>CAXIQD010000025.1:45000-87569 GCA_964030785.1 Siderastrea siderea
GCTTGTGAACTATCATTGTTCATTCAATTGCAGAAAAATAGTATGTTATCCTTTTCACCTTTCACTGTGACTTCTTGTCTGTAGCGTTATTTGGTTTCGCTGGCAGACTGAAGTCAACATGAGTTTCGGATGAGTTTATTAGCGGTCAAATGGCGAAGATGCATGGATCTACTTAGATTTCAAACACTACACTTAGAAATCGATTAGAAAAGAACTCTCGATTTTTATTGTTGTTGTCGTCGTTGTTGTAAGCTTATGGTTTGGAAATCTGTTCAAGTTAAAAATAGTTTAAAAGCTTTACTTACCTGTCTTTCCTGTGCTTTCCCATCTTTACAAGTCCGAATAGTTCTTAGACCGTAACCAAAGCGTCGAAATTTAAAGCGGTCAACTGAAGCATGTGCTTTGAAAGTGACGTCACAAGAAAATATCTCCCTTGGGGAGTAGTCCGCGTTGCAAATTTTGTAAGCTTAACATGAGGCAGAGCGCCTGCCAAATATCGAAAATACAGAACACCTGCGATTCTCATTTGGAGACAGAGAGGGTGAGGAGAACTTATTTTCTCTTTGCAAGTATTCAATATTCTTGATTAAAAAACTGAATATTCAATATTCCTTACAATTTTGAGCCAATATTCAATATTCCTTTACAATTTTAAGCCAGTATTCAATATTCATTATTCCGCTTCAACCCCCGATTCTTTGGAATGGACTCTCAACGTCAAAACGTTTAAGTTGTCACCAACGGTTTTACGTTCAACTGCTGTGAAACCAACGGCCACTTCCCTACAACAGTGATGTCTCTTTTGACCTGGATACCGATCCTTTTACTTTTATACACGTTCTCAAATCTCCCTAGCTCTGTCCTGTAGCTGTAGAAGGGTATATTTATAGATGCCATGCTGCCTTAGCATTTCTGGATTATCGGTTTTTTGGTTTATTTTGCAACCTCGAGGTTTGCCCTCCCTTCATACCAGTTTGACTTGATGTTACAGTTCGCGGACAAAATTTTGCCACGCCCTATGTTATTTCATGGATTTTCTTTCTCAAACTCGTGATCCTCTCATTACAGCTCTCGGAAGCAGCGCATGCGCGATTGCGCAAAGCCCAGTCTCGGAGGCGGATCAACAAAGACACCAAATCAACGCTGGCCAAATGGCTCAAACAACTGCAGTTCAAGATGGCGCTCGCCGAACAGTCGCCAGATGGCTCCTTGTTTATATAAAGACGTATCCATGGCAACCTCGATATCGTACTTACTGCCCACGTCCAAAACAAGCATTGGTGGAAAATGCGCTGTAAAACCTATAGTACCTCATATTCACTTCACGATTCATGTGAAATGCAAATGTACGACTCATTGATTGTAAACTTTTTAAAATTGCTTAAAAAAAGGGGGCATGGTAAATGTACAGTTTAGAGTCAGGGCATCTTCTTTTTGAAGCAAAAGGATACTGCTTCAAGTCTGAAGTCGAATCATTCTCGAAAGAACATTTTGTAAATACAGATTTGTCCTATAAAGAAGCAAATATGATAAGTCAAATGAATATAAAATTAACCTATCATTTCAAAATGAAGGGGATGCTTACATGTGAATTATTGAGAAAAAGATGGTAATAAAAATAGTCAGGAAAGTTTGTGTGTTCTTGCACCACTCTCCTATCTTGGTTTTTCTGGAAAAATGGGTTGCTCCTATTCTGCGATTACAGTCTTACGCAAACGAAGAGCTTTAATTAGAAAACTGGAATCACTCAAATTGACTACAGTTCGGCACAACCAAGAAATTGACGCTAGTATTCTATATCAGAATTGCCAATGATAGCTTGGGATTGCAAAAGGTGGTCGTCGGTCGCAGTTAACGAGATAGTCAGATTCAGACTCGTTCCCAGTCCGTACTTACTTCCCATTCTGGGAAGGACGAAGGAAAAGAGCGACGGGGAACCAGTCTGAGTCAAATTAACAAGGCTTTCAGATAAGAAAATACCTCAGAGCTTTCGTCTGGGCCAAAAAAGTGATCGCAATAACCAGTTGATCATATCAACGAGGTGGTCGGTGCTGGCTGGGTCGGGAAATCAGTAGCACGCGAAATGAACACTATGTAATAGACAACATGCCAAATTTTTGACGCTTATTAATCGCATATTTTAACTTATTTGAGGAGTGAAATAGTTTGGACTAAAAGCTAGTCTATCCATTAATAGGAAGAACCTCATTCAAGTACATTTTAGAGGGCAGTACTGAACAACGCAATGCGAATCAGTGTTCCTTTCGTCATTGTAAATTAGTCTCGCTCAAGTACTGGGGTTCTTTGCACTTGAGTTGAAAGCAATCTTCCTCCCAGTTCCAATGCAAACGAAAATCAGTCCTCAAAACAATTTAGAAAGAAAATAAATCCAGCCATCTGAAAACGTAAAGAAAAATCTTAACAATCAAACGCCGATCTTAACCTATAGCTCTGTTTCCAAAAGAAATGGCGGCCATTTTGAAGCGTAACCAATTTTGAGCGTTTTCGAACACTGCCCCTTCTACAGCCGAAGCGACCAGCTTTTCCATCAGGAAAGGCCGCCTCTCCTGATCCTGTACGGTGTCCATGGTTTACAGGAGATGGCGGTGGTTTCTCATGAGAAATCTAAATACGATATCAAAGGCGGTAGTGTATTAAAGGCCTTGAGCAAAATGGTTGGTCATAAAATTTTGCACGAAGTCAATTAAGCGGGAAGGGATCGGAACGCCTGGGTAATACAGAGAGCTGTGTATCTAAGCGGGATCCTCATCAGAGTCAAACTGTTATATCCTACTGTACTTCGATCACTGAGTTCGATAATTAGCGGTTTTAAAGGCTCTACACGGCTTTATCAAACTTACAACCTAAAAACTTGAGACTGACGTTTTTAATCGAAGTTAAGTCGCCAAGAGGTGACGAATTGTAACTCACAGTGGTGTACGCCCGCGTCCATGTTGGACAGTAAAGGGGCATGGGGTTTAGTTTTTTTTTTCTTTTTAACAGTTTCTTGGGAATATGGCGAGTCCCGGTACGTATCCTCTGGTCTTTAAAGTTTTATCGACAATATATAACTTTGGGAAAGGTTAGAAGAATTGACAAAAAAAGAACGTTTGATAAATTCAGTTGCAGTCCATAGAGTATATGTGTGAGCTACCTGCCAATTTTCAGGAGCACCCAAAGGATGATGGGGGCCAAGCAAGGGTATATTTGCTGGCTGAGAGAAATGTGTCTTTCGATTTGCTGGGAAAATTCCAACTTTTAGCCAAGAAACTCAAAAAGTAATATAATTCACTGAAAAGAAAGCCATTTCCCATATCAGTACTAGTTGTTGTACATAGTATATATTATTTTGTAACTACTCCCGAGCGGAGAGTTCGTACCGAATTGAGATTGCCTTTATATCTGCGCGTTGCAGGTACCGGGGTCACCTCGCACCGGTATTGACCCGTAACATAATTAGATTTTGGACTCCGTGTAAACGAGTACAGAGCCTCAATAGGGAACCGGAAGGACTTTGTATATTCGTACCCGGTGACATACAAACACCCCTTAGGCTCAAACCTTTTTATTTTTCAGTTAATAAGGCAGTTGGGAATTTTGTTTACCCTGTATGATTTGTCAAATGGTCCTCGAAATTGGGATAAGCAGAAGACAACGAATACCACGACAAAAGTTAACCAAGACCAAAACTGTTTAATAGCTTCTGAGCTCTGTTTACAACTGATGCCAGACTCGAATGATGATTAAAGCTTTGCTATTGCTCTTTACTTCGACCAGGCCAATCAACTGTCAAATGCAGGTCAATCTAAAACTTAAGCTAACGTAATACCTTGCGTAGTAGGTCGTATGCAAAAGTAAGAATGCACACGAGAAAGACTAATATAAGATTAACATATTTCTCTTCCAGGTAAACAGTGTCGAAATCTTTTTCACGCTAAATTTTCGACATCGTTCCCTAAGTATCTGGCCGAAACAAAGTAAAGAGAGCAACACAAAAATTACAAGGAACATTTTTATCGATTACAAATTATGTCATTTCTTACCTAAACATAAGTTAAAATACAGATTGAAGATTGTTACATAACAGTGTTTCTAGACGAAAGTTACGTTAATTTTAGAACACCACTTTCTTGTCTATTCTCGACTTATTCAAGGTTCCGCATTCGAGTCCGAGTACGACGTGCTTCTGGTCTTGGTACACTTCACGAACACTATTAACAATCAAATATCTTGTCCAACGCTTGCAATTTAAACGTTTCCCTCTAAAAACAAACCCACTAAAAAAGCAAGAGATATTCAATATTAATATTACAAGTGGTACGAATTCAGCAGGAAACACGAAGAAATTACACTTAAAAATGATCAAAGCAAGGTAAAACAAGTCATTTTCAGGAAAACGCTAACGGATGTCAAAACTTGAGATCAAAAACCAAAACAAGCAAATAGATGGACTGTACATTTCTTTATGAGGATTAACTCCGGATGAACGATTAGCAACGGATGAACGAATCGAACATCTTACAACCTCGGTTTCATGCCAAAATGAAAATCGCACCAAGGAATAAATGTTAAAACCTTATCAACGTACTACTAAGAACGAACAATCGAAAACGTTGCGATCATCATCATTTCAAACTAACACACTCACTATTCCCAGTATTCTAAAGAACCACAAAATACATGACACAAATATTCTTTAAACCACAATGCATACGATAACTGCACTCATTTTGAAAAAAAATCCTGCTTCATCACTTAGCTATAAAGCGTAAATAAAATATGAAACTTATGAATTTTCTGTGCAACGCTTATCCTGAAAAATTTCGTATTTTTATCATTTAGCAAATGGCAAACTGTTGTATAAAACTTTATTGTGGGTATGTGCAAGTTAAGTTGTGACCTATAAATTCCTCATTTGCTAATGTAACAATGACTATTTTATTCTGTTTGAAGGAGTTTATCCCCCGAAATACAGTTCGCTTCGACTTTCTTCAGTATTAAGAGCTTTTCTTGACTATTCGTTATTTCCTGATCCCTCTCTCAGTCTAACTGTATAACAAACGGTACTTATTGTCACTATGTATGCGAAGGGCAAAACTGGGATACGCATCACGTGGATTGTGTGTTGGGAACTCAACGCCATACAACAAATCTAGGGAAACTAGCTCAGGGCAACTCGTTAATAAAGGAAAGAGAGTTAAATAATTGCTCATGAATAATTAAAATTTTCAAGGAGCTAATTTCTTTGTATTTCTTTGAATTTCTTTTCCCCTAGGGATTGTTTGGGCAAGCTCTTGCTGCCCTTTCTACATTTGAACGAAGGAAAACTACAGGAACTTTGGCTAAATATTTCAGATACTATTTGAGAGAAAATATCAATGAGTGAGTAAATATGGCTCCTTAATGCAACTAATCATGCCCAACTAATGAATTTCAAGAAAACATTTAAAGTTTTTTGTTCTGGAGATTAGCTTCTCCTCGCTATGTGAAATCAAGTCCAAGTGAGTAATGTCAAGTAAATGTTTCAAGAAATGCCCGAAAGTATATAAAAGGCACCTACATCTTGATGTTAAAAAATGACACGAGCTCGAAGCTAAAGCAGTTGGCCATTGTTTCAATGCTGAAGCCGAGAATCTGTTTGCAAACCGCCGCTCATTGGACTGAACGCTCGTTACATTTTAAAGCCGGAAAGAGCTGGTATATAACTCTTTGGAAATATACGATCATAAAATGTTATAACTGTTTGATCGGGAAATTTCCCTGAAAAGCGTAAAACTCAAATCAACCGTGAAGTAGAAACAGCTCTATATATTAAAAGTACTCTTGAATTCGAAACCTCTAGAACTTCCTGTTTACAGAGAATATGCAAAACCATTGAGCCTTTCTAGAAGGAAAAAAAATAATGATAATTTCAGTGTAGTTCGTTCAAACACGGTCTGAGTTTTGTCTGTCTCCTGAGCATTCGTTATGTGAAGACGATTCAGTAACAAAGATGTAGATAAATCTTGAAATAAATGCCACGATAAGGATACGTAGTAGGCGGATCTATCAAAATGCTATTGAAAGAGTCATTTTTCCTCTTCAATTATCATCTCGTGGTCTTCTGGCTCTACGGCTTGGAGCGAGTTCCATTCGAAAGCCTTGAGCAAGTCCTTCACCTTAGCACCATCGGCAAAGAATTCTGTTAATAGCATTTCTGGATCAACAAGACCCGCTTCCAACTTATCAGCATTGAATGGCCATTGCCGCTGAATTTTCCTTAGAGGCTCTGGCAGCGTTGTAGACCAACAATGGACATTTATGGCCTCTTTACACTCGTCTGGGTAGTCGTAAAAAAGGCCAGGGTGGATGGTTCTCCCGTCGTTATTTGAAATTGGTACAAGCAGGATGGGCGGCAGGTAATCAAGTTCCATGTGTAGCTGAAGAAGCCGTGCGTAGACCAAGCTCTGGTGAAGGTACCATCCATATGTAGTGGATTTCTTCCAAAACCCTAACAGGTCCACAACTTTCCAATCCACAATGACGTACTTGTCACATTTTTTTTCTTTGTCATAATACCAGCCTATTGCATCAGCTTCAGCATCCTGCCACAGGTAGACTTTGGGCGCTGCCTCCTCTTTGTCATAAACGTAGCCATACAGAGGAAAATCGCATTCGAAAAGCTTTATGTCAAACTTCTCCTTGATAGTCTTAAACAATTCGTCGGCCAACTTTTCATCTGCCTTTTCTTCAATCTTTTTCTTCGCCAGTCTACTGCTAAGAAGTTTGTGCCAATAGAGACCAAGTGTATTGTCATATGGAGGGCCATACGTTTCCTCAGATCCTTCTGCTTGCAATTCTAGTTGCCCTTCGTCTCGCTTTAAGCTGCCAAATTTCTCTCTGATCACTTTTTTCATCTAGAACGAAAAAACAACCCTCTTGTAATCGGTGATCAGACAAACACGTATTATGTAACTGTTTCACTTATACAGAAAGAAAAACAAAAACGCTAAGTTGTCAATGTGTTAAGATTATCGTAGACACCTTATACAGGACTGCCTTATCGGCGGGCGAGTTCTGTCTGTATAAAGGAGAACATCAACACTCTCCGACGAACATTGGCGGAGTAATTCTGTTTGTAGAAAGACGAACAAAAAAAAAACACTCGCCAATGATCATCGGCGAGGTAGCTCTGTCTGTATAAAGATCAACACCAAAATTCGCTGATCGATGTTCATCGGCGAGGTAGTTCTGTCTGTGTAAAAAAAGAAGTCCAAAACTTGCCATTGAACATCCTGGGGAGAATGTTCATCTCCACGTTAGTTAGAACAATGTTCTCCACAAGTCACCGTTTTTTAAAGGTCTTAATGGGTTTATTCAATCAATTTTGATCTCGAGTCACAGTTCGTCAACTAACGCGCACTCACAAAGTAATAATCTGACACTACTATATATATAGATATTTGTATGGTATGGAAGCGTCCTAGATCCTGGATCACGTAGCAATTTCCGGTATCTGTCAAAAGGCTTCTAATGATTGGTTCCTTCAGACCACAAGTGAACGTATGCCACGATAAACAACAAATAAATCGAATGCTAAACATCATTATCTCACGCAATCTACAATAAGCTCCAGTCTCCAAAAATCCTCAAATAAGAACACCAAAACTCGCCCATGATCATTGGCGAAGTAATTCTGTCTGTATTTTAGGAAAACCCCAAAACTCGCCGATAATCATCAGCGAAGTAGTTTTGCCTTTAACTGATAAAGAAGAACCACAAACCTCGCCGATATACTTCCGCCTCCAGCGAAGTAATTCCGTCTGTATGAAGAAGAACCCAAAAAACCCGCCGATGCTCAGCGTCGAGGTAGTTGTGTCTATATAAAAAAGAAATCCGAAACTCGCCGATCATCATCGGCGAGGTAGTTCTGTCTTTTAAATAAAGAAGAACCACAAACCTCGCCGATTTTTTAAACTTCCGCGTCCGCCGAAGTAATTAACAGAACTCGCCAATGATCATCGGCGAGTTTTGGTGTTCATCTTTACACAGACAGAACTACCTCGCCGATGAACATCAGATCAGCGAGTTTTGGTGTTCTCCTTTATGGAGACAGAACTGCCTCGCCGATGAACATCGGCGAGTTTTGGTGTTCTCCTTTATACAGAGACGGAATTACTTCACTGTTTACATGCATAGCCAACATATACTTATTACAGATTTAAAAGATTTGTGTTCCTTGTACTACTTACGTTTCCTTTATAATATTTTATCCTCTTCCAGTCGGTTTGATCTGACGCAACTAAACAACCGGCCACAGAATTTCCAACCTCAGCGATCTTAGGTTTCTTCCCTTTGATGTTTGTCCTACAAGCGTTTAGCCTCTCTTTCGCAGCAGTTTCTTGATTCTTCTCATCCTCGGTGATCTTCTCCCCTGAATCCAGGGATGGACCATGCTTTCCCTCTATTTCCATTGCTTAACTTTTACGAGTGTTTACTCGAGAACGTAGAGCGTTATGATTTTTGTGTGTCTCTGCGAGCTTATACATGCACTTAACTTGGGCATAAGGCTTTTCGAGCGTTGGGGAGGCTGACACGAAAGCTTTTAGAGGAGTGTGCCGCCCACTCGTTTCCCATGACGCGTCTTCAAAAACAGTACGGTAGCCAATTAAAATCACTTCCGGTTATCCAAACGTCAACGCACTGCCAGCCATCGACTAGCGATGTAATGGCCGCTGAGAAGAATTGTGATATTTGCCTGGAAAGTCCGTCTTGGTGAGTCTTTACACCCTTCCACTTTTCTGCGAAACCAACGACAAAGAATTTCCAAGCGCTTTAAGCGGGAAGCCAGTAACAGTCGCAAAATTGTTCCTAGATGTCTTGACAAAGAAAGGCAACCGTTGCGCGAGGAAATTAGAGCCCCGTTAAGGGGGGCTACGAAAGTCGCTAGTCTGAATTTCAAGACCCTTCGTTTCACGTATTGAGCAGGAAGCCATGTCCCTGTCGGTATTTTACTATTGAGTTTGCGCTTGTCTTCGTCGCTGTCGCAGTTTCAATCCATCTTTGTGTCGTTTGTCGCCATTTCATCCTTTCAAGGCCATATCGCTTGTCGAAATTTACCCTAACAGGGCCTCAAAATAGTGAACTGTTATATTGTATTTGGAAATACAGCGAGCATTTGATGGTAGTTCTGGCGATGAGCAATCTGAAGAAATTGTGGCTCCATCAGAGTTATAGAATGGGGTTGGAAGGCCCGCACGACTCCTACTTCACATCTTTGTAAGCCAAGCGTTATTTCACTCGGTCTTTCTACCAATTTTGCTTCTAAGACGTTTGTAGAGGGTTTAAATTTGGAGGATTTTTAGATGGTGATTGAATTCAGCCGTTAGAGCTTAGACGTCGCCGGCATTTTAAAGACTTGGATCTCAAGCAGGGCCATATCTGATCGTTTTCTCATACCTGTATGATCCAGGTGTATGATCCTGTGTAGTGGGGGGGGGACAGGGGGGTTTAAACCTCCCGCTTCCCGTACCCTTTAATCCCGGTTCCCGCCCTGTATTTTTTGGCTCCCGCCCCTTTGCATTTTTTCGATTGCGAAATATTGCGCAATGTTGCGTAATTTTCCCCTTTTTCTCCCGCTTTCCGCCACCTTGGGAATCCCGCTTCCCGCCCCCTCTTCTCCCGCCTCCCGTACACCTCCCGCCCCCTTTTCTCCCGGTCTCCCGCCCCCCTGTCCCCCCCCCCCCCCCCCACTGTGTACACTGTATGATCATTACGCCTGATTGTTATTCTCGGTTAAATTTGACCTCTGATCGTCTATTAAGCGACTGCACTGATAGTGTGGTTTTTATGCCGGTGTTGGCATATTAGCCCGGGGGGGTACTCCATTATATAAGCTACATGTACATAGGTATGTGCGGCGCCAAAGGGTATAGTTTTCCAGCCGTTTTAGTCTGAAATAGGGTATAGGTTTTGGCCATCTTGGTCTGAAATAGGGTTAGGTTTTTGCAATGTGGTCGGAAATTGGGATTGGTTTTCACAAAAAGATACTTTTAAAATTATTTTCTTCTCTTGAGAAGTGTGTTTTGAATAATATCGGAAACTTAAAGCCCTTCTCAAACGACTATACGCAAATCGAAGCAGTTCCTTGCAGGTCTGAAATAGGGTATGTACTATTTCAAAAACGAGTGCGAGGGTTTCATCAGGTTTCCAAACACGAGAAAACATTTGAAACCACTCGGCCTGCGGCCTCGTGGTTTTATTGTTTTCGAGTGTTTGGAAACCTGATGAAACCCGAAGCACGAGTTTTTGTAATTACTTCTCCAACAAAAAAAATTAGAAGCACTTATCATTTTAATGAGTTTTCTCGATTCAAATATTCTATTTGTGGATCGTAATCAACGCTTTGAGGCGTTGATTGAGATCCCGTCGCCGACGTGCTAGTGTGTGAAATTATTCTTGCATTTAATGCAACGTTTTTCAGTCTTGTTGTTTGTCAGTTCGAAGCAAACACGTTGCTTTGAATTCACAAGCCAAATGGCAGAAATGGCAGAGTACAGATTTAGAGCTGCCAAAACTTTTGAACAAGAAGAAAAGTGTGTGGCCAGCGCTATTCCGAAGTCTACCCAATATAAAAACAAATGGGCGGTTGGAATTTTTGAACAATGGCAAAAAGTCCGAGTTCCTAAAGTAGCAACGTTGGAACCAGGCGGTCTATTTAAAAATTACGATCTGCACAAAGTTCAGTCCTTGGAATTTCCGTTGCTTGAAATGGATGCTTTAAGCCTCAATTATTGGCTGGCAAAGTTTATCCAAGAAGTTGCTAAACCATCAAAGGAAAGATACCCACCCAGAACCATATATCAGATTGTGTGCGGAATACGTCGATTCATGGAGGAAAAGAATGCAAACTTGGATTTCAATCTCCTCGATGCATCAGACAAAAGGTCTAGTAGTGTTGCTTTCATTGTCATAATTTGCTCTCATATTGTGTGAATAAATAAATTTGTTGATGTCCATGTTTTCGTCTTGCCTTTTGAATATGCAGATTAAGAAACAATTTACACACGGGTTTGAAATCGTTTCTAAACGCGTGTGGTTTTCAACTCGTTTTTCATTGGGTTTCTAAACTCATCCACCTGACCAGAATGGGCCGTTCTGGTAGGCTGATAACAATATGAATAATTAATGAGTTTGAGAAAGAATTTTGAAACGTCCATAAGATGTGACCACAATCAAGATCTTGCTGTTTGTAAAGTTACTAAAATAAACTATAATGAAAAAACAGCAAAGAAAAAACGACGAGCGAGTTGGTTTTGCCGATATTTCGGACAGTCAAGCCGTCCTTCTTCGGGGGATTAAATGAAAATACGGATAGTCGTTACAATATGTAGGAAAACGGTTACAGTAGATATATGATACAATTGTTTGGAATTTAAAATTAAAACAAGCCAATAAGGACGACATAAAATTACCATGAATAAACAAAGAGAAGTGTAAAAATAAATAAAGAAATAAAAATAATAATAAAGAAATAAAAAAAGAGGATTAATAGTCATCTCTGTTTATACCATGTGGTTGCATAGTTTTGGCCTTATCTATATAAAATGATTCGCGAGCTCTACGTATGGATTCTCTTTTAGAATTAATGAGTTCGAGTGGAATAAGTTCGATGTCCGTGAGTTTGTGTCCTTTTTGATTAAAGTGCTGCGGTACTGCATCGGTGGTCTTGTTTTGTATGGCCGTCTACGATGCTCTCCAAATCTGTCACGTAGTGCGCGTTTTGTTTGTCCGATGTATTCTGCCAGGAGTTCTGCTGGAGCATTTGAAGTGTTTTTGCATTTTCGGCATTTTGGATCATGTAGATGAGGTTTTTGGATGCACAAGTGATTGTTTGCTTGATATGATGTACTTGGCCTATGTTTTTGAATGTACATGATGACAGACCGTCTTGAATGAAGGAGCAGGTTTTGCATTTCTTTGAGTTACATTTCTTGATTCTTGGCGGGCGTGTTTGTGTCTGTGTATTTTTTACTCTTGCTTTTACGAGGAAATCGCGGAGGTTGCGTGGGCGTCTGTATGCGATGAACGGTTTTTCAGAAAAAAACTTCTTTGCAACGGTTTGAAGACTGAAGTATGGGAAAGTGTTTAGAAAATGCAAAAACACTTAAAGAAAAGAGGTTACAAGGAAAAACTAATCTTGCGTGAGATCAACAAAGCTAAACAAGTCCCGCGAGATCAAGCACTAAAACCAAGCGTCCCAAAAAACAAATGCAACCAAGGCATCCCGTTCGTAGTCACCTACAATCCAGCTTCTCCAAACCTTAACAAGACCACTACGCATGAGATTATTTATGACATGCAAGCTGAATACTCGTGTGTCCTTTTAGGCGGTACTATTTTCTTAGGTAATACCAGCCAAAGGGACAAGACTACTAAGCATGAGAATATCTACAACATGCAAGCTGAATAGTCGTGTGTCCTTCTAGGCGGTACTATTTCCTGAGGTAATACCATTCAAAGGGACAAGACCACTAAGTCTGAAGATATTTATGAAATGTGAGCTGAATACTCATGAATACAAACAGTTTGTCCCCCAGATGGTACTATTTCTTTGGGTAATACCTGCCAAAGCTGTGGTTTCACTGTATACAAGTGTTCCTATAATTCCAACGTGTAATAAGGGTGCAAATTTTGTGATTTTGTTACAGGTTTATGTGGCAGGAAATAATCGTTACCTTGTTCAACGGCCATCAATTAAAAACTTCTATAATACAGGTGGTAAGTAATGCCTCATAAAAGTAAGCTCTAAATAAAACGTTTTTGGTTAATGTTTTTAAACGGGAATTATAAAAATCAATAACAGCTCCCTGGTAAACGTGCCACCATCCAACATCCCCCCCGGGGTGGAACAGGGGGATCTCAACTCCCCGCTTCACGCACCTTCTTCTCACGGTCCCCCAACCTTTTCTTCACAGCCTCCACCACTTTCTATTTTGCTTTCGCTTCAATACTTCATCCCGGTTCGTCCACTCCACGGAGTCTCAAAAATGTTGATTTTCTCTTAGTTCCCTCCACTATTTCTCGGGGTTTCCCTCCCTTTTTCTCCCTGGTTTCCTGGTTCGGGCCCTTGTCCCCGTCTACACAATCGTTAGAATTTAGAACATGAATACCGTTTATATGAATCGTTAGTTCGTTAGCGTCGAGGAAAAGAAAGTCATATATTTATATTTAATAAAGTTTCAATCCATGCCAGGTTGTTGCTCGTACTTGGATTTACTCTTTACTTTTTTTCTCCTCTTTTACCTCCATTTTACAGCCAAAGATAGACAAATGATATTCTTTTTATCGAACGAAATGTCAAAGACTGATTCAGCATCCTACCTTCACGAGGTGAGAGACGTGAGAACATTTTGCTGTAACACGCCAAACGCAAATCATTCACTGGTCAATGCAACCGCAAGCGTGTGCGAGGGTGTTAGTGACGACACTGTTCAAGGCCTCGACCACACGAAAACCTTTGTTCTTTTTTGTTTAAAAACAGAGATTTTGAAAAACATGTTCTCAAAGACTTTCCCATCCAAACATGTGAGTTTCATTTGCTTTCTCTATTCATACGTAAACGGATAAAAATGGAACATTTGGAAACGCTTCTTTGTTGTTGGGACTTCTCAGTGTTCCTATGTTATTACATCATCGTGTTCGATGATCTCTTTTCTTTCAGCAGCAAACCCTGTGAAATTATCTTCATTATTTTGACTTTTCAGCGCGTGTTTTATCTTTTTCGTGTGGACGGAAGGCCCAACAGCATAAGAAAATCTTTGTTTTCAACTAAAAGTCATCGTAAAGCTAATACTTAATGAGCATAAAAGGAGCTGACAACGCCAACTAGGATTAGACTGGACTCATGGTCTGGTGTCATTAGACAAGAATCTTTGCTTCCTTTTCCGGGTGACTAAATGGACACGGGCGAGTTGTGGGGAAACCTGGCAAAATGCTGGAATTTCACCTCCGATGGGCTCACAAACAATCAAAGAAGAAGTACTATATTGCTATTAAAAGACTAAGAGCTACCGTAAATCCTCTATTAAGCCCCCCTCTCTAATAAGCCCCCCTTTTCAGAGCAGGAAAGTTGTGAAGCCGCCCTCTTTTTTAAGCCCCCCTCCCCTCCCCCCTTATTCTTCACAACCAAATTAATAATGATAGACGGTATTAATAAATCACGATTGTAACACTTCATGTGGACTGGTCCGGCGTGGTTTATTCACCAGCTGGAAGTTCGGATTTGTTTTTGATCTTTGGCTGCATGACTTCCAACTTCATGTGCTTGAGCTTTTCCACTTTGCGTTCTAGTTCTTTATGGAGAATTGATACCATCTTCTGGTTGTTTGAAAAAGCAGTGTATCGCCCCGGAACCACAAGTCCGTACTCGAGAAACCTCGCTCCCGTCGGTGAAAATTCGAAGCTACAACCTTCATGAGATGAAAATTTACACAACAGGAACGACAGTTCTATAGGCAAATGTCCAACTTCTACCGAGTTCTACCGGTAATGCATTTCGCTAAATTAAATAAGCCCCCCTCTCAAGCCCCCCTCTCAAGGTTAGAAGAATTAACAAAAAAAGAACGTTTGATAAATTCAGTTACATTTCCATAGAGTATATGTGTGAGCTACCTGCCAATTTTCAGGAGCACCCAAAGGATGATGGGGGCCAAGCAAGGGTATATTTGCTGGCTGAGAGAAATGTGTCTTTCGATTTGCTGGGAAAATTCCAACTTTTAGCCAAGAAACTCAAAAAGTAATATAATTCACTGAAAAGAAAGCCATTTCGTACTAGTTGTTGTACATAGTATATATTATTTTGTAACTACTCGTGAGAGTTCGTACCGAATTGAGATTGCCTTTAAATCTGCGCGTGGCAGGTACCGGGGTCACCTCGCACCGGTATTGACCCGTAACATTATTAGATTTTGGACTCCGTGTAAACGAGTACAGAGCCTCAATAGGGAACCGGAAGGACCTTGTATATTCGTACCCGGTGACATACAAACACCCTCTTAGGCTCAAACCTTTTTTTTTTCAGTTAACAAGGCAGTTGGGAATTTCGTTTACCCTGTATGATTTGTCAAATGGTCCTCGAAATTGGGATAAGCAGAAGACAACGAATACCACGACAAAAGTTAACCAAGACCAAAACTGTTTAATAGCTTCTGAGCTCTGTTTACAACTGATGCCAGACTCGAATGACGATTAAAGTTTTGCTATTGCTCTTTACTTCGACCAGGCTAATCAACTGTCAATGTAGGTCAATCTAAAACTTAAGCTAACGTAATTCCTTGCGTAGTAGGTCGTATGCAAAAGTAAGAATGCACACAAGAAAGACTAACATAAGATTAACATATTTCTCTTCCAGGTAAACAGTGTCGAAATCTTTTTCACGCTAAATTTTCGACATCGTTCCCTAAGTATCTGGCCGAAACAAAGTAAAGAGAGCAACACAAAAATTACAAGGAACATTTTTATCAATTAAAAGTTATGTCATTTCTTACCTAAACATAAGTTAAAATACAGATTGAAGATTGTTACATAACAGTGTTTCTAGACGAAAGTTACGTTAATTTTAGAACACCACTTTCTTGTCTATTCTCGACTTATTCAAGGTTCCGCATTCGAGTCCGAGTACGACGTGCTTCTAGTCTTCGTACACTTCACGAACACTATTAACAATCAAATATCTTGTCCAACACTTGTGATTTAAACGTTTCCCTCTAAAAACAAACTGACTAAAAAGCAAGAGATATTCAATATTAATATTACAAGTGGTACGAATTCAGCAGGAAACACGAAGAAATTACACTCAAAAATGATCAAAGCAAGGTAAAAAAAGTCATTTTCAGGAAAACGCTAACCGATGTCAAAACTTGAGATCAAAAACCAAAACAAGCAAATAGATGGACTGTACATTTCTTTATGAGGATTAACTCCGGATGAACGATTACCAACGGATGAACGAATCGAACATCTTACAACCTCGGTTTCATGCCAAAATGAAAATCGCACCAAGGAATAAATGTTAAAACCTTATCAACGTACTACTAAGAACGAACAATCGAAAACGTTGCGATCATCATCATTTCAAATTAACACACTCACTATTCCCAGTATTCTAAAGAACCACAAAATACATGACACAAATATTCTTTAAACCACAATGCATACGATAACTGCACTCATTTTGAAAAAAAATCCTGCTTCATCACTTAGCTATAAAGCGTAAATAAAATATGAAACTTATGAATTTTCTGTGCAACGCTTATCCTGAAAAATTTCGTATTTTTATCATTTAGCAAATGGCAAACTGTTGTATAAAACTTTATTGTGGGTATGTGCAAGTTAAGTTGTGACCTATAAATTCCTCATTTGCTAATGTAACAATGACTATTTTATTCTGTTTGAAGGAGTTTATCCCCCGAAATACAGTTCGCTTCGACTTTCTTCAGTATTAAGAGCTTTTCTTGACTATTCGTTATTTCCTGATCCCTCTCTCAGTCTAACTGTATAACAAACGGTACTTATTGTCACTATGTATGCGAAGGGCAAAACTGGGATACGCATCACGTGGATTGTGTGTTGGGAACTCAACGCCATACAACAAATCTAGGGAAACTAGCTCAGGGCAACTCGTTAATAAAGGAAAGAGAGTTAAATAATTGCTCATGAATAATTAAAATTTTCAAGGAGCTAATTTCTTTGTATTTCTTTGAATTTCTTTTCCCCTAGGGATTGTTTGGGCAAGCTCTTGCTGCCCTTTCTACATTTGAACGAAGGAAAACTACAGGAACTTTGGCTAAATATTTCAGATACTATTTGAGAGAAAATATCAATGAGTGAGTAAATATGGCTCCTTAATGCAACTAATCATGCCCAACTAATGAATTTCAAGAAAACATTTAAAGTTTTTTGTTCTGGAGATTAGCTTCTCCTCGCTATGTGAAATCAAGTCCAAGTGAGTAATGTCAAGTAAATGTTTCAAGAAATGCCCGAAAGTATATAAAAGGCACCTACATCTTGATGTTAAAAAATGACACGAGCTCGAAGCTAAAGCAGTTGGCCATTGTTTCAATGCTGAAGCCGAGAATCTGTTTGCAAACCGCCGCTCATTGGACTGAACGCTCGTTACATTTTAAAGCCGGAAAGAGCTGGTATATAACTCTTTGGAAATATACGATCATAAAATGTTATAACTGTTTGATCGGGAAATTTCCCTGAAAAGCGTAAAACTCAAATCAACCGTGAAGTAGAAACAGCTCTATATATTAAAAGTACTCTTGAATTCGAAACCTCTAGAACTTCCTGTTTACAGAGAATATGCAAAACCATTGAGCCTTTCTAGAAGGAAAAAAAATAATGATAATTTCAGTGTAGTTCGTTCAAACACGGTCTGAGTTTTGTCTGTCTCCTGAGCATTCGTTATGTGAAGACGATTCAGTAACAAAGATGTAGATAAATCTTGAAATAAATGCCACGATAAGGATACGTAGTAGGCGGATCTATCAAAATGCTATTGAAAGAGTCATTTTTCCTCTTCAATTATCATCTCGTGGTCTTCTGGCTCTACGGCTTGGAGCGAGTTCCATTCGAAAGCCTTGAGCAAGTCCTTCACCTTAGCACCATCGGCAAAGAATTCTGTTAATAGCATTTCTGGATCAACAAGACCCGCTTCCAACTTATCAGCATTGAATGGCCATTGCCGCTGAATTTTCCTTAGAGGCTCTGGCAGCGTTGTAGACCAACAATGGACATTTATGGCCTCTTTACACTCGTCTGGGTAGTCGTAAAAAAGGCCAGGGTGGATGGTTCTCCCGTCGTTATTTGAAATTGGTACAAGTAGGATGGGCGGCAGGTAATCAAGTTCCATGTGTAACTGAAGAAGCCGTGCGTAGACCAAGCTCTGGTGAAGGTACCATCCATATGTAGTGGATTTCTTCCAAAACCCTAACAGGTCCACAACTTTCCAATCCACAATGACGTACTTGTCACATTTTTTTTCTTTGTCATAATACCAGCCTATTGCATCAGCTTCAGCATCCTGCCACAGGTAGACTTTGGGCGCTGCCTCCTCTTTGTCATAAACGTAGCCATACAGAGGAAAATCGCATTCGAAAAGCTTTATGTCAAACTTCTCCTTGATAGTCTTAAACAATTCGTCGGCCAACTTTTCATCTGCCTTTTCTTCAATCTTTTTCTTCGCCAGTCTACTGCTAAGAAGTTTGTGCCAATAGAGACCAAGTGTATTGTCATATGGAGGGCCATACGTTTCCTCAGATCCTTCTGCTTGCAATTCTAGTTGCCCTTCGTCTCGCTTTAAGCTGCCAAATTTCTCTCTGATCACTTTTTTCATCTAGAACGAAAAAACAACCCTCTTGTAATCGGTGATCAGACAAACACGTATTATGTAACTGTTTCACTTATACAGAAAGAAAAACAAAAACGCTAAGTTGTCAATGTGTTAAGATTATCGTAGACACCTTATACAGGACTGCCTTATCGGCGGGCGAGTTCTGTCTGTATAAAGGAGAACATCAACACTCTCCGACGAACATTGGCGGAGTAATTCTGTTTGTAGAAAGACGAACAAAAAAAAAACACTCGCCAATGATCATCGGCGAGGTAGCTCTGTCTGTATAAAGATCAACACCAAAATTCGCTGATCGATGTTCATCGGCGAGGTAGTTCTGTCTGTGTAAAAAAAGAAGTCCAAAACTTGCCATTGAACATCCTGGGGAGAATGTTCATCTCCACGTTAGTTAGAACAATGTTCTCCACAAGTCACCGTTTTTTAAAGGTCTTAATGGGTTTATTCAATCAATTTTGATCTCGAGTCACAGTTCGTCAACTAACGCGCACTCACAAAGTAATAATCTGACACTACTATATATATAGATATTTGTATGGTATGGAAGCGTCCTAGATCCTGGATCACGTAGCAATTTCCGGTATCTGTCAAAAGGCTTCTAATGATTGGTTCCTTCAGACCACAAGTGAACGTATGCCACGATAAACAACAAATAAATCGAATGCTAAACATCATTATCTCACGCAATCTACAATAAGCTCCAGTCTCCAAAAATCCTCAAATAAGAACACCAAAACTCGCCCATGATCATTGGCGAAGTAATTCTGTCTGTATTTTAGGAAAACCCCAAAACTCGCCGATAATCATCAGCGAAGTAGTTTTGCCTTTAACTGATAAAGAAGAACCACAAACCTCGCCGATATACTTCCGCCTCCAGCGAAGTAATTCCGTCTGTATGAAGAAGAACCCAAAAAACCCGCCGATGCTCAGCGTCGAGGTAGTTGTGTCTATATAAAAAAGAAATCCGAAACTCGCCGATCATCATCGGCGAGGTAGTTCTGTCTTTTAAATAAAGAAGAACCACAAACCTCGCCGATTTTTTAAACTTCCGCGTCCGCCGAAGTAATTAACAGAACTCGCCAATGATCATCGGCGAGTTTTGGTGTTCATCTTTACACAGACAGAACTACCTCGCCGATGAACATCAGATCAGCGAGTTTTGGTGTTCTCCTTTATGGAGACAGAACTGCCTCGCCGATGAACATCGGCGAGTTTTGGTGTTCTCCTTTATACAGAGACGGAATTACTTCACTGTTTACATGCATAGCCAACATATACTTATTACAGATTTAAAAGATTTGTGTTCCTTGTACTACTTACGTTTCCTTTATAATATTTTATCCTCTTCCAGTCGGTTTGATCTGACGCAACTAAACAACCGGCCACAGAATTTCCAACCTCAGCGATCTTAGGTTTCTTCCCTTTGATGTTTGTCCTACAAGCGTTTAGCCTCTCTTTCGCAGCAGTTTCTTGATTCTTCTCATCCTCGGTGATCTTCTCCCCTGAATCCAGGGATGGACCATGCTTTCCCTCTATTTCCATTGCTTAACTTTTACGAGTGTTTACTCGAGAACGTAGAGCGTTATGATTTTTGTGTGTCTCTGCGAGCTTATACATGCACTTAACTTGGGCATAAGGCTTTTCGAGCGTTGGGGAGGCTGACACGAAAGCTTTTAGAGGAGTGTGCCGCCCACTCGTTTCCCATGACGCGTCTTCAAAAACAGTACGGTAGCCAATTAAAATCACTTCCGGTTATCCAAACGTCAACGCACTGCCAGCCATCGACTAGCGATGTAATGGCCGCTGAGAAGAATTGTGATATTTGCCTGGAAAGTCCGTCTTGGTGAGTCTTTACACCCTTCCACTTTTCTGCGAAACCAACGACAAAGAATTTCCAAGCGCTTTAAGCGGGAAGCCAGTAACAGTCGCAAAATTGTTCCTAGATGTCTTGACAAAGAAAGGCAACCGTTGCGCGAGGAAATTAGAGCCCCGTTAAGGGGGGCTACGAAAGTCGCTAGTCTGAATTTCAAGACCCTTCGTTTCACGTATTGAGCAGGAAGCCATGTCCCTGTCGGTATTTTACTATTGAGTTTGCGCTTGTCTTCGTCGCTGTCGCAGTTTCAATCCATCTTTGTGTCGTTTGTCGCCATTTCATCCTTTCAAGGCCATATCGCTTGTCGAAATTTACCCTAACAGGGCCTCAAAATAGTGAACTGTTATATTGTATTTGGAAATACAGCGAGCATTTGATGGTAGTTCTGGCGATGAGCAATCTGAAGAAATTGTGGCTCCATCAGAGTTATAGAATGGGGTTGGAAGGCCCGCACGACTCCTACTTCACATCTTTGTAAGCCAAGCGTTATTTCACTCGGTCTTTCTACCAATTTTGCTTCTAAGACGTTTGTAGAGGGTTTAAATTTGGAGGATTTTTAGATGGTGATTGAATTCAGCCGTTAGAGCTTAGACGTCGCCGGCATTTTAAAGACTTGGATCTCAAGCAGGGCCATATCTGATCGTTTTCTCATACCTGTATGATCCAGGTGTATGATCCTGTGTAGTGGGGGGGGGACAGGGGGGTTTAAACCTCCCGCTTCCCGTACCCTTTAATCCCGGTTCCCGCCCTGTATTTTTTGGCTCCCGCCCCTTTGCATTTTTTCGATTGCGAAATATTGCGCAATGTTGCGTAATTTTCCCCTTTTTCTCCCGCTTTCCGCCACCTTGGGAATCCCGCTTCCCGCCCCCTCTTCTCCCGCCTCCCGTACACCTCCCGCCCCCTTTTCTCCCGGTCTCCCGCCCCCCTGTCCCCCCCCCCCCCCCCCACTGTGTACACTGTATGATCATTACGCCTGATTGTTATTCTCGGTTAAATTTGACCTCTGATCGTCTATTAAGCGACTGCACTGATAGTGTGGTTTTTATGCCGGTGTTGGCATATTAGCCCGGGGGGGTACTCCATTATATAAGCTACATGTACATAGGTATGTGCGGCGCCAAAGGGTATAGTTTTCCAGCCGTTTTAGTCTGAAATAGGGTATAGGTTTTGGCCATCTTGGTCTGAAATAGGGTTAGGTTTTTGCAATGTGGTCGGAAATTGGGATTGGTTTTCACAAAAAGATACTTTTAAAATTATTTTCTTCTCTTGAGAAGTGTGTTTTGAATAATATCGGAAACTTAAAGCCCTTCTCAAACGACTATACGCAAATCGAAGCAGTTCCTTGCAGGTCTGAAATAGGGTATGTACTATTTCAAAAACGAGTGCGAGGGTTTCATCAGGTTTCCAAACACGAGAAAACATTTGAAACCACTCGGCCTGCGGCCTCGTGGTTTTATTGTTTTCGAGTGTTTGGAAACCTGATGAAACCCGAAGCACGAGTTTTTGTAATTACTTCTCCAACAAAAAAAATTAGAAGCACTTATCATTTTAATGAGTTTTCTCGATTCAAATATTCTATTTGTGGATCGTAATCAACGCTTTGAGGCGTTGATTGAGATCCCGTCGCCGACGTGCTAGTGTGTGAAATTATTCTTGCATTTAATGCAACGTTTTTCAGTCTTGTTGTTTGTCAGTTCGAAGCAAACACGTTGCTTTGAATTCACAAGCCAAATGGCAGAAATGGCAGAGTACAGATTTAGAGCTGCCAAAACTTTTGAACAAGAAGAAAAGTGTGTGGCCAGCGCTATTCCGAAGTCTACCCAATATAAAAACAAATGGGCGGTTGGAATTTTTGAACAATGGCAAAAAGTCCGAGTTCCTAAAGTAGCAACGTTGGAACCAGGCGGTCTATTTAAAAATTACGATCTGCACAAAGTTCAGTCCTTGGAATTTCCGTTGCTTGAAATGGATGCTTTAAGCCTCAATTATTGGCTGGCAAAGTTTATCCAAGAAGTTGCTAAACCATCAAAGGAAAGATACCCACCCAGAACCATATATCAGATTGTGTGCGGAATACGTCGATTCATGGAGGAAAAGAATGCAAACTTGGATTTCAATCTCCTCGATGCATCAGACAAAAGGTCTAGTAGTGTTGCTTTCATTGTCATAATTTGCTCTCATATTGTGTGAATAAATAAATTTGTTGATGTCCATGTTTTCGTCTTGCCTTTTGAATATGCAGATTAAGAAACAATTTACACACGGGTTTGAAATCGTTTCTAAACGCGTGTGGTTTTCAACTCGTTTTTCATTGGGTTTCTAAACTCATCCACCTGACCAGAATGGGCCGTTCTGGTAGGCTGATAACAATATGAATAATTAATGAGTTTGAGAAAGAATTTTGAAACGTCCATAAGATGTGACCACAATCAAGATCTTGCTGTTTGTAAAGTTACTAAAATAAACTATAATGAAAAAACAGCAAAGAAAAAACGACGAGCGAGTTGGTTTTGCCGATATTTCGGACAGTCAAGCCGTCCTTCTTCGGGGGATTAAATGAAAATACGGATAGTCGTTACAATATGTAGGAAAACGGTTACAGTAGATATATGATACAATTGTTTGGAATTTAAAATTAAAACAAGCCAATAAGGACGACATAAAATTACCATGAATAAACAAAGAGAAGTGAAAAAATAAATAAAGAAATAAAAATAATAATAAAGAAATAAAAAAAGAGGATTAATAGTCATCTCTGTTTATACCATGTGGTTGCATAGTTTTGGCCTTATCTATATAAAATGATTCGCGAGCTCTACGTATGGATTCTCTTTTAGAATTAATGAGTTCGAGTGGAATAAGTTCGATGTCCGTGAGTTTGTGTCCTTTTTGATTAAAGTGCTGCGGTACTGCATCGGTGGTCTTGTTTTGTATGGCCGTCTACGATGCTCTCCAAATCTGTCACGTAGTGCGCGTTTTGTTTGTCCGATGTATTCTGCCAGGAGTTCTGCTGGAGCATTTGAAGTGTTTTTGCATTTTCGGCATTTTGGATCATGTAGATGAGGTTTTTGGATGCACAAGTGATTGTTTGCTTGATATGATGTACTTGGCCTATGTTTTTGAATGTACATGATGACAGACCGTCTTGAATGAAGGAGCAGGTTTTGCATTTCTTTGAGTTACATTTCTTGATTCTTGGCGGGCGTGTTTGTGTCTGTGTATTTTTTACTCTTGCTTTTACGAGGAAATCGCGGAGGTTGCGTGGGCGTCTGTATGCGATGAACGGTTTTTCAGAAAAAAACTTCTTTGCAACGGTTTGAAGACTGAAGTATGGGAAAGTGTTTAGAAAATGCAAAAACACTTAAAGAAAAGAGGTTACAAGGAAAAACTAATCTTGCGTGAGATCAACAAAGCTAAACAAGTCCCGCGAGATCAAGCACTAAAACCAAGCGTCCCAAAAAACAAATGCAACCAAGGCATCCCGTTCGTAGTCACCTACAATCCAGCTTCTCCAAACCTTAACAAGACCACTACGCATGAGATTATTTATGACATGCAAGCTGAATACTCGTGTGTCCTTTTAGGCGGTACTATTTTCTTAGGTAATACCAGCCAAAGGGACAAGACTACTAAGCATGAGAATATCTACAACATGCAAGCTGAATAGTCGTGTGTCCTTCTAGGCGGTACTATTTCCTGAGGTAATACCATTCAAAGGGACAAGACCACTAAGTCTGAAGATATTTATGAAATGTGAGCTGAATACTCATGAATACAAACAGTTTGTCCCCCAGATGGTACTATTTCTTTGGGTAATACCTGCCAAAGCTGTGGTTTCACTGTATACAAGTGTTCCTATAATTCCAACGTGTAATAAGGGTGCAAATTTTGTGATTTTGTTACAGGTTTATGTGGCAGGAAATAATCGTTACCTTGTTCAACGGCCATCAATTAAAAACTTCTATAATACAGGTGGTAAGTAATGCCTCATAAAAGTAAGCTCTAAATAAAACGTTTTTGGTTAATGTTTTTAAACGGGAATTATAAAAATCAATAACAGCTCCCTGGTAAACGTGCCACCATCCAACATCCCCCCCGGGGTGGAACAGGGGGATCTCAACTCCCCGCTTCACGCACCTTCTTCTCACGGTCCCCCAACCTTTTCTTCACAGCCTCCACCACTTTCTATTTTGCTTTCGCTTCAATACTTCATCCCGGTTCGTCCACTCCACGGAGTCTCAAAAATGTTGATTTTCTCTTAGTTCCCTCCACTATTTCTCGGGGTTTCCCTCCCTTTTTCTCCCTGGTTTCCTGGTTCGGGCCCTTGTCCCCGTCTACACAATCGTTAGAATTTAGAACATGAATACCGTTTATATGAATCGTTAGTTCGTTAGCGTCGAGGAAAAGAAAGTCATATATTTATATTTAATAAAGTTTCAATCCATGCCAGGTTGTTGCTCGTACTTGGATTTACTCTTTACTTTTTTTCTCCTCTTTTACCTCCATTTTACAGCCAAAGATAGACAAATGATATTCTTTTTATCGAACGAAATGTCAAAGACTGATTCAGCATCCTACCTTCACGAGGTGAGAGACGTGAGAACATTTTGCTGTAACACGCCAAACGCAAATCATTCACTGGTCAATGCAACCGCAAGCGTGTGCGAGGGTGTTAGTGACGACACTGTTCAAGGCCTCGACCACACGAAAACCTTTGTTCTTTTTTGTTTAAAAACAGAGATTTTGAAAAACATGTTCTCAAAGACTTTCCCATCCAAACATGTGAGTTTCATTTGCTTTCTCTATTCATACGTAAACGGATAAAAATGGAACATTTGGAAACGCTTCTTTGTTGTTGGGACTTCTCAGTGTTCCTATGTTATTACATCATCGTGTTCGATGATCTCTTTTCTTTCAGCAGCAAACCCTGTGAAATTATCTTCATTATTTTGACTTTTCAGCGCGTGTTTTATCTTTTTCGTGTGGACGGAAGGCCCAACAGCATAAGAAAATCTTTGTTTTCAACTAAAAGTCATCGTAAAGCTAATACTTAATGAGCATAAAAGGAGCTGACAACGCCAACTAGGATTAGACTGGACTCATGGTCTGGTGTCATTAGACAAGAATCTTTGCTTCCTTTTCCGGGTGACTAAATGGACACGGGCGAGTTGTGGGGAAACCTGGCAAAATGCTGGAATTTCACCTCCGATGGGCTCACAAACAATCAAAGAAGAAGTACTATATTGCTATTAAAAGACTAAGAGCTACCGTAAATCCTCTATTAAGCCCCCCTCTCTAATAAGCCCCCCTTTTCAGAGCAGGAAAGTTGTGAAGCCGCCCTCTTTTTTAAGCCCCCCTCCCCTCCCCCCTTATTCTTCACAACCAAATTAATAATGATAGACGGTATTAATAAATCACGATTGTAACACTTCATGTGGACTGGTCCGGCGTGGTTTATTCACCAGCTGGAAGTTCGGATTTGTTTTTGATCTTTGGCTGCATGACTTCCAACTTCATGTGCTTGAGCTTTTCCACTTTGCGTTCTAGTTCTTTATGGAGAATTGATACCATCTTCTGGTTGTTTGAAAAAGCAGTGTATCGCCCCGGAACCACAAGTCCGTACTCGAGAAACCTCGCTCCCGTCGGTGAAAATTCGAAGCTACAACCTTCATGAGATGAAAATTTACACAACAGGAACGACAGTTCTATAGGCAAATGTCCAACTTCTACCGAGTTCTACCGGTAATGCGTTTCGCTAAATTAAATAAGCCCCCCTCTCAAGCCCCCCTCTCAAGGTTAGAATAATTAACAAAAAAAGAACGTTTGATAAATTCAGTTACATTTCCATAGAGTATATGTGTGAGCTACCTGCCAATTTTCAGGAGCACCCAAAGGATGATGGGGGCCAAGCAAGGGTATATTTGCTGGCTGAGAGAAATGTGTCTTTCGATTTGCTGGGAAAATTCCAACTTTTAGCCAAGAAACTCAAAAAGTAATATAATTCACTGAAAAGAAAGCCATTTCGTACTAGTTGTTGTACATAGTATATATTATTTTGTAACTACTCGTGAGAGTTCGTACCGAATTGAGATTGCCTTTAAATCTGCGCGTGGCAGGTACCGGGGTCACCTCGCACCGGTATTGACCCGTAACATTATTAGATTTTGGACTCCGTGTAAACGAGTACAGAGCCTCAATAGGGAACCGGAAGGACCTTGTATATTCGTACCCGGTGACATACAAACACCCTCTTAGGCTCAAACCTTTTTTTTTTCAGTTAACAAGGCAGTTGGGAATTTCGTTTACCCTGTATGATTTGTCAAATGGTCCTCGAAATTGGGATAAGCAGAAGACAACGAATACCACGACAAAAGTTAACCAAGACCAAAACTGTTTAATAGCTTCTGAGCTCTGTTTACAACTGATGCCAGACTCGAATGACGATTAAAGTTTTGCTATTGCTCTTTACTTCGACCAGGCTAATCAACTGTCAATGTAGGTCAATCTAAAACTTAAGCTAACGTAATTCCTTGCGTAGTAGGTCGTATGCAAAAGTAAGAATGCACACAAGAAAGACTAACATAAGATTAACATATTTCTCTTCCAGGTAAACAGTGTCGAAATCTTTTTCACGCTAAATTTTCGACATCGTTCCCTAAGTATCTGGCCGAAACAAAGTAAAGAGAGCAACACAAAAATTACAAGGAACATTTTTATCAATTAAAAGTTATGTCATTTCTTACCTAAACATAAGTTAAAATACAGATTGAAGATTGTTACATAACAGTGTTTCTAGACGAAAGTTACGTTAATTTTAGAACACCACTTTCTTGTCTATTCTCGACTTATTCAAGGTTCCGCATTCGAGTCCGAGTACGACGTGCTTCTAGTCTTCGTACACTTCACGAACACTATTAACAATCAAATATCTTGTCCAACACTTGTGATTTAAACGTTTCCCTCTAAAAACAAACTGACTAAAAAGCAAGAGATATTCAATATTAATATTACAAGTGGTACGAATTCAGCAGGAAACACGAAGAAATTACACTCAAAAATGATCAAAGCAAGGTAAAAAAAGTCATTTTCAGGAAAACGCTAACCGATGTCAAAACTTGAGATCAAAAACCAAAACAAGCAAATAGATGGACTGTACATTTCTTTATGAGGATTAACTCCGGATGAACGATTACCAACGGATGAACGAATCGAACATCTTACAACCTCGGTTTCATGCCAAAATGAAAATCGCACCAAGGAATAAATGTTAAAACCTTATCAACGTACTACTAAGAACGAACAATCGAAAACGTTGCGATCATCATCATTTCAAATTAACACACTCACTATTCCCAGTATTCTAAAGAACCACAAAATACATGACACAAATATTCTTTAAACCACAATGCATACGATAACTGCACTCATTTTGAAAAAAAATCCTGCTTCATCACTTAGCTATAAAGCGTAAATAAAATATGAAACTTATGAATTTTCTGTGCAACGCTTATCCTGAAAAATTTCGTATTTTTATCATTTAGCAAATGGCAAACTGTTGTATAAAACTTTATTGTGGGTATGTGCAAGTTAAGTTGTGACCTATAAATTCCTCATTTGCTAATGTAACAATGACTATTTTATTCTGTTTGAAGGAGTTTATCCCCCGAAATACAGTTCGCTTCGACTTTCTTCAGTATTAAGAGCTTTTCTTGACTATTCGTTATTTCCTGATCCCTCTCTCAGTCTAACTGTATAACAAACGGTACTTATTGTCACTATGTATGCGAAGGGCAAAACTGGGATACGCATCACGTGGATTGTGTGTTGGGAACTCAACGCCATACAACAAATCTAGGGAAACTAGCTCAGGGCAACTCGTTAATAAAGGAAAGAGAGTTAAATAATTGCTCATGAATAATTAAAATTTTCAAGGAGCTAATTTCTTTGTATTTCTTTGAATTTCTTTTCCCCTAGGGATTGTTTGGGCAAGCTCTTGCTGCCCTTTCTACATTTGAACGAAGGAAAACTACAGGAACTTTGGCTAAATATTTCAGATACTATTTGAGAGAAAATATCAATGAGTGAGTAAATATGGCTCCTTAATGCAACTAATCATGCCCAACTAATGAATTTCAAGAAAACATTTAAAGTTTTTTGTTCTGGAGATTAGCTTCTCCTCGCTATGTGAAATCAAGTCCAAGTGAGTAATGTCAAGTAAATGTTTCAAGAAATGCCCGAAAGTATATAAAAGGCACCTACATCTTGATGTTAAAAAATGACACGAGCTCGAAGCTAAAGCAGTTGGCCATTGTTTCAATGCTGAAGCCGAGAATCTGTTTGCAAACCGCCGCTCATTGGACTGAACGCTCGTTACATTTTAAAGCCGGAAAGAGCTGGTATATAACTCTTTGGAAATATACGATCATAAAATGTTATAACTGTTTGATCGGGAAATTTCCCTGAAAAGCGTAAAACTCAAATCAACCGTGAAGTAGAAACAGCTCTATATATTAAAAGTACTCTTGAATTCGAAACCTCTAGAACTTCCTGTTTACAGAGAATATGCAAAACCATTGAGCCTTTCTAGAAGGAAAAAAAATAATGATAATTTCAGTGTAGTTCGTTCAAACACGGTCTGAGTTTTGTCTGTCTCCTGAGCATTCGTTATGTGAAGACGATTCAGTAACAAAGATGTAGATAAATCTTGAAATAAATGCCACGATAAGGATACGTAGTAGGCGGATCTATCAAAATGCTATTGAAAGAGTCATTTTTCCTCTTCAATTATCATCTCGTGGTCTTCTGGCTCTACGGCTTGGAGCGAGTTCCATTCGAAAGCCTTGAGCAAGTCCTTCACCTTAGCACCATCGGCAAAGAATTCTGTTAATAGCATTTCTGGATCAACAAGACCCGCTTCCAACTTATCAGCATTGAATGGCCATTGCCGCTGAATTTTCCTTAGAGGCTCTGGCAGCGTTGTAGACCAACAATGGACATTTATGGCCTCTTTACACTCGTCTGGGTAGTCGTAAAAAAGGCCAGGGTGGATGGTTCTCCCGTCGTTATTTGAAATTGGTACAAGTAGGATGGGCGGCAGGTAATCAAGTTCCATGTGTAGCTGAAGAAGCCGTGCGTAGACCAAGCTCTGGTGAAGGTACCATCCATATGTAGTGGATTTCTTCCAAAACCCTAACAGGTCCACAACTTTCCAATCCACAATGACGTACTTGTCACATTTTTTTTCTTTGTCATAATACCAGCCTATTGCATCAGCTTCAGCATCCTGCCACAGGTAGACTTTGGGCGCTGCCTCCTCTTTGTCATAAACGTAGCCATACAGAGGAAAATCGCATTCGAAAAGCTTTATGTCAAACTTCTCCTTGATAGTCTTAAACAATTCGTCGGCCAACTTTTCATCTGCCTTTTCTTCAATCTTTTTCTTCGCCAGTCTACTGCTAAGAAGTTTGTGCCAATAGAGACCAAGTGTATTGTCATATGGAGGGCCATACGTTTCCTCAGATCCTTCTGCTTGCAATTCTAGTTGCCCTTCGTCTCGCTTTAAGCTGCCAAATTTCTCTCTGATCACTTTTTTCATCTAGAACGAAAAAACAACCCTCTTGTAATCGGTGATCAGACAAACACGTATTATGTAACTGTTTCACTTATACAGAAAGAAAAACAAAAACGCTAAGTTGTCAATGTGTTAAGATTATCGTAGACACCTTATACAGGACTGCCTTATCGGCGGGCGAGTTCTGTCTGTATAAAGGAGAACATCAACACTCTCCGACGAACATTGGCGGAGTAATTCTGTTTGTAGAAAGACGAACAAAAAAAAAACACTCGCCAATGATCATCGGCGAGGTAGCTCTGTCTGTATAAAGATCAACACCAAAATTCGCTGATCGATGTTCATCGGCGAGGTAGTTCTGTCTGTGTAAAAAAAGAAGTCCAAAACTTGCCATTGAACATCCTGGGGAGAATGTTCATCTCCACGTTAGTTAGAACAATGTTCTCCACAAGTCACCGTTTTTTAAAGGTCTTAATGGGTTTATTCAATCAATTTTGATCTCGAGTCACAGTTCGTCAACTAACGCGCACTCACAAAGTAATAATCTGACACTACTATATATATAGATATTTGTATGGTATGGAAGCGTCCTAGATCCTGGATCACGTAGCAATTTCCGGTATCTGTCAAAAGGCTTCTAATGATTGGTTCCTTCAGACCACAAGTGAACGTATGCCACGATAAACAACAAATAAATCGAATGCTAAACATCATTATCTCACGCAATCTACAATAAGCTCCAGTCTCCAAAAATCCTCAAATAAGAACACCAAAACTCGCCCATGATCATTGGCGAAGTAATTCTGTCTGTATTTTAGGAAAACCCCAAAACTCGCCGATAATCATCAGCGAAGTAGTTTTGCCTTTAACTGATAAAGAAGAACCACAAACCTCGCCGATATACTTCCGCCTCCAGCGAAGTAATTCCGTCTGTATGAAGAAGAACCCAAAAAACCCGCCGATGCTCAGCGTCGAGGTAGTTGTGTCTATATAAAAAAGAAATCCGAAACTCGCCGATCATCATCGGCGAGGTAGTTCTGTCTTTTAAATAAAGAAGAACCACAAACCTCGCCGATTTTTTAAACTTCCGCGTCCGCCGAAGTAATTAACAGAACTCGCCAATGATCATCGGCGAGTTTTGGTGTTCATCTTTACACAGACAGAACTACCTCGCCGATGAACATCAGATCAGCGAGTTTTGGTGTTCTCCTTTATGGAGACAGAACTGCCTCGCCGATGAACATCGGCGAGTTTTGGTGTTCTCCTTTATACAGAGACGGAATTACTTCACTGTTTACATGCATAGCCAACATATACTTATTACAGATTTAAAAGATTTGTGTTCCTTGTACTACTTACGTTTCCTTTATAATATTTTATCCTCTTCCAGTCGGTTTGATCTGACGCAACTAAACAACCGGCCACAGAATTTCCAACCTCAGCGATCTTAGGTTTCTTCCCTTTGATGTTTGTCCTACAAGCGTTTAGCCTCTCTTTCGCAGCAGTTTCTTGATTCTTCTCATCCTCGGTGATCTTCTCCCCTGAATCCAGGGATGGACCATGCTTTCCCTCTATTTCCATTGCTTAACTTTTACGAGTGTTTACTCGAGAACGTAGAGCGTTATGATTTTTGTGTGTCTCTGCGAGCTTATACATGCACTTAACTTGGGCATAAGGCTTTTCGAGCGTTGGGGAGGCTGACACGAAAGCTTTTAGAGGAGTGTGCCGCCCACTCGTTTCCCATGACGCGTCTTCAAAAACAGTACGGTAGCCAATTAAAATCACTTCCGGTTATCCAAACGTCAACGCACTGCCAGCCATCGACTAGCGATGTAATGGCCGCTGAGAAGAATTGTGATATTTGCCTGGAAAGTCCGTCTTGGTGAGTCTTTACACCCTTCCACTTTTCTGCGAAACCAACGACAAAGAATTTCCAAGCGCTTTAAGCGGGAAGCCAGTAACAGTCGCAAAATTGTTCCTAGATGTCTTGACAAAGAAAGGCAACCGTTGCGCGAGGAAATTAGAGCCCCGTTAAGGGGGGCTACGAAAGTCGCTAGTCTGAATTTCAAGACCCTTCGTTTCACGTATTGAGCAGGAAGCCATGTCCCTGTCGGTATTTTACTATTGAGTTTGCGCTTGTCTTCGTCGCTGTCGCAGTTTCAATCCATCTTTGTGTCGTTTGTCGCCATTTCATCCTTTCAAGGCCATATCGCTTGTCGAAATTTACCCTAACAGGGCCTCAAAATAGTGAACTGTTATATTGTATTTGGAAATACAGCGAGCATTTGATGGTAGTTCTGGCGATGAGCAATCTGAAGAAATTGTGGCTCCATCAGAGTTATAGAATGGGGTTGGAAGGCCCGCACGACTCCTACTTCACATCTTTGTAAGCCAAGCGTTATTTCACTCGGTCTTTCTACCAATTTTGCTTCTAAGACGTTTGTAGAGGGTTTAAATTTGGAGGATTTTTAGATGGTGATTGAATTCAGCCGTTAGAGCTTAGACGTCGCCGGCATTTTAAAGACTTGGATCTCAAGCAGGGCCATATCTGATCGTTTTCTCATACCTGTATGATCCAGGTGTATGATCCTGTGTAGTGGGGGGGGGACAGGGGGGTTTAAACCTCCCGCTTCCCGTACCCTTTAATCCCGGTTCCCGCCCTGTATTTTTTGGCTCCCGCCCCTTTGCATTTTTTCGATTGCGAAATATTGCGCAATGTTGCGTAATTTTCCCCTTTTTCTCCCGCTTTCCGCCACCTTGGGAATCCCGCTTCCCGCCCCCTCTTCTCCCGCCTCCCGTACACCTCCCGCCCCCTTTTCTCCCGGTCTCCCGCCCCCCTGTCCCCCCCCCCCCCCCCCCCCCCCCCACTGTGTACACTGTATGATCATTACGCCTGATTGTTATTCTCGGTTAAATTTGACCTCTGATCGTCTATTAAGCGACTGCACTGATAGTGTGGTTTTTATGCCGGTGTTGGCATATTAGCCCGGGGGGGTACTCCATTATATAAGCTACATGTACATAGGTATGTGCGGCGCCAAAGGGTATAGTTTTCCAGCCGTTTTAGTCTGAAATAGGGTATAGGTTTTGGCCATCTTGGTCTGAAATAGGGTTAGGTTTTTGCAATGTGGTCGGAAATTGGGATTGGTTTTCACAAAAAGATACTTTTAAAATTATTGTCTTCTCTTGAGAAGTGTGTTTTGAATAATATCGGAAACTTAAAGCCCTTCTCAAACGACTATACGCAAATCGAAGCAGTTCCTTGCAGGTCTGAAATAGGGTATGTACTATTTCAAAAACGAGTGCGAGGGTTTCATCAGGTTTCCAAACACGAGAAAACATTTGAAACCACTCGGCCTGCGGCCTCGTGGTTTTATTGTTTTCGAGTGTTTGGAAACCTGATGAAACCCGGAGCACGAGTTTTTGTAATTACTTCTCCAACAAAAAAAATTAGAAGCACTTATCATTTTAATGAGTTTTCTCGATTCAAATATTCTATTTGTGGATCGTAATCAACGCTTTGAGGCGTTGATTGAGATCCCGTCGCCGACGTGCTAGTGTGTGAAATTATTCTTGCATTTAATGCAACGTTTTTCAGTCTTGTTGTTTGTCAGTTCGAAGCAAACACGTTGCTTTGAATTCACAAGCCAAATGGCAGAAATGGCAGAGTACAGATTTAGAGCTGCCAAAACTTTTGAACAAGAAGAAAAGTGTGTGGCCAGCGCTATTCCGAAGTCTACCCAATATAAAAACAAATGGGCGGTTGGAATTTTTGAACAATGGCAAAAAGTCCGAGTTCCTAAAGTAGCAACGTTGGAACCAGGCGGTCTATTTAAAAATTACGATCTGCACAAAGTTCAGTCCTTGGAATTTCCGTTGCTTGAAATGGATGCTTTAAGCCTCAATTATTGGCTGGCAAAGTTTATCCAAGAAGTTGCTAAACCATCAAAGGAAAGATACCCACCCAGAACCATATATCAGATTGTGTGCGGAATACGTCGATTCATGGAGGAAAAGAATGCAAACTTGGATTTCAATCTCCTCGATGCATCAGACAAAAGGTCTAGTAGTGTTGCTTTCATTGTCATAATTTGCTCTCATATTGTGTGAATAAATAAATTTGTTGATGTCCATGTTTTCGTCTTGCCTTTTGAATATGCAGATTAAGAAACAATTTACACACGGGTTTGAAATCGTTTCTAAACGCGTGTGGTTTTCAACTCGTTTTTCATTGGGTTTCTAAACTCATCCACCTGACCAGAATGGGCCGTTCTGGTAGGCTGATAACAATATGAATAATTAATGAGTTTGAGAAAGAATTTTGAAACGTCCATAAGATGTGACCACAATCAAGATCTTGCTGTTTGTAAAGTTACTAAAATAAACTATAATGAAAAAACAGCAAAGAAAAAACGACGAGCGAGTTGGTTTTGCCGATATTTCGGACAGTCAAGCCGTCCTTCTTCGGGGGATTAAATGAAAATACGGATAGTCGTTACAATATGTAGGAAAACGGTTACAGTAGATATATGATACAATTGTTTGGAATTTAAAATTAAAACAAGCCAATAAGGACGACATAAAATTACCATGAATAAACAAAGAGAAGTGTAAAAATAAATAAAGAAATAAAAATAATAATAAAGAAATAAAAAAAGAGGATTAATAGTCATCTCTGTTTATACCATGTGGTTGCATAGTTTTGGCCTTATCTATATAAAATGATTCGCGAGCTCTACGTATGGATTCTCTTTTAGAATTAATGAGTTCGAGTGGAATAAGTTCGATGTCCGTGAGTTTGTGTCCTTTTTGATTAAAGTGCTGCGGTACTGCATCGGTGGTCTTGTTTTGTATGGCCGTCTACGATGCTCTCCAAATCTGTCACGTAGTGCGCGTTTTGTTTGTCCGATGTATTCTGCCAGGAGTTCTGCTGGAGCATTTGAAGTGTTTTTGCATTTTCGGCATTTTGGATCATGTAGATGAGGTTTTTGGATGCACAAGTGATTGTTTGCTTGATATGATGTACTTGGCCTATGTTTTTGAATGTACATGATGACAGACCGTCTTGAATGAAGGAGCAGGTTTTGCATTTCTTTGAGTTACATTTCTTGATTCTTGGCGGGCGTGTTTGTGTCTGTGTATTTTTTACTCTTGCTTTTACGAGGAAATCGCGGAGGTTGCGTGGGCGTCTGTATGCGATGAACGGTTTTTCAGAAAAAAACTTCTTTGCAACGGTTTGAAGACTGAAGTATGGGAAAGTGTTTAGAAAATGCAAAAACACTTAAAGAAAAGAGGTTACAAGGAAAAACTAATCTTGCGTGAGATCAACAAAGCTAAACAAGTCCCGCGAGATCAAGCACTAAAACCAAGCGTCCCAAAAAACAAATGCAACCAAGGCATCCCGTTCGTAGTCACCTACAATCCAGCTTCTCCAAACCTTAACAAGACCACTACGCATGAGATTATTTATGACATGCAAGCTGAATACTCGTGTGTCCTTTTAGGCGGTACTATTTTCTTAGGTAATACCAGCCAAAGGGACAAGACTACTAAGCATGAGAATATCTACAACATGCAAGCTGAATAGTCGTGTGTCCTTCTAGGCGGTACTATTTCCTGAGGTAATACCATTCAAAGGGACAAGACCACTAAGTCTGAAGATATTTATGAAATGTGAGCTGAATACTCATGAATACAAACAGTTTGTCCCCCAGATGGTACTATTTCTTTGGGTAATACCTGCCAAAGCTGTGGTTTCACTGTATACAAGTGTTCCTATAATTCCAACGTGTAATAAGGGTGCAAATTTTGTGATTTTGTTACAGGTTTATGTGGCAGGAAATAATCGTTACCTTGTTCAACGGCCATCAATTAAAAACTTCTATAATACAGGTGGTAAGTAATGCCTCATAAAAGTAAGCTCTAAATAAAACGTTTTTGGTTAATGTTTTTAAACGGGAATTATAAAAATCAATAACAGCTCCCTGGTAAACGTGCCACCATCCAACATCCCCCCCGGGGTGGAACAGGGGGATCTCAACTCCCCGCTTCACGCACCTTCTTCTCACGGTCCCCCAACCTTTTCTTCACAGCCTCCACCACTTTCTATTTTGCTTTCGCTTCAATACTTCATCCCGGTTCGTCCACTCCACGGAGTCTCAAAAATGTTGATTTTCTCTTAGTTCCCTCCACTATTTCTCGGGGTTTCCCTCCCTTTTTCTCCCTGGTTTCCTGGTTCGGGCCCTTGTCCCCGTCTACACAATCGTTAGAATTTAGAACATGAATACCGTTTATATGAATCGTTAGTTCGTTAGCGTCGAGGAAAAGAAAGTCATATATTTATATTTAATAAAGTTTCAATCCATGCCAGGTTGTTGCTCGTACTTGGATTTACTCTTTACTTTTTTTCTCCTCTTTTACCTCCATTTTACAGCCAAAGATAGACAAATGATATTCTTTTTATCGAACGAAATGTCAAAGACTGATTCAGCATCCTACCTTCACGAGGTGAGAGACGTGAGAACATTTTGCTGTAACACGCCAAACGCAAATCATTCACTGGTCAATGCAACCGCAAGCGTGTGCGAGGGTGTTAGTGACGACACTGTTCAAGGCCTCGACCACACGAAAACCTTTGTTCTTTTTTGTTTAAAAACAGAGATTTTGAAAAACATGTTCTCAAAGACTTTCCCATCCAAACATGTGAGTTTCATTTGCTTTCTCTATTCATACGTAAACGGATAAAAATGGAACATTTGGAAACGCTTCTTTGTTGTTGGGACTTCTCAGTGTTCCTATGTTATTACATCATCGTGTTCGATGATCTCTTTTCTTTCAGCAGCAAACCCTGTGAAATTATCTTCATTATTTTGACTTTTCAGCGCGTGTTTTATCTTTTTCGTGTGGACGGAAGGCCCAACAGCATAAGAAAATCTTTGTTTTCAACTAAAAGTCATCGTAAAGCTAATACTTAATGAGCATAAAAGGAGCTGACAACGCCAACTAGGATTAGACTGGACTCATGGTCTGGTGTCATTAGACAAGAATCTTTGCTTCCTTTTCCGGGTGACTAAATGGACACGGGCGAGTTGTGGGGAAACCTGGCAAAATGCTGGAATTTCACCTCCGATGGGCTCACAAACAATCAAAGAAGAAGTACTATATTGCTATTAAAAGACTAAGAGCTACCGTAAATCCTCTATTAAGCCCCCCTCTCTAATAAGCCCCCCTTTTCAGAGCAGGAAAGTTGTGAAGCCGCCCTCTTTTTTAAGCCCCCCTCCCCTCCCCCCTTATTCTTCACAACCAAATTAATAATGATAGACGGTATTAATAAATCACGATTGTAACACTTCATGTGGACTGGTCCGGCGTGGTTTATTCACCAGCTGGAAGTTCGGATTTGTTTTTGATCTTTGGCTGCATGACTTCCAACTTCATGTGCTTGAGCTTTTCCACTTTGCGTTCTAGTTCTTTATGGAGAATTGATACCATCTTCTGGTTGTTTGAAAAAGCAGTGTATCGCCCCGGAACCACAAGTCCGTACTCGAGAAACCTCGCTCCCGTCGGTGAAAATTCGAAGCTACAACCTTCATGAGATGAAAATTTACACAACAGGAACGACAGTTCTATAGGCAAATGTCCAACTTCTACCGAGTTCTACCGGTAATGCGTTTCGCTAAATTAAATAAGCCCCCCTCTCAAGCCCCCCTCTCAAGGTTAGAAGAATTAACAAAAAAAGAACGTTTGATAAATTCAGTTACATTTCCATAGAGTATATGTGTGAGCTACCTGCCAATTTTCAGGAGCACCCAAAGGATGATGGGGGCCAAGCAAGGGTATATTTGCTGGCTGAGAGAAATGTGTCTTTCGATTTGCTGGGAAAATTCCAACTTTTAGCCAAGAAACTCAAAAAGTAATATAATTCACTGAAAAGAAAGCCATTTCGTACTAGTTGTTGTACATAGTATATATTATTTTGTAACTACTCGTGAGAGTTCGTACCGAATTGAGATTGCCTTTAAATCTGCGCGTGGCAGGTACCGGGGTCACCTCGCACCGGTATTGACCCGTAACATTATTAGATTTTGGACTCCGTGTAAACGAGTACAGAGCCTCAATAGGGAACCGGAAGGACCTTGTATATTCGTACCCGGTGACATACAAACACCCTCTTAGGCTCAAACCTTTTTTTTTTCAGTTAACAAGGCAGTTGGGAATTTCGTTTACCCTGTATGATTTGTCAAATGGTCCTCGAAATTGGGATAAGCAGAAGACAACGAATACCACGACAAAAGTTAACCAAGACCAAAACTGTTTAATAGCTTCTGAGCTCTGTTTACAACTGATGCCAGACTCGAATGACGATTAAAGTTTTGCTATTGCTCTTTACTTCGACCAGGCTAATCAACTGTCAATGTAGGTCAATCTAAAACTTAAGCTAACGTAATTCCTTGCGTAGTAGGTCGTATGCAAAAGTAAGAATGCACACAAGAAAGACTAACATAAGATTAACATATTTCTCTTCCAGGTAAACAGTGTCGAAATCTTTTTCACGCTAAATTTTCGACATCGTTCCCTAAGTATCTGGCCGAAACAAAGTAAAGAGAGCAACACAAAAATTACAAGGAACATTTTTATCAATTAAAAGTTATGTCATTTCTTACCTAAACATAAGTTAAAATACAGATTGAAGATTGTTACATAACAGTGTTTCTAGACGAAAGTTACGTTAATTTTAGAACACCACTTTCTTGTCTATTCTCGACTTATTCAAGGTTCCGCATTCGAGTCCGAGTACGACGTGCTTCTAGTCTTCGTACACTTCACGAACACTATTAACAATCAAATATCTTGTCCAACACTTGTGATTTAAACGTTTCCCTCTAAAAACAAACTGACTAAAAAGCAAGAGATATTCAATATTAATATTACAAGTGGTACGAATTCAGCAGGAAACACGAAGAAATTACACTCAAAAATGATCAAAGCAAGGTAAAAAAAGTCATTTTCAGGAAAACGCTAACCGATGTCAAAACTTGAGATCAAAAACCAAAACAAGCAAATAGATGGACTGTACATTTCTTTATGAGGATTAACTCCGGATGAACGATTACCAACGGATGAACGAATCGAACATCTTACAACCTCGGTTTCATGCCAAAATGAAAATCGCACCAAGGAATAAATGTTAAAACCTTATCAACGTACTACTAAGAACGAACAATCGAAAACGTTGCGATCATCATCATTTCAAATTAACACACTCACTATTCCCAGTATTCTAAAGAACCACAAAATACATGACACAAATATTCTTTAAACCACAATGCATACGATAACTGCACTCATTTTGAAAAAAAATCCTGCTTCATCACTTAGCTATAAAGCGTAAATAAAATATGAAACTTATGAATTTTCTGTGCAACGCTTATCCTGAAAAATTTCGTATTTTTATCATTTAGCAAATGGCAAACTGTTGTATAAAACTTTATTGTGGGTATGTGCAAGTTAAGTTGTGACCTATAAATTCCTCATTTGCTAATGTAACAATGACTATTTTATTCTGTTTGAAGGAGTTTATCCCCCGAAATACAGTTCGCTTCGACTTTCTTCAGTATTAAGAGCTTTTCTTGACTATTCGTTATTTCCTGATCCCTCTCTCAGTCTAACTGTATAACAAACGGTACTTATTGTCACTATGTATGCGAAGGGCAAAACTGGGATACGCATCACGTGGATTGTGTGTTGGGAACTCAACGCCATACAACAAATCTAGGGAAACTAGCTCAGGGCAACTCGTTAATAAAGGAAAGAGAGTTAAATAATTGCTCATGAATAATTAAAATTTTCAAGGAGCTAATTTCTTTGTATTTCTTTGAATTTCTTTTCCCCTAGGGATTGTTTGGGCAAGCTCTTGCTGCCCTTTCTACATTTGAACGAAGGAAAACTACAGGAACTTTGGCTAAATATTTCAGATACTATTTGAGAGAAAATATCAATGAGTGAGTAAATATGGCTCCTTAATGCAACTAATCATGCCCAACTAATGAATTTCAAGAAAACATTTAAAGTTTTTTGTTCTGGAGATTAGCTTCTCCTCGCTATGTGAAATCAAGTCCAAGTGAGTAATGTCAAGTAAATGTTTCAAGAAATGCCCGAAAGTATATAAAAGGCACCTACATCTTGATGTTAAAAAATGACACGAGCTCGAAGCTAAAGCAGTTGGCCATTGTTTCAATGCTGAAGCCGAGAATCTGTTTGCAAACCGCCGCTCATTGGACTGAACGCTCGTTACATTTTAAAGCCGGAAAGAGCTGGTATATAACTCTTTGGAAATATACGATCATAAAATGTTATAACTGTTTGATCGGGAAATTTCCCTGAAAAGCGTAAAACTCAAATCAACCGTGAAGTAGAAACAGCTCTATATATTAAAAGTACTCTTGAATTCGAAACCTCTAGAACTTCCTGTTTACAGAGAATATGCAAAACCATTGAGCCTTTCTAGAAGGAAAAAAAATAATGATAATTTCAGTGTAGTTCGTTCAAACACGGTCTGAGTTTTGTCTGTCTCCTGAGCATTCGTTATGTGAAGACGATTCAGTAACAAAGATGTAGATAAATCTTGAAATAAATGCCACGATAAGGATACGTAGTAGGCGGATCTATCAAAATGCTATTGAAAGAGTCATTTTTCCTCTTCAATTATCATCTCGTGGTCTTCTGGCTCTACGGCTTGGAGCGAGTTCCATTCGAAAGCCTTGAGCAAGTCCTTCACCTTAGCACCATCGGCAAAGAATTCTGTTAATAGCATTTCTGGATCAACAAGACCCGCTTCCAACTTATCAGCATTGAATGGCCATTGCCGCTGAATTTTCCTTAGAGGCTCTGGCAGCGTTGTAGACCAACAATGGACATTTATGGCCTCTTTACACTCGTCTGGGTAGTCGTAAAAAAGGCCAGGGTGGATGGTTCTCCCGTCGTTATTTGAAATTGGTACAAGCAGGATGGGCGGCAGGTAATCAAGTTCCATGTGTAGCTGAAGAAGCCGTGCGTAGACCAAGCTCTGGTGAAGGTACCATCCATATGTAGTGGATTTCTTCCAAAACCCTAACAGGTCCACAACTTTCCAATCCACAATGACGTACTTGTCACATTTTTTTTCTTTGTCATAATACCAGCCTATTGCATCAGCTTCAGCATCCTGCCACAGGTAGACTTTGGGCGCTGCCTCCTCTTTGTCATAAACGTAGCCATACAGAGGAAAATCGCATTCGAAAAGCTTTATGTCAAACTTCTCCTTGATAGTCTTAAACAATTCGTCGGCCAACTTTTCATCTGCCTTTTCTTCAATCTTTTTCTTCGCCAGTCTACTGCTAAGAAGTTTGTGCCAATAGAGACCAAGTGTATTGTCATATGGAGGGCCATACGTTTCCTCAGATCCTTCTGCTTGCAATTCTAGTTGCCCTTCGTCTCGCTTTAAGCTGCCAAATTTCTCTCTGATCACTTTTTTCATCTAGAACGAAAAAACAACCCTCTTGTAATCGGTGATCAGACAAACACGTATTATGTAACTGTTTCACTTATACAGAAAGAAAAACAAAAACGCTAAGTTGTCAATGTGTTAAGATTATCGTAGACACCTTATACAGGACTGCCTTATCGGCGGGCGAGTTCTGTCTGTATAAAGGAGAACATCAACACTCTCCGACGAACATTGGCGGAGTAATTCTGTTTGTAGAAAGACGAACAAAAAAAAAACACTCGCCAATGATCATCGGCGAGGTAGCTCTGTCTGTATAAAGATCAACACCAAAATTCGCTGATCGATGTTCATCGGCGAGGTAGTTCTGTCTGTGTAAAAAAAGAAGTCCAAAACTTGCCATTGAACATCCTGGGGAGAATGTTCATCTCCACGTTAGTTAGAACAATGTTCTCCACAAGTCACCGTTTTTTAAAGGTCTTAATGGGTTTATTCAATCAATTTTGATCTCGAGTCACAGTTCGTCAACTAACGCGCACTCACAAAGTAATAATCTGACACTACTATATATATAGATATTTGTATGGTATGGAAGCGTCCTAGATCCTGGATCACGTAGCAATTTCCGGTATCTGTCAAAAGGCTTCTAATGATTGGTTCCTTCAGACCACAAGTGAACGTATGCCACGATAAACAACAAATAAATCGAATGCTAAACATCATTATCTCACGCAATCTACAATAAGCTCCAGTCTCCAAAAATCCTCAAATAAGAACACCAAAACTCGCCCATGATCATTGGCGAAGTAATTCTGTCTGTATTTTAGGAAAACCCCAAAACTCGCCGATAATCATCAGCGAAGTAGTTTTGCCTTTAACTGATAAAGAAGAACCACAAACCTCGCCGATATACTTCCGCCTCCAGCGAAGTAATTCCGTCTGTATGAAGAAGAACCCAAAAAACCCGCCGATGCTCAGCGTCGAGGTAGTTGTGTCTATATAAAAAAGAAATCCGAAACTCGCCGATCATCATCGGCGAGGTAGTTCTGTCTTTTAAATAAAGAAGAACCACAAACCTCGCCGATTTTTTAAACTTCCGCGTCCGCCGAAGTAATTAACAGAACTCGCCAATGATCATCGGCGAGTTTTGGTGTTCATCTTTACACAGACAGAACTACCTCGCCGATGAACATCAGATCAGCGAGTTTTGGTGTTCTCCTTTATGGAGACAGAACTGCCTCGCCGATGA
>CAXIQD010000026.1:0-30592 GCA_964030785.1 Siderastrea siderea
TAATTACCTTTAAAGGTGTGATTGACGTAACCAGAAATTAGAACGAGCTTAAATACAGCATTAAGGCCGGGTAATACCGCGTCAATTAAGGCCAGCACCCTAAGACGATCAAGTTGATGTTATTATAAGGCTCGCTGCTGGTGGATAGAAACGAAAGCAGTGTGTTCTTGCACCGCAACAACTAATGTTCTTTGAATATTAATATATGAAATGCATATATTTGAACTGGGGATAAAGGTAGAAATTATGTGTACAGAGGTCATGGGTTCGATTCCCGACCAAGCCTGAATTTTTCAGGTTTCTTCTTTTCACGCGCTTAGCTTGAAGCACCCAGTTCACTGCGATGACCAACACGTAATTCTAAAATGTTCTTTCTGTCTCACGCTTTGTTTTGTTTTTTGTTTTTTGGTTGTTTTTTTTTGTCCTTTCAGGCAGTCATGGCAACTGTGTTTTACAAAATGTAGGCTGTGTCCAGGCTCCAGTCAGAGGCTCAGCTCAGGGACTGCGGGGCGAGTGCCGGCGGACACCCTCACCTGTGGGCCTAGTTGTTTGTAAGCTGAATTTGACAGTCTCTTGGCCCGTCAGTCTCGAGCTGCGCAGCTCAGAAAAGTCTCCACGGCTGGCTTAATTACCTTTAAAGGTGTGATTGACGTAACCAGAAATTAGAACGAGCTTAAATACAGCATTAAGGCCGGGTAATACCGCGTCAATTAAGGCCAGCACCCTAAGACGATCAAGTTGATGTTATTATAAGGCTCGCTGCTGGTGGATAGAAACGAAAGCAGTGTGTTCTTGCACCGCAACAACTAATGTTCTTTGAATATTAATATATGAAATGCATATATTTGAACTGGGGATAAAGGTAGAAATTATGTGTACAGAGGTCATGGGTTCGATTCCCGACCAAGCCTGAATTTTTTCAGGTTTCTTCTTTTCACGCGCTTAGCTTGAAGCACCCAGTTCACTGCGATGACCAACACGTAATTCTAAAATGTTCTTTCTGTCTCACGCTTTGTTTTGTTTTTTGTTTTTTGGTTGTTTTTTTTTGTCCTTTCAGGCAGTCATGGCAACTGTGTTTTACAAAATGTAGGCTGTGTCCAGGCTCCAGTCAGAGGCTCAGCTCAGGGACTGCGGGGCGAGTGCCGGCGGACACCCTCACCTGTGGGCCTAGTTGTTTGTAAGCTGAATTTGACAGTCTCTTGGCCCGTCAGTCTCGAGCTGCGCAGCTCAGAAAAGTCTCCACGGCTGGCTTAATTACCTTTAAAGGTGTGATTGACGTAACCAGAAATTAGAACGAGCTTAAATACAGCATTAAGGCCGGGTAATACCGCGTCAATTAAGGCCAGCACCCTAAGACGATCAAGTTGATGTTATTATAAGGCTCGCTGCTGGTGGATAGAAACGAAAGCAGTGTGTTCTTGCACCGCAACAACTAATGTTCTTTGAATATTAATATATGAAATGCATATATTTGAACTGGGGATAAAGGTAGAAATTATGTGTACAGAGGTCATGGGTTCGATTCCCGACCAAGCCTGAATTTTTTCAGGTTTCTTCTTTTCACGCGCTTAGCTTGAAGCACCCAGTTCACTGCGATGACCAACACGTAATTCTAAAATGTTCTTTCTGTCTCACGCTTTGTTTTGTTTTTTGTTTTTTGGTTGTTTTTTTTTGTCCTTTCAGGCAGTCATGGCAACTGTGTTTTACAAAATGTAGGCTGTGTCCAGGCTCCAGTCAGAGGCTCAGCTCAGGGACTGCGGGGCGAGTGCCGGCGGACACCCTCACCTGTGGGCCTAGTTGTTTGTAAGCTGAATTTGACAGTCTCTTGGCCCGTCAGTCTCGAGCTGCGCAGCTCAGAAAAGTCTCCACGGCTGGCTTAATTACCTTTAAAGGTGTGATTGACGTAACCAGAAATTAGAACGAGCTTAAATACAGCATTAAGGCCGGGTAATACCGCGTCAATTAAGGCCAGCACCCTAAGACGATCAAGTTGATGTTATTATAAGGCTCGCTGCTGGTGGATAGAAACGAAAGCAGTGTGTTCTTGCACCGCAACAACTAATGTTCTTTGAATATTAATATATGAAATGCATATATTTGAACTGGGGATAAAGGTAGAAATTATGTGTACAGAGGTCATGGGTTCGATTCCCGACCAAGCCTGAATTTTTTCAGGTTTCTTCTTTTCACGCGCTTAGCTTGAAGCACCCAGTTCACTGCGATGACCAACACGTAATTCTAAAATGTTCTTTCTGTCTCACGCTTTGTTTTGTTTTTTGTTTTTTGGTTGTTTTTTTTTGTCCTTTCAGGCAGTCATGGCAACTGTGTTTTACAAAATGTAGGCTGTGTCCAGGCTCCAGTCAGAGGCTCAGCTCAGGGACTGCGGGGCGAGTGCCGGCGGACACCCTCACCTGTGGGCCTAGTTGTTTGTAAGCTGAATTTGACAGTCTCTTGGCCCGTCAGTCTCGAGCTGCGCAGCTCAGAAAAGTCTCCACGGCTGGCTTAATTACCTTTAAAGGTGTGATTGACGTAACCAGAAATTAGAACGAGCTTAAATACAGCATTAAGGCCGGGTAATACCGCGTCAATTAAGGCCAGCACCCTAAGACGATCAAGTTGATGTTATTATAAGGCTCGCTGCTGGTGGATAGAAACGAAAGCAGTGTGTTCTTGCACCGCAACAACTAATGTTCTTTGAATATTAATATATGAAATGCATATATTTGAACTGGGGATAAAGGTAGAAATTATGTGTACAGAGGTCATGGGTTCGATTCCCGACCAAGCCTGAATTTTTTCAGGTTTCTTCTTTTCACGCGCTTAGCTTGAAGCACCCAGTTCACTGCGATGACCAACACGTAATTCTAAAATGTTCTTTCTGTCTCACGCTTTGTTTTGTTTTTTGTTTTTTGGTTGTTTTTTTTTGTCCTTTCAGGCAGTCATGGCAACTGTGTTTTACAAAATGTAGGCTGTGTCCAGGCTCCAGTCAGAGGCTCAGCTCAGGGACTGCGGGGCGAGTGCCGGCGGACACCCTCACCTGTGGGCCTAGTTGTTTGTAAGCTGAATTTGACAGTCTCTTGGCCCGTCAGTCTCGAGCTGCGCAGCTCAGAAAAGTCTCCACGGCTGGCTTAATTACCTTTAAAGGTGTGATTGACGTAACCAGAAATTAGAACGAGCTTAAATACAGCATTAAGGCCGGGTAATACCGCGTCAATTAAGGCCAGCACCCTAAGACGATCAAGTTGATGTTATTATAAGGCTCGCTGCTGGTGGATAGAAACGAAAGCAGTGTGTTCTTGCACCGCAACAACTAATGTTCTTTGAATATTAATATATGAAATGCATATATTTGAACTGGGGATAAAGGTAGAAATTATGTGTACAGAGGTCATGGGTTCGATTCCCGACCAAGCCTGAATTTTTTCAGGTTTCTTCTTTTCACGCGCTTAGCTTGAAGCACCCAGTTCACTGCGATGACCAACACGTAATTCTAAAATGTTCTTTCTGTCTCACGCTTTGTTTTGTTTTTTGTTTTTTGGTTGTTTTTTTTTGTCCTTTCAGGCAGTCATGGCAACTGTGTTTTACAAAATGTAGGCTGTGTCCAGGCTCCAGTCAGAGGCTCAGCTCAGGGACTGCGGGGCGAGTGCCGGCGGACACCCTCACCTGTGGGCCTAGTTGTTTGTAAGCTGAATTTGACAGTCTCTTGGCCCGTCAGTCTCGAGCTGCGCAGCTCAGAAAAGTCTCCACGGCTGGCTTAATTACCTTTAAAGGTGTGATTGACGTAACCAGAAATTAGAACGAGCTTAAATACAGCATTAAGGCCGGGTAATACCGCGTCAATTAAGGCCAGCACCCTAAGACGATCAAGTTGATGTTATTATAAGGCTCGCTGCTGGTGGATAGAAACGAAAGCAGTGTGTTCTTGCACCGCAACAACTAATGTTCTTTGAATATTAATATATGAAATGCATATATTTGAACTGGGGATAAAGGTAGAAATTATGTGTACAGAGGTCATGGGTTCGATTCCCGACCAAGCCTGAATTTTTTCAGGTTTCTTCTTTTCACGCGCTTAGCTTGAAGCACCCAGTTCACTGCGATGACCAACACGTAATTCTAAAATGTTCTTTCTGTCTCACGCTTTGTTTTGTTTTTTGTTTTTTGGTTGTTTTTTTTGTCCTTTCAGGCAGTCATGGCAACTGTGTTTTACAAAATGTAGGCTGTGTCCAGGCTCCAGTCAGAGGCTCAGCTCAGGGACTGCGGGGCGAGTGCCGGCGGACACCCTCACCTGTGGGCCTAGTTGTTTGTAAGCTGAATTTGACAGTCTCTTGGCCCGTCAGTCTCGAGCTGCGCAGCTCAGAAAAGTCTCCACGGCTGGCTTAATTACCTTTAAAGGTGTGATTGACGTAACCAGAAATTAGAACGAGCTTAAATACAGCATTAAGGCCGGGTAATACCGCGTCAATTAAGGCCAGCACCCTAAGACGATCAAGTTGATGTTATTATAAGGCTCGCTGCTGGTGGATAGAAACGAAAGCAGTGTGTTCTTGCACCGCAACAACTAATGTTCTTTGAATATTAATATATGAAATGCATATATTTGAACTGGGGATAAAGGTAGAAATTATGTGTACAGAGGTCATGGGTTCGATTCCCGACCAAGCCTGAATTTTTTCAGGTTTCTTCTTTTCACGCGCTTAGCTTGAAGCACCCAGTTCACTGCGATGACCAACACGTAATTCTAAAATGTTCTTTCTGTCTCACGCTTTGTTTTGTTTTTTGTTTTTTGGTTGTTTTTTTTGTCCTTTCAGGCAGTCATGGCAACTGTGTTTTACAAAATGTAGGCTGTGTCCAGGCTCCAGTCAGAGGCTCAGCTCAGGGACTGCGGGGCGAGTGCCGGCGGACACCCTCACCTGTGGGCCTAGTTGTTTGTAAGCTGAATTTGACAGTCTCTTGGCCCGTCAGTCTCGAGCTGCGCAGCTCAGAAAAGTCTCCACGGCTGGCTTAATTACCTTTAAAGGTGTGATTGACGTAACCAGAAATTAGAACGAGCTTAAATACAGCATTAAGGCCGGGTAATACCGCGTCAATTAAGGCCAGCACCCTAAGACGATCAAGTTGATGTTATTATAAGGCTCGCTGCTGGTGGATAGAAACGAAAGCAGTGTGTTCTTGCACCGCAACAACTAATGTTCTTTGAATATTAATATATGAAATGCATATATTTGAACTGGGGATAAAGGTAGAAATTATGTGTACAGAGGTCATGGGTTCGATTCCCGACCAAGCCTGAATTTTTTCAGGTTTCTTCTTTTCACGCGCTTAGCTTGAAGCACCCAGTTCACTGCGATGACCAACACGTAATTCTAAAATGTTCTTTCTGTCTCACGCTTTGTTTTGTTTTTTGTTTTTTGGTTGTTTTTTTTTGTCCTTTCAGGCAGTCATGGCAACTGTGTTTTACAAAATGTAGGCTGTGTCCAGGCTCCAGTCAGAGGCTCAGCTCAGGGACTGCGGGGCGAGTGCCGGCGGACACCCTCACCTGTGGGCCTAGTTGTTTGTAAGCTGAATTTGACAGTCTCTTGGCCCGTCAGTCTCGAGCTGCGCAGCTCAGAAAAGTCTCCACGGCTGGCTTAATTACCTTTAAAGGTGTGATTGACGTAACCAGAAATTAGAACGAGCTTAAATACAGCATTAAGGCCGGGTAATACCGCGTCAATTAAGGCCAGCACCCTAAGACGATCAAGTTGATGTTATTATAAGGCTCGCTGCTGGTGGATAGAAACGAAAGCAGTGTGTTCTTGCACCGCAACAACTAATGTTCTTTGAATATTAATATATGAAATGCATATATTTGAACTGGGGATAAAGGTAGAAATTATGTGTACAGAGGTCATGGGTTCGATTCCCGACCAAGCCTGAATTTTTTCAGGTTTCTTCTTTTCACGCGCTTAGCTTGAAGCACCCAGTTCACTGCGATGACCAACACGTAATTCTAAAATGTTCTTTCTGTCTCACGCTTTGTTTTGTTTTTTGTTTTTTGGTTGTTTTTTTTTGTCCTTTCAGGCAGTCATGGCAACTGTGTTTTACAAAATGTAGGCTGTGTCCAGGCTCCAGTCAGAGGCTCAGCTCAGGGACTGCGGGGCGAGTGCCGGCGGACACCCTCACCTGTGGGCCTAGTTGTTTGTAAGCTGAATTTGACAGTCTCTTGGCCCGTCAGTCTCGAGCTGCGCAGCTCAGAAAAGTCTCCACGGCTGGCTTAATTACCTTTAAAGGTGTGATTGACGTAACCAGAAATTAGAACGAGCTTAAATACAGCATTAAGGCCGGGTAATACCGCGTCAATTAAGGCCAGCACCCTAAGACGATCAAGTTGATGTTATTATAAGGCTCGCTGCTGGTGGATAGAAACGAAAGCAGTGTGTTCTTGCACCGCAACAACTAATGTTCTTTGAATATTAATATATGAAATGCATATATTTGAACTGGGGATAAAGGTAGAAATTATGTGTACAGAGGTCATGGGTTCGATTCCCGACCAAGCCTGAATTTTTTCAGGTTTCTTCTTTTCACGCGCTTAGCTTGAAGCACCCAGTTCACTGCGATGACCAACACGTAATTCTAAAATGTTCTTTCTGTCTCACGCTTTGTTTTGTTTTTTGTTTTTTGGTTGTTTTTTTTTGTCCTTTCAGGCAGTCATGGCAACTGTGTTTTACAAAATGTAGGCTGTGTCCAGGCTCCAGTCAGAGGCTCAGCTCAGGGACTGCGGGGCGAGTGCCGGCGGACACCCTCACCTGTGGGCCTAGTTGTTTGTAAGCTGAATTTGACAGTCTCTTGGCCCGTCAGTCTCGAGCTGCGCAGCTCAGAAAAGTCTCCACGGCTGGCTTAATTACCTTTAAAGGTGTGATTGACGTAACCAGAAATTAGAACGAGCTTAAATACAGCATTAAGGCCGGGTAATACCGCGTCAATTAAGGCCAGCACCCTAAGACGATCAAGTTGATGTTATTATAAGGCTCGCTGCTGGTGGATAGAAACGAAAGCAGTGTGTTCTTGCACCGCAACAACTAATGTTCTTTGAATATTAATATATGAAATGCATATATTTGAACTGGGGATAAAGGTAGAAATTATGTGTACAGAGGTCATGGGTTCGATTCCCGACCAAGCCTGAATTTTTTCAGGTTTCTTCTTTTCACGCGCTTAGCTTGAAGCACCCAGTTCACTGCGATGACCAACACGTAATTCTAAAATGTTCTTTCTGTCTCACGCTTTGTTTTGTTTTTTGTTTTTTGGTTGTTTTTTTTTGTCCTTTCAGGCAGTCATGGCAACTGTGTTTTACAAAATGTAGGCTGTGTCCAGGCTCCAGTCAGAGGCTCAGCTCAGGGACTGCGGGGCGAGTGCCGGCGGACACCCTCACCTGTGGGCCTAGTTGTTTGTAAGCTGAATTTGACAGTCTCTTGGCCCGTCAGTCTCGAGCTGCGCAGCTCAGAAAAGTCTCCACGGCTGGCTTAATTACCTTTAAAGGTGTGATTGACGTAACCAGAAATTAGAACGAGCTTAAATACAGCATTAAGGCCGGGTAATACCGCGTCAATTAAGGCCAGCACCCTAAGACGATCAAGTTGATGTTATTATAAGGCTCGCTGCTGGTGGATAGAAACGAAAGCAGTGTGTTCTTGCACCGCAACAACTAATGTTCTTTGAATATTAATATATGAAATGCATATATTTGAACTGGGGATAAAGGTAGAAATTATGTGTACAGAGGTCATGGGTTCGATTCCCGACCAAGCCTGAATTTTTTCAGGTTTCTTCTTTTCACGCGCTTAGCTTGAAGCACCCAGTTCACTGCGATGACCAACACGTAATTCTAAAATGTTCTTTCTGTCTCACGCTTTGTTTTGTTTTTTGTTTTTTGGTTGTTTTTTTTTGTCCTTTCAGGCAGTCAAGGCAACTGTGTTTTACAAAATGTAGGCTGTGTCCAGGCTCCAGTCAGAGGCTCAGCTCAGGGACTGCGGGGCGAGTGCCGGCGGACACCCTCACCTGTGGGCCTAGTTGTTTGTAAGCTGAATTTGACAGTCTCTTGGCCCGTCAGTCTCGAGCTGCGCAGCTCAGAAAAGTCTCCACGGCTGGCTTAATTACCTTTAAAGGTGTGATTGACGTAACCAGAAATTAGAACGAGCTTAAATACAGCATTAAGGCCGGGTAATACCGCGTCAATTAAGGCCAGCACCCTAAGACGATCAAGTTGATGTTATTATAAGGCTCGCTGCTGGTGGATAGAAACGAAAGCAGTGTGTTCTTGCACCGCAACAACTAATGTTCTTTGAATATTAATATATGAAATGCATATATTTGAACTGGGGATAAAGGTAGAAATTATGTGTACAGAGGTCATGGGTTCGATTCCCGACCAAGCCTGAATTTTTTCAGGTTTCTTCTTTTCACGCGCTTAGCTTGAAGCACCCAGTTCACTGCGATGACCAACACGTAATTCTAAAATGTTCTTTCTGTCTCACGCTTTGTTTTGTTTTTTGTTTTTTGGTTGTTTTTTTTTGTCCTTTCAGGCAGTCATGGCAACTGTGTTTTACAAAATGTAGGCTGTGTCCAGGCTCCAGTCAGAGGCTCAGCTCAGGGACTGCGGGGCGAGTGCCGGCGGACACCCTCACCTGTGGGCCTAGTTGTTTGTAAGCTGAATTTGACAGTCTCTTGGCCCGTCAGTCTCGAGCTGCGCAGCTCAGAAAAGTCTCCACGGCTGGCTTAATTACCTTTAAAGGTGTGATTGACGTAACCAGAAATTAGAACGAGCTTAAATACAGCATTAAGGCCGGGTAATACCGCGTCATTAAGGCCAGCACCCTAAGACGATCAGTTGATGTTATTATAAGGCTCGCTGCTGGTGGATAGAAACGAAAGCAGTGTGTTCTTGCACCGCAAAACAACTAATGTTCTTTGAATATTAATATATGAAATGCATATATTTGAACTGGGGATAAAGGTAGAAATTATGTGTACAGAGGTCATGGGTTCGATTCCCGACCAAGCCTGAATTTTTTCAGGTTTCTTCTTTTCACGCGCTTAGCTTGAAGCACCCAGTTCACTGCGATGACCAACACGTAATTCTAAAATGTTCTTTCTGTCTCACGCTTTGTTTGTTTTTGTTTTTTGTTGTTTTTTTTTTGTCCTTTCCAGGCAGTCATGGCAACTGTGTTTTACAAAATGTAGGCTGTGTCCAGGCTCCAGTCAGAGGCTCAGCTCAGGGACTGCGGGGCGAGTGCCGGCGGACACCCTCACCTGTGGGCCTAGTTGTTTGTAAGCTGAATTTGACAGTCTCTTGGCCCGTCAGTCTCGAGCTGCGCAGCTCAGAAAAGTCTCCACGGCTGGCTTAATTACCTTTAAAGGTGTGATTGACGTAACCAGAAATTAGAACGAGCTTAAATACAGCATTAAGGCCGGGTAATACCGCGTCCAATTAGGCCAGCACCCTAAGACGATCAAGTTGATGTTATTATAAGGCTCGCTGCTGGTGGATAGAAACGAAAGCAGTGTGTTCTTGCACCGCAACAACTAATGTTCTTTGAATATTAATATATGAAATGCATATATTTGAACTGGGGATAAGGTAGAAATTATGTGTACAGAGGTCATGGGTTCGATTCCCGACCAAGCCTGAATTTTTTCAGGTTTCTTCTTTTCACGCGCTTAGCTTGAAGCACCCAGTTCACTGCGATGACCAACACGTAATTCTAAAAATGTCTTTCTGTCTCACGCTTTGTTTTGTTTTTTGTTTTTTGGTGTTTTTTTTTGTCCTTTCAGGCAGTCATGGCAACTGTGTTTTACAAAATGTAGGCTGTGTCCAGGCTCCAGTCAGAGGCTCAGCTCAGGGACTGCGGGGCGAGTGCCGGCGGACACCCTCACCTGTGGGCCTAGTTGTTGTAAGCTGAATTTGACAGTCTCTTGGCCCGTCAGTCTCGAGCTGCGCAGCTCAGAAAAGTCTCCACGGCTGGCTTAATTACCTTTAAAGGTGTGATTGACGTAACCAGAAATTAGAACGAGCTTAAATACAGCATTAAGGCCGGGTAATACCGCGTCAATTAAGGCCAGCACCCTAAGACGATCAAGTTGATGTTATTATAAGGCTCGCTGCTGGTGGATAGAAACGAAAGCAGTGTGTTCTTGCACCGCAACAACTAATGTTCTTGAATATTAATATATGAAATGCATATATTTGAACTGGGGATAAAGGTAGAAATATGTGTACAGAGGTCATGGGTTCGATTCCCGACCAAGCCTGAATTTTTTCAGGTTTCTTCTTTTCACGCGCTTAGCTTGAAGCACCCAGTTCACTGCGATGACCAACACGTAATTCTAAAATGTTCTTTCTGTCTCACGCTTTGTTTTGTTTTTTGTTTTTGGTTGTTTTTTTTTGTCCTTTCAGGCAGTCATGGCAACTGTGTTTTACAAAATGTAGGCTGTGTCCAGGCTCCAGTCAGAGGCTCAGCTCAGGGACTGCGGGGCGAGTGCCGGCGGACACCCTCACCTGTGGGCCTAGTTGTTTGTAAGCTGAATTTGACAGTCTCTTGGCCCGTCAGTCTCGAGCTGCGCAGCTCAGAAAAGTCTCCACGGCTGGCTTAATTACCTTTAAAGGTGTGATTGACGTAACCAGAAATTAGAACGAGCTTAAATACAGCATTAAGGCCGGGTAATACCGCGTCAATTAAGGCCAGCACCCTAAGACGATCAAGTTGATGTTATTATAAGGCTCGCTGCTGGTGGATAGAAACGAAAGCAGTGTGTTCTTGCACCGCAACAACTAATGTTCTTTGAATATTAATATATGAAATGCATATATTTGAACTGGGGATAAAGGTAGAAATTATGTGTACAGAGGTCATGGGTTCGATTCCCGACCAAGCCTGAATTTTTTCAGGTTTCTTCTTTTCACGCGCTTAGCTTGAAGCACCCAGTTCACTGCGATGACCAACACGTAATTCTAAAATGTTCTTTCTGTCTCACGCTTTGTTTTGTTTTTTGTTTTTTGGTTGTTTTTTTTTGTCCTTTCAGGCAGTCATGGCAACTGTGTTTTACAAAATGTAGGCTGTGTCCAGGCTCCAGTCAGAGGCTCAGCTCAGGGACTGCGGGGCGAGTGCCGGCGGACACCCTCACCTGTGGGCCTAGTTGTTTGTAAGCTGAATTTGACAGTCTCTTGGCCCGTCAGTCTCGAGCTGCCAGCTCAGAAAAGTCTCCACGGCTGGCTTAATTACCTTTAAAGGTGTGATTGACGTAACCAGAAATTAGAACGAGCTTAAATACAGCATTAAGGCCGGGTAATACCGCGTCAATTAAGGCCAGCACCCTAAGACGATCAAGTTGATGTTATTATAAGGCTCGCTGCTGGTGGATAGAAACGAAAGCAGTGTGTTCTTGCACCGCAACAACTAATGTTCTTTGAATATTAATATATGAAATGCATATATTTGAACTGGGGATAAAGGTAGAAATTATGTGTACAGAGGTCATGGGTTCGATTCCCGACCAAGCCTGAATTTTTTCAGGTTTCTTCTTTTCACGCGCTTAGCTTGAAGCACCCAGTTCACTGCGATGACCAACACGTAATTCTAAAATGTTCTTTCTGTCTCACGCTTTGTTTTGTTTTTTGTTTTTTGGTTGTTTTTTTTGTCCTTTCAGGCAGTCATGGCAACTGTGTTTTACAAAATGTAGGCTGTGTCCAGGCTCCAGTCAGAGGCTCAGCTCAGGGACTGCGGGGCGAGTGCCGGCGGACACCCTCACCTGTGGGCCTAGTTGTTTGTAAGCTGAATTTGACAGTCTCTTGGCCCGTCAGTCTCGAGCTGCGCAGCTCAGAAAAGTCTCCACGGCTGGCTTAATTACCTTTAAAGGTGTGATTGACGTAACCAGAAATTAGAACGAGCTTAAATACAGCATTAAGGCCGGGTAATACCGCGTCAATTAAGGCCAGCACCCTAAGACGATCAAGTTGATGTTATTATAAGGCTCGCTGCTGGTGGATAGAAACGAAAGCAGTGTGTTCTTGCACCGCAACAACTAATGTTCTTTGAATATTAATATATGAAATGCATATATTTGAACTGGGGATAAAGGTAGAAATTATGTGTACAGAGGTCATGGGTTCGATTCCCGACCAAGCCTGAATTTTTTCAGGTTTCTTCTTTTCACGCGCTTAGCTTGAAGCACCCAGTTCACTGCGATGACCAACACGTAATTCTAAAATGTTCTTTCTGTCTCACGCTTTGTTTTGTTTTTTGTTTTTTGGTTGTTTTTTTTGTCCTTTCAGGCAGTCATGGCAACTGTGTTTTACAAAATGTAGGCTGTGTCCAGGCTCCAGTCAGAGGCTCAGCTCAGGGACTGCGGGGCGAGTGCCGGCGGACACCCTCACCTGTGGGCCTAGTTGTTTGTAAGCTGAATTTGACAGTCTCTTGGCCCGTCAGTCTCGAGCTGCGCAGCTCAGAAAAGTCTCCACGGCTGGCTTAATTACCTTTAAAGGTGTGATTGACGTAACCAGAAATTAGAACGAGCTTAAATACAGCATTAAGGCCGGGTAATACCGCGTCAATTAAGGCCAGCACCCTAAGACGATCAAGTTGATGTTATTATAAGGCTCGCTGCTGGTGGATAGAAACGAAAGCAGTGTGTTCTTGCACCGCAACAACTAATGTTCTTTGAATATTAATATATGAAATGCATATATTTGAACTGGGGATAAAGGTAGAAATTATGTGTACAGAGGTCATGGGTTCGATTCCCGACCAAGCCTGAATTTTTTCAGGTTTCTTCTTTTCACGCGCTTAGCTTGAAGCACCCAGTTCACTGCGATGACCAACACGTAATTCTAAAATGTTCTTTCTGTCTCACGCTTTGTTTTGTTTTTTGTTTTTTGGTTGTTTTTTTTGTCCTTTCAGGCAGTCATGGCAACTGTGTTTTACAAAATGTAGGCTGTGTCCAGGCTCCAGTCAGAGGCTCAGCTCAGGGACTGCGGGGCGAGTGCCGGCGGACACCCTCACCTGTGGGCCTAGTTGTTTGTAAGCTGAATTTGACAGTCTCTTGGCCCGTCAGTCTCGAGCTGCGCAGCTCAGAAAAGTCTCCACGGCTGGCTTAATTACCTTTAAAGGTGTGATTGACGTAACCAGAAATTAGAACGAGCTTAAATACAGCATTAAGGCCGGGTAATACCGCGTCAATTAAGGCCAGCACCCTAAGACGATCAAGTTGATGTTATTATAAGGCTCGCTGCTGGTGGATAGAAACGAAAGCAGTGTGTTCTTGCACCGCAACAACTAATGTTCTTTGAATATTAATATATGAAATGCATATATTTGAACTGGGGATAAAGGTAGAAATTATGTGTACAGAGGTCATGGGTTCGATTCCCGACCAAGCCTGAATTTTTTCAGGTTTCTTCTTTTCACGCGCTTAGCTTGAAGCACCCAGTTCACTGCGATGACCAACACGTAATTCTAAAATGTTCTTTCTGTCTCACGCTTTGTTTTGTTTTTTGTTTTTTGGTTGTTTTTTTTGTCCTTTCAGGCAGTCATGGCAACTGTGTTTTACAAAATGTAGGCTGTGTCCAGGCTCCAGTCAGAGGCTCAGCTCAGGGACTGCGGGGCGAGTGCCGGCGGACACCCTCACCTGTGGGCCTAGTTGTTTGTAAGCTGAATTTGACAGTCTCTTGGCCCGTCAGTCTCGAGCTGCGCAGCTCAGAAAAGTCTCCACGGCTGGCTTAATTACCTTTAAAGGTGTGATTGACGTAACCAGAAATTAGAACGAGCTTAAATACAGCATTAAGGCCGGGTAATACCGCGTCAATTAAGGCCAGCACCCTAAGACGATCAAGTTGATGTTATTATAAGGCTCGCTGCTGGTGGATAGAAACGAAAGCAGTGTGTTCTTGCACCGCAACAACTAATGTTCTTTGAATATTAATATATGAAATGCATATATTTGAACTGGGGATAAAGGTAGAAATTATGTGTACAGAGGTCATGGGTTCGATTCCCGACCAAGCCTGAATTTTTTCAGGTTTCTTCTTTTCACGCGCTTAGCTTGAAGCACCCAGTTCACTGCGATGACCAACACGTAATTCTAAAATGTTCTTTCTGTCTCACGCTTTGTTTTGTTTTTTGTTTTTTGGTTGTTTTTTTTTGTCCTTTCAGGCAGTCATGGCAACTGTGTTTTACAAAATGTAGGCTGTGTCCAGGCTCCAGTCAGAGGCTCAGCTCAGGGACTGCGGGGCGAGTGCCGGCGGACACCCTCACCTGTGGGCCTAGTTGTTTGTAAGCTGAATTTGACAGTCTCTTGGCCCGTCAGTCTCGAGCTGCGCAGCTCAGAAAAGTCTCCACGGCTGGCTTAATTACCTTTAAAGGTGTGATTGACGTAACCAGAAATTAGAACGAGCTTAAATACAGCATTAAGGCCGGGTAATACCGCGTCAATTAAGGCCAGCACCCTAAGACGATCAAGTTGATGTTATTATAAGGCTCGCTGCTGGTGGATAGAAACGAAAGCAGTGTGTTCTTGCACCGCAACAACTAATGTTCTTTGAATATTAATATATGAAATGCATATATTTGAACTGGGGATAAAGGTAGAAATTATGTGTACAGAGGTCATGGGTTCGATTCCCGACCAAGCCTGAATTTTTTCAGGTTTCTTCTTTTCACGCGCTTAGCTTGAAGCACCCAGTTCACTGCGATGACCAACACGTAATTCTAAAATGTTCTTTCTGTCTCACGCTTTGTTTTGTTTTTTGTTTTTTGGTTGTTTTTTTTTGTCCTTTCAGGCAGTCATGGCAACTGTGTTTTACAAAATGTAGGCTGTGTCCAGGCTCCAGTCAGAGGCTCAGCTCAGGGACTGCGGGGCGAGTGCCGGCGGACACCCTCACCTGTGGGCCTAGTTGTTTGTAAGCTGAATTTGACAGTCTCTTGGCCCGTCAGTCTCGAGCTGCGCAGCTCAGAAAAGTCTCCACGGCTGGCTTAATTACCTTTAAAGGTGTGATTGACGTAACCAGAAATTAGAACGAGCTTAAATACAGCATTAAGGCCGGGTAATACCGCGTCAATTAAGGCCAGCACCCTAAGACGATCAAGTTGATGTTATTATAAGGCTCGCTGCTGGTGGATAGAAACGAAAGCAGTGTGTTCTTGCACCGCAACAACTAATGTTCTTTGAATATTAATATATGAAATGCATATATTTGAACTGGGGATAAAGGTAGAAATTATGTGTACAGAGGTCATGGGTTCGATTCCCGACCAAGCCTGAATTTTTTCAGGTTTCTTCTTTTCACGCGCTTAGCTTGAAGCACCCAGTTCACTGCGATGACCAACACGTAATTCTAAAATGTTCTTTCTGTCTCACGCTTTGTTTTGTTTTTTGTTTTTTGGTTGTTTTTTTTTGTCCTTTCAGGCAGTCATGGCAACTGTGTTTTACAAAATGTAGGCTGTGTCCAGGCTCCAGTCAGAGGCTCAGCTCAGGGACTGCGGGGCGAGTGCCGGCGGACACCCTCACCTGTGGGCCTAGTTGTTTGTAAGCTGAATTTGACAGTCTCTTGGCCCGTCAGTCTCGAGCTGCGCAGCTCAGAAAAGTCTCCACGGCTGGCTTAATTACCTTTAAAGGTGTGATTGACGTAACCAGAAATTAGAACGAGCTTAAATACAGCATTAAGGCCGGGTAATACCGCGTCAATTAAGGCCAGCACCCTAAGACGATCAAGTTGATGTTATTATAAGGCTCGCTGCTGGTGGATAGAAACGAAAGCAGTGTGTTCTTGCACCGCAACAACTAATGTTCTTTGAATATTAATATATGAAATGCATATATTTGAACTGGGGATAAAGGTAGAAATTATGTGTACAGAGGTCATGGGTTCGATTCCCGACCAAGCCTGAATTTTTTCAGGTTTCTTCTTTTCACGCGCTTAGCTTGAAGCACCCAGTTCACTGCGATGACCAACACGTAATTCTAAAATGTTCTTTCTGTCTCACGCTTTGTTTTGTTTTTTGTTTTTTGGTTGTTTTTTTTGTCCTTTCAGGCAGTCATGGCAACTGTGTTTTACAAAATGTAGGCTGTGTCCAGGCTCCAGTCAGAGGCTCAGCTCAGGGACTGCGGGGCGAGTGCCGGCGGACACCCTCACCTGTGGGCCTAGTTGTTTGTAAGCTGAATTTGACAGTCTCTTGGCCCGTCAGTCTCGAGCTGCGCAGCTCAGAAAAGTCTCCACGGCTGGCTTAATTACCTTTAAAGGTGTGATTGACGTAACCAGAAATTAGAACGAGCTTAAATACAGCATTAAGGCCGGGTAATACCGCGTCAATTAAGGCCAGCACCCTAAGACGATCAAGTTGATGTTATTATAAGGCTCGCTGCTGGTGGATAGAAACGAAAGCAGTGTGTTCTTGCACCGCAACAACTAATGTTCTTTGAATATTAATATATGAAATGCATATATTTGAACTGGGGATAAAGGTAGAAATTATGTGTACAGAGGTCATGGGTTCGATTCCCGACCAAGCCTGAATTTTTTCAGGTTTCTTCTTTTCACGCGCTTAGCTTGAAGCACCCAGTTCACTGCGATGACCAACACGTAATTCTAAAATGTTCTTTCTGTCTCACGCTTTGTTTTGTTTTTTGTTTTTTGGTTGTTTTTTTTTGTCCTTTCAGGCAGTCATGGCAACTGTGTTTTACAAAATGTAGGCTGTGTCCAGGCTCCAGTCAGAGGCTCAGCTCAGGGACTGCGGGGCGAGTGCCGGCGGACACCCTCACCTGTGGGCCTAGTTGTTTGTAAGCTGAATTTGACAGTCTCTTGGCCCGTCAGTCTCGAGCTGCGCAGCTCAGAAAAGTCTCCACGGCTGGCTTAATTACCTTTAAAGGTGTGATTGACGTAACCAGAAATTAGAACGAGCTTAAATACAGCATTAAGGCGGGTAATACCGCGTCAATTAAGGCCAGCACCCTAAGACGATCAAGTTGATGTTATTATAAGGCTCGCTGCTGGTGGATAGAAACGAAAGCAGTGTGTTCTTGCACCGCAACAACTAATGTTCTTTGAATATTAATATATGAAATGCATATATTTGAACTGGGGATAAAGGTAGAAATTATGTGTACAGAGGTCATGGGTTCGATTCCCGACCAAGCCTGAATTTTTTCAGGTTTCTTCTTTTCACGCGCTTAGCTTGAAGCACCCAGTTCACTGCGATGACCAACACGTAATTCTAAAATGTTCTTTCTGTCTCACGCTTTGTTTTGTTTTTTGTTTTTTGGTTGTTTTTTTTGTCCTTTCAGGCAGTCATGGCAACTGTGTTTTACAAAATGTAGGCTGTGTCCAGGCTCCAGTCAGAGGCTCAGCTCAGGGACTGCGGGGCGAGTGCCGGCGGACACCCTCACCTGTGGGCCTAGTTGTTTGTAAGCTGAATTTGACAGTCTCTTGGCCCGTCAGTCTCGAGCTGCGCAGCTCAGAAAAGTCTCCACGGCTGGCTTAATTACCTTTAAAGGTGTGATTGACGTAACCAGAAATTAGAACGAGCTTAAATACAGCATTAAGGCCGGGTAATACCGCGTCAATTAAGGCCAGCACCCTAAGACGATCAAGTTGATGTTATTATAAGGCTCGCTGCTGGTGGATAGAAACGAAAGCAGTGTGTTCTTGCACCGCAACAACTAATGTTCTTTGAATATTAATATATGAAATGCATATATTTGAACTGGGGATAAAGGTAGAAATTATGTGTACAGAGGTCATGGGTTCGATTCCCGACCAAGCCTGAATTTTTTCAGGTTTCTTCTTTTCACGCGCTTAGCTTGAAGCACCCAGTTCACTGCGATGACCAACACGTAATTCTAAAATGTTCTTTCTGTCTCACGCTTTGTTTTGTTTTTTGTTTTTTGGTTGTTTTTTTTTGTCCTTTCAGGCAGTCATGGCAACTGTGTTTTACAAAATGTAGGCTGTGTCCAGGCTCCAGTCAGAGGCTCAGCTCAGGGACTGCGGGGCGAGTGCCGGCGGACACCCTCACCTGTGGGCCTAGTTGTTTGTAAGCTGAATTTGACAGTCTCTTGGCCCGTCAGTCTCGAGCTGCGCAGCTCAGAAAAGTCTCCACGGCTGGCTTAATTACCTTTAAAGGTGTGATTGACGTAACCAGAAATTAGAACGAGCTTAAATACAGCATTAAGGCCGGGTAATACCGCGTCAATTAAGGCCAGCACCCTAAGACGATCAAGTTGATGTTATTATAAGGCTCGCTGCTGGTGGATAGAAACGAAAGCAGTGTGTTCTTGCACCGCAACAACTAATGTTCTTTGAATATTAATATATGAAATGCATATATTTGAACTGGGGATAAAGGTAGAAATTATGTGTACAGAGGTCATGGGTTCGATTCCCGACCAAGCCTGAATTTTTTCAGGTTTCTTCTTTTCACGCGCTTAGCTTGAAGCACCCAGTTCACTGCGATGACCAACACGTAATTCTAAAATGTTCTTTCTGTCTCACGCTTTGTTTTGTTTTTTGTTTTTTGGTTGTTTTTTTTTGTCCTTTCAGGCAGTCATGGCAACTGTGTTTTACAAAATGTAGGCTGTGTCCAGGCTCCAGTCAGAGGCTCAGCTCAGGGACTGCGGGGCGAGTGCCGGCGGACACCCTCACCTGTGGGCCTAGTTGTTTGTAAGCTGAATTTGACAGTCTCTTGGCCCGTCAGTCTCGAGCTGCGCAGCTCAGAAAAGTCTCCACGGCTGGCTTAATTACCTTTAAAGGTGTGATTGACGTAACCAGAAATTAGAACGAGCTTAAATACAGCATTAAGGCCGGGTAATACCGCGTCAATTAAGGCCAGCACCCTAAGACGATCAAGTTGATGTTATTATAAGGCTCGCTGCTGGTGGATAGAAACGAAAGCAGTGTGTTCTTGCACCGCAACAACTAATGTTCTTTGAATATTAATATATGAAATGCATATATTTGAACTGGGGATAAAGGTAGAAATTATGTGTACAGAGGTCATGGGTTCGATTCCCGACCAAGCCTGAATTTTTTCAGGTTTCTTCTTTTCACGCGCTTAGCTTGAAGCACCCAGTTCACTGCGATGACCAACACGTAATTCTAAAATGTTCTTTCTGTCTCACGCTTTGTTTTGTTTTTTGTTTTTTGGTTGTTTTTTTTTGTCCTTTCAGGCAGTCATGGCAACTGTGTTTTACAAAATGTAGGCTGTGTCCAGGCTCCAGTCAGAGGCTCAGCTCAGGGACTGCGGGGGCGAGTGCCGGCGGACACCCTCACCTGTGGGCCTAGTTGTTTGTAAGCTGAATTTGACAGTCTCTTGGCCCGTCAGTCTCGAGCTGCGCAGCTCAGAAAAGTCTCCACGGCTGGCTTAATTACCTTTAAAGGTGTGATTGACGTAACCAGAAATTAGAACGAGCTTAAATACAGCATTAAGGCCGGGTAATACCGCGTCAATTAAGGCCAGCACCCTAAGACGATCAAGTTGATGTTATTATAAGGCTCGCTGCTGGTGGATAGAAACGAAAGCAGTGTGTTCTTGCACCGCAACAACTAATGTTCTTTGAATATTAATATATGAAATGCATATATTTGAACTGGGGATAAAGGTAGAAATTATGTGTACAGAGGTCATGGGTTCGATTCCCGACCAAGCCTGAATTTTTTCAGGTTTCTTCTTTTCACGCGCTTAGCTTGAAGCACCCAGTTCACTGCGATGACCAACACGTAATTCTAAAATGTTCTTTCTGTCTCACGCTTTGTTTTGTTTTTTGTTTTTTGGTTGTTTTTTTTTGTCCTTTCAGGCAGTCATGGCAACTGTGTTTTACAAAATGTAGGCTGTGTCCAGGCTCCAGTCAGAGGCTCAGCTCAGGGACTGCGGGGCGAGTGCCGGCGGACACCCTCACCTGTGGGCCTAGTTGTTTGTAAGCTGAATTTGACAGTCTCTTGGCCCGTCAGTCTCGAGCTGCGCAGCTCAGAAAAGTCTCCACGGCTGGCTTAATTACCTTTAAAGGTGTGATTGACGTAACCAGAAATTAGAACGAGCTTAAATACAGCATTAAGGCCGGGTAATACCGCGTCAATTAAGGCCAGCACCCTAAGACGATCAAGTTGATGTTATTATAAGGCTCGCTGCTGGTGGATAGAAACGAAAGCAGTGTGTTCTTGCACCGCAACAACTAATGTTCTTTGAATATTAATATATGAAATGCATATATTTGAACTGGGGATAAAGGTAGAAATTATGTGTACAGAGGTCATGGGTTCGATTCCCGACCAAGCCTGAATTTTTTCAGGTTTCTTCTTTTCACGCGCTTAGCTTGAAGCACCCAGTTCACTGCGATGACCAACACGTAATTCTAAATGTTCTTTCTGTCTCACGCTTTGTTTTGTTTTTTGTTTTTTGGTTGTTTTTTTTTGTCCTTTCAGGCAGTCATGGCAACTGTGTTTTACAAAATGTAGGCTGTGTCCAGGCTCCAGTCAGAGGCTCAGCTCAGGGACTGCGGGGCGAGTGCCGGCGGACACCCTCACCTGTGGGCCTAGTTGTTTGTAAGCTGAATTTGACAGTCTCTTGGCCCGTCAGTCTCGAGCTGCGCAGCTCAGAAAAGTCTCCACGGCTGGCTTAATTACCTTTAAAGGTGTGATTGACGTAACCAGAAATTAGAACGAGCTTAAATACAGCATTAAGGCCGGGTAATACCGCGTCAATTAAGGCCAGCACCCTAAGACGATCAAGTTGATGTTATTATAAGGCTCGCTGCTGGTGGATAGAAACGAAAGCAGTGTGTTCTTGCACCGCAACAACTAATGTTCTTTGAATATTAATATATGAAATGCATATATTTGAACTGGGGATAAAGGTAGAAATTATGTGTACAGAGGTCATGGGTTCGATTCCCGACCAAGCCTGAATTTTTTCAGGTTTCTTCTTTTCACGCGCTTAGCTTGAAGCACCCAGTTCACTGCGATGACCAACACGTAATTCTAAAATGTTCTTTCTGTCTCACGCTTTGTTTTGTTTTTTGTTTTTTGGTTGTTTTTTTTTGTCCTTTCAGGCAGTCATGGCAACTGTGTTTTACAAAATGTAGGCTGTGTCCAGGCTCCAGTCAGAGGCTCAGCTCAGGGACTGCGGGGCGAGTGCCGGCGGACACCCTCACCTGTGGGCCTAGTTGTTTGTAAGCTGAATTTGACAGTCTCTTGGCCCGTCAGTCTCGAGCTGCGCAGCTCAGAAAAGTCTCCACGGCTGGCTTAATTACCTTTAAAGGTGTGATTGACGTAACCAGAAATTAGAACGAGCTTAAATACAGCATTAAGGCCGGGTAATACCGCGTCAATTAAGGCCAGCACCCTAAGACGATCAAGTTGATGTTATTATAAGGCTCGCTGCTGGTGGATAGAAACGAAAGCAGTGTGTTCTTGCACCGCAACAACTAATGTTCTTTGAATATTAATATATGAAATGCATATATTTGAACTGGGGATAAAGGTAGAAATTATGTGTACAGAGGTCATGGGTTCGATTCCCGACCAAGCCTGAATTTTTCAGGTTTCTTCTTTTCACGCGCTTAGCTTGAAGCACCCAGTTCACTGCGATGACCAACACGTAATTCTAAAATGTTCTTTCTGTCTCACGCTTTGTTTTGTTTTTTGTTTTTTGGTTGTTTTTTTTGTCCTTTCAGGCAGTCATGGCAACTGTGTTTTACAAAATGTAGGCTGTGTCCAGGCTCCAGTCAGAGGCTCAGCTCAGGGACTGCGGGGCGAGTGCCGGCGGACACCCTCACCTGTGGGCCTAGTTGTTTGTAAGCTGAATTTGACAGTCTCTTGGCCCGTCAGTCTCGAGCTGCGCAGCTCAGAAAAGTCTCCACGGCTGGCTTAATTACCTTTAAAGGTGTGATTGACGTAACCAGAAATTAGAACGAGCTTAAATACAGCATTAAGGCCGGGTAATACCGCGTCAATTAAGGCCAGCACCCTAAGACGATCAAGTTGATGTTATTATAAGGCTCGCTGCTGGTGGATAGAAACGAAAGCAGTGTGTTCTTGCACCGCAACAACTAATGTTCTTTGAATATTAATATATGAAATGCATATATTTGAACTGGGGATAAAGGTAGAAATTATGTGTACAGAGGTCATGGGTTCGATTCCCGACCAAGCCTGAATTTTTTCAGGTTTCTTCTTTTCACGCGCTTAGCTTGAAGCACCCAGTTCACTGCGATGACCAACACGTAATTCTAAAATGTTCTTTCTGTCTCACGCTTTGTTTTGTTTTTTGTTTTTTGGTTGTTTTTTTTTGTCCTTTCAGGCAGTCATGGCAACTGTGTTTTACAAAATGTAGGCTGTGTCCAGGCTCCAGTCAGAGGCTCAGCTCAGGGACTGCGGGGCGAGTGCCGGCGGACACCCTCACCTGTGGGCCTAGTTGTTTGTAAGCTGAATTTGACAGTCTCTTGGCCCGTCAGTCTCGAGCTGCGCAGCTCAGAAAAGTCTCCACGGCTGGCTTAATTACCTTTAAAGGTGTGATTGACGTAACCAGAAATTAGAACGAGCTTAAATACAGCATTAAGGCCGGTAATACCGCGTCAATTAAGGCCAGCACCCTAAGACGATCAAGTTGATGTTATTATAAGGCTCGCTGCTGGTGGATAGAAACGAAAGCAGTGTGTTCTTGCACCGCAACAACTAATGTTCTTTGAATATTAATATATGAAATGCATATATTTGAACTGGGGATAAAGGTAGAAATTATGTGTACAGAGGTCATGGGTTCGATTCCCGACCAAGCCTGAATTTTTTCAGGTTTCTTCTTTTCACGCGCTTAGCTTGAAGCACCCAGTTCACTGCGATGACCAACACGTAATTCTAAAATGTTCTTTCTGTCTCACGCTTTGTTTTGTTTTTTGTTTTTTGGTTGTTTTTTTTTGTCCTTTCAGGCAGTCATGGCAACTGTGTTTTACAAAATGTAGGCTGTGTCCAGGCTCCAGTCAGAGGCTCAGCTCAGGGACTGCGGGGCGAGTGCCGGCGGACACCCTCACCTGTGGGCCTAGTTGTTTGTAAGCTGAATTTGACAGTCTCTTGGCCCGTCAGTCTCGAGCTGCGCAGCTCAGAAAAGTCTCCACGGCTGGCTTAATTACCTTTAAAGGTGTGATTGACGTAACCAGAAATTAGAACGAGCTTAAATACAGCATTAAGGCCGGGTAATACCGCGTCAATTAAGGCCAGCACCCTAAGACGATCAAGTTGATGTTATTATAAGGCTCGCTGCTGGTGGATAGAAACGAAAGCAGTGTGTTCTTGCACCGCAACAACTAATGTTCTTTGAATATTAATATATGAAATGCATATATTTGAACTGGGGATAAAGGTAGAAATTATGTGTACAGAGGTCATGGGTTCGATTCCCGACCAAGCCTGAATTTTTTCAGGTTTCTTCTTTTCACGCGCTTAGCTTGAAGCACCCAGTTCACTGCGATGACCAACACGTAATTCTAAAATGTTCTTTCTGTCTCACGCTTTGTTTTGTTTTTTGTTTTTTGGTTGTTTTTTTTTGTCCTTTCAGGCAGTCATGGCAACTGTGTTTTACAAAATGTAGGCTGTGTCCAGGCTCCAGTCAGAGGCTCAGCTCAGGGACTGCGGGGCGAGTGCCGGCGGACACCCTCACCTGTGGGCCTAGTTGTTTGTAAGCTGAATTTGACAGTCTCTTGGCCCGTCAGTCTCGAGCTGCGCAGCTCAGAAAAGTCTCCACGGCTGGCTTAATTACCTTTAAAGGTGTGATTGACGTAACCAGAAATTAGAACGAGCTTAAATACAGCATTAAGGCCGGGTAATACCGCGTCAATTAAGGCCAGCACCCTAAGACGATCAAGTTGATGTTATTATAAGGCTCGCTGCTGGTGGATAGAAACGAAAGCAGTGTGTTCTTGCACCGCAACAACTAATGTTCTTTGAATATTAATATATGAAATGCATATATTTGAACTGGGGATAAAGGTAGAAATTATGTGTACAGAGGTCATGGGTTCGATTCCCGACCAAGCCTGAATTTTTTCAGGTTTCTTCTTTTCACGCGCTTAGCTTGAAGCACCCAGTTCACTGCGATGACCAACACGTAATTCTAAAATGTTCTTTCTGTCTCACGCTTTGTTTTGTTTTTTGTTTTTTGGTTGTTTTTTTTTGTCCTTTCAGGCAGTCATGGCAACTGTGTTTTACAAAATGTAGGCTGTGTCCAGGCTCCAGTCAGAGGCTCAGCTCAGGGACTGCGGGGCGAGTGCCGGCGGACACCCTCACCTGTGGGCCTAGTTGTTTGTAAGCTGAATTTGACAGTCTCTTGGCCCGTCAGTCTCGAGCTGCGCAGCTCAGAAAAGTCTCCACGGCTGGCTTAATTACCTTTAAAGGTGTGATTGACGTAACCAGAAATTAGAACGAGCTTAAATACAGCATTAAGGCCGGGTAATACCGCGTCAATTAAGGCCAGCACCCTAAGACGATCAAGTTGATGTTATTATAAGGCTCGCTGCTGGTGGATAGAAACGAAAGCAGTGTGTTCTTGCACCGCAACAACTAATGTTCTTTGAATATTAATATATGAAATGCATATATTTGAACTGGGGATAAAGGTAGAAATTATGTGTACAGAGGTCATGGGTTCGATTCCCGACCAAGCCTGAATTTTTTCAGGTTTCTTCTTTTCACGCGCTTAGCTTGAAGCACCCAGTTCACTGCGATGACCAACACGTAATTCTAAAATGTTCTTTCTGTCTCACGCTTTGTTTTGTTTTTTGTTTTTTGGTTGTTTTTTTTTGTCCTTTCAGGCAGTCATGGCAACTGTGTTTTACAAAATGTAGGCTGTGTCCAGGCTCCAGTCAGAGGCTCAGCTCAGGGACTGCGGGGCGAGTGCCGGCGGACACCCTCACCTGTGGGCCTAGTTGTTTGTAAGCTGAATTTGACAGTCTCTTGGCCCGTCAGTCTCGAGCTGCGCAGCTCAGAAAAGTCTCCACGGCTGGCTTAATTACCTTTAAAGGTGTGATTGACGTAACCAGAAATTAGAACGAGCTTAAATACAGCATTAAGGCCGGGTAATACCGCGTCAATTAAGGCCAGCACCCTAAGACGATCAAGTTGATGTTATTATAAGGCTCGCTGCTGGTGGATAGAAACGAAAGCAGTGTGTTCTTGCACCGCAACAACTAATGTTCTTTGAATATTAATATATGAAATGCATATATTTGAACTGGGGATAAAGGTAGAAATTATGTGTACAGAGGTCATGGGTTCGATTCCCGACCAAGCCTGAATTTTTCAGGTTTCTTCTTTTCACGCGCTTAGCTTGAAGCACCCAGTTCACTGCGATGACCAACACGTAATTCTAAAATGTTCTTTCTGTCTCACGCTTTGTTTTGTTTTTTGTTTTTTGGTTGTTTTTTTTTGTCCTTTCAGGCAGTCATGGCAACTGTGTTTTACAAAATGTAGGCTGTGTCCAGGCTCCAGTCAGAGGCTCAGCTCAGGGACTGCGGGGCGAGTGCCGGCGGACACCCTCACCTGTGGGCCTAGTTGTTTGTAAGCTGAATTTGACAGTCTCTTGGCCCGTCAGTCTCGAGCTGCGCAGCTCAGAAAAGTCTCCACGGCTGGCTTAATTACCTTTAAAGGTGTGATTGACGTAACCAGAAATTAGAACGAGCTTAAATACAGCATTAAGGCCGGGTAATACCGCGTCAATTAAGGCCAGCACCCTAAGACGATCAAGTTGATGTTATTATAAGGCTCGCTGCTGGTGGATAGAAACGAAAGCAGTGTGTTCTTGCACCGCAACAACTAATGTTCTTTGAATATTAATATATGAAATGCATATATTTGAACTGGGGATAAAGGTAGAAATTATGTGTACAGAGGTCATGGGTTCGATTCCCGACCAAGCCTGAATTTTTTCAGGTTTCTTCTTTTCACGCGCTTAGCTTGAAGCACCCAGTTCACTGCGATGACCAACACGTAATTCTAAAATGTTCTTTCTGTCTCACGCTTTGTTTTGTTTTTTGTTTTTTGGTTGTTTTTTTTTGTCCTTTCAGGCAGTCATGGCAACTGTGTTTTACAAAATGTAGGCTGTGTCCAGGCTCCAGTCAGAGGCTCAGCTCAGGGACTGCGGGGCGAGTGCCGGCGGACACCCTCACCTGTGGGCCTAGTTGTTTGTAAGCTGAATTTGACAGTCTCTTGGCCCGTCAGTCTCGAGCTGCGCAGCTCAGAAAAGTCTCCACGGCTGGCTTAATTACCTTTAAAGGTGTGATTGACGTAACCAGAAATTAGAACGAGCTTAAATACAGCATTAAGGCCGGGTAATACCGCGTCAATTAAGGCCAGCACCCTAAGACGATCAAGTTGATGTTATTATAAGGCTCGCTGCTGGTGGATAGAAACGAAAGCAGTGTGTTCTTGCACCGCAACAACTAATGTTCTTTGAATATTAATATATGAAATGCATATATTTGAACTGGGGATAAAGGTAGAAATTATGTGTACAGAGGTCATGGGTTCGATTCCCGACCAAGCCTGAATTTTTTCAGGTTTCTTCTTTTCACGCGCTTAGCTTGAAGCACCCAGTTCACTGCGATGACCAACACGTAATTCTAAAATGTTCTTTCTGTCTCACGCTTTGTTTTGTTTTTTGTTTTTTGGTTGTTTTTTTTTGTCCTTTCAGGCAGTCATGGCAACTGTGTTTTACAAAATGTAGGCTGTGTCCAGGCTCCAGTCAGAGGCTCAGCTCAGGGACTGCGGGGCGAGTGCCGGCGGACACCCTCACCTGTGGGCCTAGTTGTTTGTAAGCTGAATTTGACAGTCTCTTGGCCCGTCAGTCTCGAGCTGCGCAGCTCAGAAAAGTCTCCACGGCTGGCTTAATTACCTTTAAAGGTGTGATTGACGTAACCAGAAATTAGAACGAGCTTAAATACAGCATTAAGGCCGGGTAATACCGCGTCAATTAAGGCCAGCACCCTAAGACGATCAAGTTGATGTTATTATAAGGCTCGCTGCTGGTGGATAGAAACGAAAGCAGTGTGTTCTTGCACCGCAACAACTAATGTTCTTTGAATATTAATATATGAAATGCATATATTTGAACTGGGGATAAAGGTAGAAATTATGTGTACAGAGGTCATGGGTTCGATTCCCGACCAAGCCTGAATTTTTTCAGGTTTCTTCTTTTCACGCGCTTAGCTTGAAGCACCCAGTTCACTGCGATGACCAACACGTAATTCTAAAATGTTCTTTCTGTCTCACGCTTTGTTTTGTTTTTTGTTTTTTGGTTGTTTTTTTTTTGTCCTTTCAGGCAGTCATGGCAACTGTGTTTTACAAAATGTAGGCTGTGTCCAGGCTCCAGTCAGAGGCTCAGCTCAGGGACTGCGGGGCGAGTGCCGGCGGACACCCTCACCTGTGGGCCTAGTTGTTTGTAAGCTGAATTTGACAGTCTCTTGGCCCGTCAGTCTCGAGCTGCGCAGCTCAGAAAAGTCTCCACGGCTGGCTTAATTACCTTTAAAGGTGTGATTGACGTAACCAGAAATTAGAACGAGCTTAAATACAGCATTAAGGCCGGGTAATACCGCGTCAATTAAGGCCAGCACCCTAAGACGATCAAGTTGATGTTATTATAAGGCTCGCTGCTGGTGGATAGAAACGAAAGCAGTGTGTTCTTGCACCGCAACAACTAATGTTCTTTGAATATTAATATATGAAATGCATATATTTGAACTGGGGATAAAGGTAGAAATTATGTGTACAGAGGTCATGGGTTCGATTCCCGACCAAGCCTGAATTTTTTCAGGTTTCTTCTTTTCACGCGCTTAGCTTGAAGCACCCAGTTCACTGCGATGACCAACACGTAATTCTAAAATGTTCTTTCTGTCTCACGCTTTGTTTTGTTTTTTGTTTTTTGGTTGTTTTTTTTTGTCCTTTCAGGCAGTCATGGCAACTGTGTTTTACAAAATGTAGGCTGTGTCCAGGCTCCAGTCAGAGGCTCAGCTCAGGGACTGCGGGGCGAGTGCCGGCGGACACCCTCACCTGTGGGCCTAGTTGTTTGTAAGCTGAATTTGACAGTCTCTTGGCCCGTCAGTCTCGAGCTGCGCAGCTCAGAAAAGTCTCCACGGCTGGCTTAATTACCTTTAAAGGTGTGATTGACGTAACCAGAAATTAGAACGAGCTTAAATACAGCATTAAGGCCGGGTAATACCGCGTCAATTAAGGCCAGCACCCTAAGACGATCAAGTTGATGTTATTATAAGGCTCGCTGCTGGTGGATAGAAACGAAAGCAGTGTGTTCTTGCACCGCAACAACTAATGTTCTTTGAATATTAATATATGAAATGCATATATTTGAACTGGGGATAAAGGTAGAAATTATGTGTACAGAGGTCATGGGTTCGATTCCCGACCAAGCCTGAATTTTTCAGGTTTCTTCTTTTCACGCGCTTAGCTTGAAGCACCCAGTTCACTGCGATGACCAACACGTAATTCTAAAATGTTCTTTCTGTCTCACGCTTTGTTTTGTTTTTTGTTTTTTGGTTGTTTTTTTTTGTCCTTTCAGGCAGTCATGGCAACTGTGTTTTACAAAATGTAGGCTGTGTCCAGGCTCCAGTCAGAGGCTCAGCTCAGGGACTGCGGGGCGAGTGCCGGCGGACACCCTCACCTGTGGGCCTAGTTGTTTGTAAGCTGAATTTGACAGTCTCTTGGCCCGTCAGTCTCGAGCTGCGCAGCTCAGAAAAGTCTCCACGGCTGGCTTAATTACCTTTAAAGGTGTGATTGACGTAACCAGAAATTAGAACGAGCTTAAATACAGCATTAAGGCCGGGTAATACCGCGTCAATTAAGGCCAGCACCCTAAGACGATCAAGTTGATGTTATTATAAGGCTCGCTGCTGGTGGATAGAAACGAAAGCAGTGTGTTCTTGCACCGCAACAACTAATGTTCTTTGAATATTAATATATGAAATGCATATATTTGAACTGGGGATAAAGGTAGAAATTATGTGTACAGAGGTCATGGGTTCGATTCCCGACCAAGCCTGAATTTTTTCAGGTTTCTTCTTTTCACGCGCTTAGCTTGAAGCACCCAGTTCACTGCGATGACCAACACGTAATTCTAAAATGTTCTTTCTGTCTCACGCTTTGTTTTGTTTTTTGTTTTTTGGTTGTTTTTTTTTGTCCTTTCAGGCAGTCATGGCAACTGTGTTTTACAAAATGTAGGCTGTGTCCAGGCTCCAGTCAGAGGCTCAGCTCAGGGACTGCGGGGCGAGTGCCGGCGGACACCCTCACCTGTGGGCCTAGTTGTTTGTAAGCTGAATTTGACAGTCTCTTGGCCCGTCAGTCTCGAGCTGCGCAGCTCAGAAAAAGTCTCCACGGCTGGCTTAATTACCTTTAAAGGTGTGATTGACGTAACCAGAAATTAGAACGAGCTTAAATACAGCATTAAGGCCGGGTAATACCGCGTCAATTAAGGCCAGCACCCTAAGACGATCAAGTTGATGTTATTATAAGGCTCGCTGCTGGTGGATAGAAACGAAAGCAGTGTGTTCTTGCACCGCAACAACTAATGTTCTTTGAATATTAATATATGAAATGCATATATTTGAACTGGGGATAAAGGTAGAAATTATGTGTACAGAGGTCATGGGTTCGATTCCCGACCAAGCCTGAATTTTTTCAGGTTTCTTCTTTTCACGCGCTTAGCTTGAAGCACCCAGTTCACTGCGATGACCAACACGTAATTCTAAAATGTTCTTTCTGTCTCACGCTTTGTTTTGTTTTTTGTTTTTTGGTTGTTTTTTTTTGTCCTTTCAGGCAGTCATGGCAACTGTGTTTTACAAAATGTAGGCTGTGTCCAGGCTCCAGTCAGAGGCTCAGCTCAGGGACTGCGGGGCGAGTGCCGGCGGACACCCTCACCTGTGGGCCTAGTTGTTTGTAAGCTGAATTTGACAGTCTCTTGGCCCGTCAGTCTCGAGCTGCGCAGCTCAGAAAAGTCTCCACGGCTGGCTTAATTACCTTTAAAGGTGTGATTGACGTAACCAGAAATTAGAACGAGCTTAAATACAGCATTAAGGCCGGGTAATACCGCGTCAATTAAGGCCAGCACCCTAAGACGATCAAGTTGATGTTATTATAAGGCTCGCTGCTGGTGGATAGAAACGAAAGCAGTGTGTTCTTGCACCGCAACAACTAATGTTCTTTGAATATTAATATATGAAATGCATATATTTGAACTGGGGATAAAGGTAGAAATTATGTGTACAGAGGTCATGGGTTCGATTCCCGACCAAGCCTGAATTTTTTCAGGTTTCTTCTTTTCACGCGCTTAGCTTGAAGCACCCAGTTCACTGCGATGACCAACACGTAATTCTAAAATGTTCTTTCTGTCTCACGCTTTGTTTTGTTTTTTGTTTTTTGGTTGTTTTTTTTTGTCCTTTCAGGCAGTCATGGCAACTGTGTTTTACAAAATGTAGGCTGTGTCCAGGCTCCAGTCAGAGGCTCAGCTCAGGGACTGCGGGGCGAGTGCCGGCGGACACCCTCACCTGTGGGCCTAGTTGTTTGTAAGCTGAATTT
>CAXIQD010000027.1:0-13000 GCA_964030785.1 Siderastrea siderea
ATTATATCTGTAAAAAGAAATCGTTTATCATTGTCTATCCTGTGTGACTTAACTATACGATTTTACTGGAAGTAAAAAAAAAAGATGCAGTATATTTCAGTTTATGATGTATCTATGGTGCTGGAAAAGATAGAACTGTATCAATGACTATATTGGTACTGAACTTTGTCCTCTATTGGAATACAAAAAACCTCAAATCCACCAATCTATTCAAATTTTACCACTGTAAATCCATCTATCCGCTAACCAAAGCTCACGCATGAATTATCAAATTATGTGAGGTACGTTTGATAGTCCGAAATTTATTTACACCAAGCATGATCAAACCGCAATCCACGGCCAACACAATTAACCACAAATCCGTTAATAACACCTTCATTCAGATCGGACAACGAAAACGAGATTGAGCAAGAGTACGAATTTCGTTGGCATAGCATTCTTATCAACCGTCTAGCAACACGGAGGAAGAAGGCCGGCTCCTAGAACGTAGCGGTTTTGAAAACCGAAAGTCGTACTCAATTTCATGCTCATAGTCAGATTTGAAGGCCACTTATATTTCACTCGAAAATGAATGCCGGAACTGACAATCTAGAAAATCCGCTAAATCGCAGTGGTATTTAAACCCCCCACCCCCTTTCAACTAAACCAGACTGAGCAAACTGCAAATTTAACATTAATTTAAATTGGCTTTTCTGAACAAGCCAGAAGAACTGAGTGGTTTCACAAAACTCGTGAAATAGATACTTACTATTACGCACTATTACACTCTAATTTTATTGTTTTTTTTTGCTGTTGTTGTTTTTGTTTTTTGTTGTTTTTTTTAGTTTTCTTTTCTTTTGTCCAAGTTTGACAATTGGACACTTAGCCTCCTCCGCAGGCGTCTCAAATTGAAAAGAACCGAAGTAAACGAGGGAAACGCGAAAATAATGGGCTCGGGCTTCCTGTGTTATGTGAACCGGAAGCGCGAGTAACCGGAAGCGCGGAGGGGGGAAGAGGGAAAGAGAGACGCCTGCCATATAAAGACAACATCCGGCCGAACTGCGCATCTTCACAGCGCATAGCAATTTTCTACTAGTCGGGTGTAGGAGCTCGAAATTTGTCGTACAAATTTTTATTGCTGGGATGGGGTCGGGCAATTTTTTTGGTTCGGGGGTAGTGCTGTATTTTTTCGCCAGCTTTCTTCACACTCGAAATGGCTGACATTGGAAACATCGAGGCTTTGCTCGCGAAAACCGCTTCTCTCCCTCCGCTAAAAGAAGATAGCTTTCAGTCTTATCGAGTTCGAAATAGTGGCTTGGAGGTCACTGTGAAGGCAAGTTCCGTATTTGAGGCAGCCGTTAAAATGGGCTTTCTTCTGAAAGAGATGAACGTTTTGAAGCCGAAGGATCCGACTTCAATCGTTGTCACAAACGAAAGAGAAGATCGTTTTAAATACAACGCGATTGAAGATGGAGAACTCGTGGCTGTACAATTAATCGAAAAAACGATGAATGCACTTGAAGATGAAGCGCTGCCTATTGCTGATCGAGCGGAGGAAGGAATGGCAAATCTCTCTCTTGATCACCTTGATATAAACACTGAACTTGTTGATGCAACACTCCGTGTCTACTTTGGCTATGACTCCTTTAGGCCTCTTCAGAAGGAAACCATAGTTACTACCATGAGTGGCAATAATGTTCTAACCGTTGTTGGAACAGGCGGAGGAAAAACACTGATGTACTTGCTGCCGGCCGTATTGGCTTCGAAGCCAACACTAGTAATTACACCTATCAAGTCGTTAGTGGACGACACGCTTCAGCGCTGCATCAATCTTGGAATTATCGCGTGTAGATTTACCGGTGATGTACCACAGAGTGTCAGAGATGAACAGCTAAATAAACTTGACGATTTTAAAGTTATTTTAACAACACCAGAGTGCTTGGCGGCTGGAGAACCGCTTCGTCTTGCTATCGACACTTTGAATACAACGGACAAACTAGAAAGAATCGTTTTCGATGAAGCCCATACCATTTCTACATGGGGGAACACTTTCAGACCTGTGTATAAAAATGTTTGTGAAAGTATTTCAAGAGCTGGATGTCCAAAGCTACTGCTCAGTGCTACTGTGCCAAGCAGGGTTGAGAGGGATCTCAAAGAAATTTTTGGTAATATGTTAAAAAATGTAAAACTGTCAGAAAATAGCAGAAATGCTGAGGGTTTTAAACGTAATATGTTAGCATTACGTAAATAGTGTGCACCAGGCTTTTGTAACAGTCATCACGGGAAAAAAAATGGTATTCCAACATTGGACTATACTGGGTCTATCACATGTTTAACATGTGCACACTATCTACATAATGGCAATATGTTAAAAAATGTAAAACTGTCAGAAAATAGCAGAAATGCTGAGGGTTTTAAACGTAATATGTTAGCATTACGTAAATGCTATAGTTTTGTGTGTTTCTTTCATAAATTTTCTTTGTTTGTGATGCCATGCTTATGTCGCTAGTGTACATACACTAGGCTTTACCACACCGATTTTTAAGAGACTTTCAAAGACAATACATGTCTCAGCAACAAGCTAAAACATTCTTTGCTGTCTATGTATGTCATCAATGCATATGTGACAATTGATACAGTTTGGAAAATTACACTAGTCATAATCAGCTATTGAATACTTCAGCATGTTGCTTGTGTTTTTTTGTCCACTCTTCTCATGGACCATTAGGAACTTAAATTGAGTGAATGAACTAACTACAAACAATACTATCATGAAAACCACTGAAAAGATATCGAACACCAGCTGCTTTGCCTCAAAACTTTCCTAAGTACTTCATGTATGGTACAACCAACTGTACTACCGTATATACTCGTTCTATAAGACACGAGAGAGATTCATACAGAGTACCCTTGGTAGTACCATATGTGAAGTACTTACCAAAATTTTGTGCCAGCAAAAAAATGTGCACTCTCCCCTAAGTTTTCTAGTGGTCCCTCCCTTAGGGACCCAAAGGGTATTCGTTAGTTTAAACAAAACACATATCTGCATGTTAAAGTGCATATGAAGTATTTTTTTTATTACATTTTTATAAAGCTTATCACGTCTAAATTACGAAATGACGAAAGAAATTCGACATAAAAAAAATGTAAGCCGTTTTTTTGACGTTCAAAGTGGCCCAAATTGGCGAAAATTGTGTCCGTAAAAGACTGGAAGACTGGGAACGAGTTTACGCTTGTGATGACGTAGTAAATGCCTGGGTTTACATGATTTCTCAACATTTGCTGAGATTTCGAGAGATTTATCACCAGAATTTGCCCGTTTGTCGATTATAACCCCCAAAATGTCGGACAGTGACGAAGTTATGTCCCTTTCGGAATCTGCTGCTACTGGGAATTCCTCAGACACAAGTGATTCAGGCGGAGAAATGGAAGTTGTGGGAGTAGTTCGACCGTACGCGGATGAGCCATTAGCCCACACCACCGATGAAGAAGAAGATGACGAAGAAGATCAGGATGGCCTTACCCCTGACGTTCTGAGAGCACGATTTGAAGGGGAAGTGGCAGTGAATGAGTGGTTAGTACTTGGACGGGTTTTTTTGGAACTGAACAGGCGAAGAATTTTCCTTTTTATTAGTAGTTCTGCGCGATCACGGTTTACTTCGATTTTCACACTTCGTTTGTAGGTGTACATGCGGAGAATGCAGAATCCAAAACTTGACTGGCGCTTTGGAGTATAGATGCTGCAAAGAAATTGCACAGGTGCGGCAAAAGTTAATGTTCGATGGAAGCATTGAGCGCTTAAAGTGTATCACCGAACATGATGACTTCGCACCAATGACCAACAAGACGGTCCTTCTGCAAGTTGGGCCTTTGCTGAGGGACAAGAACGGTAGAGGCTATCGTCGCCGTGGTGGACAAACGGAGAACCAGTGAGTATCAGATAAGAGAACATTGTTTTCTGACATTCCTTTCAACATCGGCATGTTTGATTTGAAACGTAAAAATGTACGAATACCAGCAGGGAAATAAAAAGAGGACCACTTGTTTTCAGATGATCGTACACATATAAGTTTAAGATTATTATCAACAGGATATTGAAAAAAAAGGCGATTGAATATATATTAGTTGCAAGACGGTTCGAGTCAAAGAGAGGTTATGACACAGTATGTCTTTAATACAGTTTCCTTGTCGAGGCAACCACTGTGGCGACTTGTCCTTCAAAGGTGGCATAATAATACTCTCTTGTGCTATGTTATTAGTAGTAATACTCTCTTATGTTTGTTTACAATTTTCAGGTTTGTAAGAGCAGTCGCTTACAGATGGCTTGTGCGCTGGATTTGTGGGTACATGGGTTGGGAGAATACAAGACCTTTTCCAGCCTGTGTAGATCACACCATAAGAGAAAAATTCCAAACTGATATGGCAAGAGGGTACCAGTCAGCGCAGCAAAGATCATAATGGGCCAGGCAACCTGATGGAAGCCCATCTGCCCCACCTGGATATCTTCCAAAAGGAACTTTTTATCTAGTACTTTGGTGTAAAGCTAATTTATCTTCCAGCAGAAAACTGAACCTATGGTTAACCTTTTCAACCCCAATATCAACGTGTATATTCTCCACACTGTTCTATGAACATTTTTCTTTGCAATGGTTTGGAGAATTTATTAAACAATCAAGGCCTCTTTTTGGTTTTATCAGACAGTTCTATTTTATGGAGAAATTAGATGCTGGTCACTCTAAGGGGTTGAAGGGTTGATTCCAACAAGTGAAGAGGCATAAGTAAGATAATTTGTTGTTTATGCTCAACTCTATATTCATTTTCTGGAGTTTCCTGAAATTAAATTTTTTTTTTCTTTACAAGTTGCCTCCCAATAATTAAAACCTCCCATCATGTCAATTTTTTTTCTTCAATTTCTTAGGAATGTTACATTTGCATGACTATGATAAACACAACTTAATAACAAAGGACTCCAAAGGGGACCTCTTCTTTTCTATTTGCAAGACACTATTCTGGGCAGGGATCCAAAACTAGTGCACTTCTCACGTGCTATCAAATATTTTGCATCATCATGAGACAAGGCCTTCAAAACAATTGAACAATACACACAGTGCTTTTCAATTAAGTATGTACAGTTTTTGACAAAACTAAACTCATTTCAGTGGCTAATCTCAGCAGAGGTAAACACCACTATGAGCCAGTCAGATCTGGAAATTAATACATACAAACAGTGGCAAGTGTTTCAAAATGTGTGAGAGCAAGCCACAGTTAGTTTTGGTTTGTTTATTAATAACTGAAAAAATGGTATGCATTTTGCAAACCAGACAGAGCGTAGTCATGACTCTCAATGGAAAACAGCTCTAGAGCTAGGGTTCAAGGATTTTCATACAGTCATACGAGGCTTGGAGTGAGTGTCACGAGTTCCAGAATAATGCCCATACCTCACCTTGAAGGGTATTGTCAATTTTGAGGAGGTTTGTGGGGGGGAGGGGGATTAAAACCACAGATATTAAAAGAAAAGTCTGAAACCTAATAATTAGGTTTCATATCTACACATATGAAGGGATGAAAGGTGTACAATCCAATAAAACCTGAGGTATGGGTATTATTAATGTATTTCGTAATGTAATTCTTTTATACTGAGAATGGACATAAACTATCGTGCAGCTGCAATTTGAAGAAGTTAAGTGCTTGTTCTGCAAAGACTGGCTTTGTGTCCCTTCATTGGATTTCCACATTTGCGGCACTTTGCTTGTTTTCTCTGTTTTCTTGCTGGTGCCTCTGGCTCCATTACTGTGCTTGACTGCAGAACTTCCTGTTCTTTTCCTGAGGGAAAAAATAAAACAAATTAATTGCAAGGTACACCACTTGTGATCAGTAACACCTTAACCATGAACTGTGGAATAAGGCAAAATTTGTCCCCTAAAAACAACCACAGGTGAAAATGAAATGTGCTGTCAGCCCTTCAACAATTACTGGAAATGATAAAAACCTGTTGAAAATCCAAGAAAAGAACATGTTTACTGACCACCAGATTTACTAATAAACAACTTTGAAAATAATGAAATGCCATGAGCACAACTTGACATGACCCTTTCATTTTTATAAAATGTAAATATCTCACCCGAGGGATGCAAAGGAGTCTCCTCTCTCTTCTGTCTGTCTCTGTACCTTTTAACAGCATCAGTTTTGTTTGTACGATCCTGAAACTGGGATGTCAAGGAAGCAGGGACCTTGGAACTGTACTTTTCAGCAACACTTTTCAGCTCAGATTTTGTCTTGATACTGAACAGATCTTTCTTTATTTCCTCGGCATAATCTGGTGAGAGCATCATTCATATAACTCATACACTAATAATAATAATAACAATAATAATAATAATAATAATAATAATAATAACAATAATAATAATAATTATTATTATTATCATCATTATTATTATTATTATCGGTTGACATAATATTCGCTAAAAGGTAAAATGATGTATATACAAGGCTAAAAAAGATAAGGGGGGGGGGGGGTATAAACAATTAAAAGGAACCAAACGTTTTCGACAAGTATGTTATCATCAGGGGGTGACATACTGATGATGACATACTTGTTGAAAACGTTTGGTTCGTTTTAATTGTTTATACCCCCCCCCCTTTTTATCTTTTTTAGCCTTGTATATACATCATTATTATTATCGTTATCATTATTATTATTATTCACCAAAGATAACAACTTACCATAAGTAGGGGGCACAGCAACCTCTCTGACAACCTCTTCACCCAGCTTAAACTTTGGATACGTCACCCTAAAGTACTCCTGGCCTTCTTTGGATACCTGTGTTTGCCTTTGCAGATTCTCATTGAAGTGCAAAGAAGCCAAAATGTGCCTGTAACAAAGGATACTGTACATATTAATAATGTGAATAACTGCTTCAGTCGATCCTCTCTATGCAGTCACAGCTTTGTAGCACTAAACAAACATTTACACATTTTACAGGTGTTTCATATCTAGCATTCTCCCATGTCCTAGTAGTTCAAAAATTCATAGTTATTTTGTCACCTCTGTAAGTTGGACACAACTGTTTTAGGAGCTGATTGAAGGTACATGATTAGAATGAAAGTACACATTTGTGTACCTCGAACAAAAACCCTGGTGTAAGCAGCATGTTCTTCATTATTTCAAACATGAAATGATTATTTTACCTACAAAGGGTCCCCAACCAGGAGAAGCAAACCATCTTTGGATGCCAGTGATTTAATGCGGAATGAAATCCTTCGAGGCAGCTCGTCTGGGCATTGGCTGAGAGTTTCTTTATGTCATTTACTAGCTTTGTACTGGTGAGGAGGCTATTGAGCTTATCGTATGCTTTCGTTCCTAACAACAACAAAAAAAGGGAAACTGTCAATGGTATTTGTGAGGGGGGGTTGAAAATTGCCCATTGTCTTAGATTGGTGAAGTACACATGTAAATTTTTCATTTTTGAAATGTAACAGAAGTATGTTAGACAGTCATTAATTTCTTTGTTTTGTTATCCCTGAAAAGGGGGGAGGATGATACATTGGTAAAAAGTTGTTAGTATTATGTTCCTTGACCTGTCAGAAACAACTGTGAACAATACCTATCTTAATCCATCTCCTTTTTTCAATTTCACTTTCATGGGCACATTTTTGGTATAGTGGGGACGGGTGGTTCTCATGCTTGTTTGCCACATGCCGCATGAATGACTTCCACTTGGCCGCAATGAGTTCTTCAAAACCCTGCCTGGTGGATGTGGCACACCAGTACAGGTGGTTCCGTGCTCCTTTCACCCAGTCACTTATACGCTCACACCCTTTCTCCTTCCCCAACTGTAGCATTGCCTTACTGATTGAGCGAGCCACGTGCCAAACATCAAAGAAGTGTGAGCAGCCCACTTGGCACTCCCTGATCCATTTGGCAATGCCACGATGCCGATCAGAGATGAATACTTTAATGGCCACACCAGCAGACTTCAGAAACGCGAATGCACGTTTTGCTCCCTCCAATTCCATTTGATTACTTCCTCCAGTCTCATTTGCCTGCAACCATATGCAAAAATAAAGAAAGCGGTAGAAGTTTGTTATTCTGGGCCTGGTTGTTAGAAAGGCAATAATGCTAATTTAGGTTAAAAGGTAAACTAGGTTTTCATTTGGCTAGAGGAAAACGTTTTTTAAAAGCTAACAGTCCTTGATTGGTGATAAAAGTGGAATAAATTTAATGAACAACACGACGCTCTTGAGTTTTACAAACATGTTTTGGCAAATACATCTGCCATCCTCAGTGTGAAACTCAATGAGCGTTGTGTTGTTCATTAAATTTAAAACTGGAATCAAAGTTCACTCTTCTCCCAAGTTAGCTTAATCAAGATTTGAACAGCTCATGGGTCCTGGTGAATATTGGCCTTTTTGGTTTTAGCAAAAAAGAATAGGAACACCAACAAGTTAATTTTGGCCAAGTGTCTCATAAGGAAGTAACAATTCTATAATAGATATGAAACATACTTTGATACAATTGCCATTCAGATCATTTTCTTACTTACTCTTATTAATCTTTACAGTGTATATGCACTTATGAAAAAAAAAAGACAACCAACAATCTATATTATTAATAAAATAGATCTTACCTGAAGAATTTCAAAATGTACCACCTTCAGTAGTGTGTTACAAAACATTGTGTAAGCACCAAATTTAGCGCTGTGACCCATAGAGTCAAAGCGCCCATCTCCACTCCATTCAACATTCTTCAATGCTTTGATTTGGGAAATCAGCTTTTCCTGATACCTTTCCCAGTAGCTTATGATAACTGGAAACAAAAAATTCTTCTGATGGAAGAAGAATGTCCTTGCAGAATATGCTGATAGGCCCATATGTTTGAATATTAGCAACACTTTGCTAATGGATGCCCCTGCCATGAGTATAGCAAGACTTAGAAGCACATTGCCCATTGGAAATTTGCCACCCAAGGCCATGGGTTGCGACTTCCACTCAAAAGAGTTATCACCGCAGCTAACACAGTACTGGTGTACAATCACCATGGTTCCACGCTGTTTCATTGTTACTGTGGGGCCACTCCTCTTGCAGTGGAAACAAAACAATGAGAACAATGCCAGAAGCTTCGAAAAGAAAACAATGAATTTGGGTTCCTCGTGGGCTGGTGTTCCTGGTTTAACCCTGAAATTTAATAAGAGTGCAATGGGAGGAATTTTTTAGTAGCATGTGGTTATGCATTGATCATACATTCAGAAGCATTGTATAGTGCATACAGTCATCTTTGCAAACTGTAAAACAGCAATGATGGCAAGAAGAAGCTCATCACATGGTGAGCTGTTGTTGCAAGCTCACACTGATTTTGTTCTCTGTCACAATAACAACAGTTCCTTAAATGTTTTGTATGAGGCACTTATCGATGTTAAAGTAGGCTCAATTTCTGCCCCTCTCTCGAGTGCGGTCGTTTATTTCAAGCCTAATGTTAAGCCTGATAGTAGAGAAGTGAGGGCAGGCTACAGCCGGGAAAATTGACAAAAAGGGCTGTATTCTGGGTGGGGAATTTCACATGAGCTAATGCCCCAATTATTTAAATTTTTAAAGGTACAGTTACCTTAGAGGCTGGAATTGTACCTTCACTCGTTGTCAGGGGGTGGGGAATTTCACTCTCTCCTCACTGTAAATGTCAAATTTCCCTGGGAGAGTGATAGGGGCATTACTGAGATAGCATTAACGTTGATAGGTGCATTACTGAGCAGGTAAAAATAACTAATAGAAATTTTAGTTTCAGTCAATACAGCAAAGCCTCTCTTTCATTGTACAATAAATATCTATTATCAGTACCTTACGGTATCAGTTGATTCATTTTCTTCAACATCCTCATCGCTTTGAGAACTATACTCTTCTGCACTATCTTCAAGGGCAGCCCAGTCCACCTCCTCCTCCTCAGAATCACTCTTTTGGTCCTCCTGTTCTTCTTCTACATCATCATTCCTGGTTTCGTCTTCTTCATCCTTTTCTTCTTCGTAAGATTGTTCTGTCTCAGTAACCTAATGTTATAACAAGTATAAATACATCAATGATTCAGTTATCTAAGATTATTCCTTTCTGACTTATAACTGCTCTCACTATCCAGTACCAAGTACAATATGATTGGCTATTAGTAAGCCCAATTTGAAGTGGTGAGGATCATGTCTGGATAACTGGCCAACATTGTTGTTGTTTGTCATTAATCATTATCAGTTCCTTCTCCCTGTACGAGAATTAGGGTGGGAAACCTTTTTGTCATTACTATCATTTTATTCTTTTATTCACAGCAACATGTGGTTCCAGATAATATCCATAATCCTCCTCATAGAGGGTCATTAGAAATTCCGAGGGGGAGGGGGCTCTTGAAGGCCCAAATTTAAAACCTGGAAGGGGCTCAAACTAATAAACCCTCAGCCTCAGTGGGGGGGGGGGGGGGGGGAGAATGGATATTTTCTGTAACAACACAGTAACAAAAATCGATGGATGGCAATTAAGAGAAACAAACTCAGTACACACCTTTTCATTTCGGAGCTCATTAAATTTCTGTTGAAGTGCTGCATACTTCTTTTTTAGTCTGTTGTGTTTTTTCAGTAGCGTCCTTCTTTTCTTCTTATGGCTTTCACAAGCTTTACAACTGGCAGAATCAACCTGTGAGTCAGCACCAGTTTGCCTAGCTTGTAGTACAGCACCAGAGGCACTTGGGGTAACCTCTGTAGCAGAACTGGAATAGGGAGTGCTACATGTGCGTGAATCACAAGAAGTGTCCAAGGTGCCATCACTGCTGATGTCTAAAGCACTGGAGCAAGGTGTTCCAGGGGTGTCATCTGTGGCAATTGAGAGGCTTTCATCTTGGGTAGCTGGGGTGCTCTGCTTCTTTCTCTTTTTCTTTTTGGGAACACCAGTATGAGGCAGTAACTCTCTCATATACTGACAACATGAAAATATGAATAATTATCCATCCCTGAAATAAATTATTTTTACATACACACAAATAATGTCATATATTTGGCACTTGGATTATTACTGTTGAATTTCCATTTTTCTAAAAAAAAAAAGAGGAAACAGTGTATTTTTTACTTCCACAAGATCAAAGACTGCAACAAGTTCAGCATGCCCATCAACATTTCACAGTTTCCTGATTATGGAGACGAACCGCTTGTGAACTAGGACTCAAAAAATGAAAATATGCTTCTTTATACATCTGTAATGGTACAAAAGTTTCGTCTGTTTTTATCTGTTTCTATTTCCGCAGCCATCGGTAACCTGAAGTAGCAATCAGCTTTCTTTTACAAACCGAGTTTTCAGCGGGCAACGTGCATGTTTGCTTTTCAGCTGAAGGACCTAAAGCTAACCGAGTTGTGATCTGATTGTGATTATTTGCATTTTTATACCTATTAAAGGGTTCGCTAAAATTAGTAAAATATCATTTGAAATAAACGTTTTTACGCGAAGCGAGGCGAAAGGAAATATAATAAGCTTATGAAAAAGCTTCATACTTACTCCTCGGCGCTTTCGCGAAGTCAGAGGAGACGTGCACAGCATAAGGGAATCCTTCGACGGTAGAGAACCGCGGATTAGATTTCTCCTTGGCGGTTTGACCAATTTTCCACTTTCGTCGTAAACAGGGATGCCCACGACAACAAAACAACTCTCATCAAAATGTGCAGAACACAAAGCTGACTGAGCCTTGGGGTGGAAATCTTTTCTGTGGATTCGCACAAACCGGGTCCATTTTTGCCGCAATGTCGCTTCTTTGGGAAAGTAATGCATACTTATACCAGGCATGCCAGTCTTATTTCCACAGTTTGTCTTATTAGGATTACCAGCAGCACAATAAGTGGCTGAGGTCGAAGAATCTTCCTCAGCCGCCATGACACACGTGTGTTTTGAAGTATTTACTACATCACAGCCTTGTAATACGAGCGTTTTGGCCGCGCGCAAAATGGAGACACTTTCCGGTGCTAAATTCGAACATTACAGGCCTGATAACTGCCGATTGAAATGGTTCTTTTCGGTAAAACCCGCATTTTCAAATTGAGAAAGATGTGAACTTTCATATTATCGCGAAAAATTTTTTACTTCATGTGCACTTTAATATCATTGAAGCCTATATTGAGACATCTCAAAGAAATCAATTAAAACATGTCATTTGCATACTTCCTATGAAGAAATCCAGAAAACTCTAATTTTGCCTTATTGTTCCCTTTCTCGTAAGCATTCAGGTATCTAGCAGACACTTGTTCACCAGGCTTGCATTTGACATCTCCCCAGGGATACTTTAACACACTTGTTGACTCCTTTTCATCAAACCATCCTTCTCTCAGGGCAAACTGTGCAACTTTCAGTTGGTCATAGGTGGAGCTTGGTTTCTTGTGCTTCTTTGTTGAGTGCAAATCAAAAGCTTCTCTACTTTTGTACATTGTCCTGTTCATTTCCAATAAGTTAGCGCTGCAGGACATTAGCTCTACCATATTGAATGATGATTGTGCAGATGCAAATTGCTTGATTGGCCTAACAAGAAAATCTTCAACCCATTCATCACCAGCTAACTGCCTCCCCTGCTTACCATCAAGGTTTACTGTTCGATTCTGTTGGTAAAGTTTCCTGAATGCCAATGGCCACTTTGCTATAGAGTTAACAATTTGAGTAAATGCTTCATCCTTATAGTTAGTTTTTCCAACTGCGACATACAGTGCTGGTAAAAGCATCCAAACGCCTTCTATGGCAATCCCATTTCCATTTCTAATTGATTCCTTATACCATCTAGTAATAGGGACAAGCTCATTAATTACCTGTGAGTGGTATACAAATTGTTCACTTTTGGAACAATGACTCATCCATTCATCTAGTTTTTTCATTAATATCTCATTATGAGACTGAGTACTTTCAAAACAATCGTCAAGTTCAGCTGGCGTAGGGAAAAATGTGGACTGCTGAAAAGTCTTGATCAGAGCCACTGAAAGGCCATCATCGTAGTCTAATAATGCCTCTTCGTTATTGT
>CAXIQD010000028.1:0-13475 GCA_964030785.1 Siderastrea siderea
GATCAGACAGCACGAAAGAACACAGACTGGCATGACATGGAAAGTATAGATTTCCCTAGAAAATGAATTTGATGGCTAAGCGCCTTGGCTTCTGTTGCTCATGGGTTTTTATAGTGGAGCCTGCAGGGTGCCCGATGCGCCTTTCCACACCACCGAACTGATGCGGATGTAAAACCCCTGGGCACTCTGGGACTGGCATATGTTTAAATAAATATATATATATACCTGGACCTTCAAGGGGTGTCCAATGGAGGTCCCTTAGTAGTGTAGGGGCTTCCATTGGTGACCCCTTTGAAGGTGCTGGTACATAGGGATGGTTTCAGGGGTCAATGTCGGTAAATATACATGCCAGGGGTCACAAGACGGGGTGGTTTTTAGTCCCATCCAGTGAGTGGAGTAGCTATCCTCCAAGTTCGGCACCCCGTCTTGTGACTCCTGGTGGATGGTCTGGAAAATGGTGCAAACTTGGATTTAAAGTTCGCAAACCGGTTGAAGGGTCCACGTGTGGATTTCTCCGGAAGCCTGAGTTCTTTCGGCTCGCCTTCCCAATATCCTTTAATGCGTGGTTGGTGAAGAGTAGAGTCACTGAACACTGTGCCCTCATCCAGTACCCTGCAACGGAAGGATTTTTGTCAGCATTGGGTGGAATTTTGAGATCCCGATGGCTTTTTGTGCGAAAAAGTGCAACTAAATGAACAAAACATCAGGAGACAAGTGCAGGTTGTCAAACCTGTGACCAACCCAGGAACTGAAGATTACTTAATTGATATTCTTTGGTTTGCAGTTCAACCTCAAAGGCTAGGATCCTGTGGTGTTGTTGTGCAGTGAATTTATATGAAGATAGGGGAGGGTGAATCTGTCCATGTCTGTCCATTTTGCCTGTTAGACTTCAGATGCCTTCAGTTGTCACATGTTGTCACACTTTAATGTGATGTTGACAGCATTTCTGTTGTTTGTTGTTATTTTTGTATCCACAATCAAGCGATTCGATTAGATTATACTGTATTGACACATACCGATAATTTACGCGCACAATACGTCAATGATGGTAGGCGGAAAAAAAGAATCCAGGGTGAGTGTTTTGCTGGTAAATGCATGCTCGCAAAGGAAAACTAAAGTAAAGCACTTATGTGTTCACTGAGTGTCCTTGTGTTTTCCAGGTTGGTTAAATGCCAGTCACATGCTTCTGCATTCCCCGAGATTTTGAGATATGTTGAGAAAATTTGAGATAATCTGGCCTGGAGCCCATAATGTATATTTAGTATTTCGAGATGTTTCGAGATAAGTTGAGAATTGTAGAACTCTTGAGATTAAGTGAACCGGGAGTAGTGTCAGGAGAATACTATATTCCACAGCTGGTTCGTTTCTGTCATTGACATGACAGTTTCAGGGTACTGGACTGTTGTTTCAGTTTTTATGGAGAAGACATGCCATGTCGATATCCGCATTTTGCAGGGTTTTCCAGGTTGTTCGCCCCACGCCATTCGTCGGTTCGATGGATCGGTTCTGCCAACTGCAGCAATCCGGTCCGCGGTGCTCCAGTTTTTCGAGGGGAGGTTGCCAGCGATGCTGTTCAATCTCCGGAGCCTCATGTCATCAATGTTTAGCAAACCGGTTTGGGGGGATGCTTACATGATCCCTACACAGGAAACGTTCTCAGTGTTCGAACTCGCAGCCTCCGAGGCTTCTTCTTCGTTGGAGGAGACATGCCCAAACTCGCGGCGAAAACGGTTCGCTTGCGCACCAACTCGCCCATACTCACCTCACTCAGCAGCACCTCACCCCACCCAGCACCTCCTTCCATGTCCCATCTCAACAAGCCTCCCATTTTCTGTGGCCACAGAAAAGGTGTCTTGTTTCGGGGGGGCACCTGGCCAGAGACCGGGGCCTCCCTGGCCCTGCGGGGTCTCTTTAACTAACAAAGCCTGGCTCCTGACACCGTCAGGAGCCACCAGCTTGGCCTTGGGTCCCTTAGCGGATCGGCTGAACCGAGTGAATCTGCTGTTGGCCGTGGTGATCTTGGGGAGCGTGCCCTGCGCGCTCATTAAGCAGCTTGGCTAGGCCGCACAGGTGAGGCCGGAGAGGCCGGGGAGGTGCTTGGAATGGTGGTGTACTAGTAGTTGCGGGGAATCTGGTTAGTTGTGCAGGTGTGGCAAAGGGACTGAGATGTCTTGTTGATTCTTGGGGTGTTTATCGTTGGCCATTTATGGGTGTTTATTCCAGCAAAGATTGAGGTTCTGGCACACATGTGACTTTCGCAGGTAGAATGGATATGGAGAAAATCCCATAGATTTGCGTTCTTCTGTTGGCTGAGAGGAGGTTGACTCTTAAAGTCTTAGCCAGATAAGTCTGATGTTCTTGACCAGTCAGGGATCAGTGAGCGAAACTGCCTTGCACCACAGTCTTGGCCTTCTTTGGGCTTGAAACTGAGAAACTCGTGCATGGGTTATCTGGAATTTAGGGGGGGTTATCATGTTTATAGGATCTGCCAGCCGCGTGCAGAGCTCGGGCTGAGCCTTTCGTCTCCACACCTTGACAGCCCACCATACTGCGGCTCAAGAGAGAAACATCCAGTGTGTCCACATCCAGGAACATCCGGCAGTTTCCGTACGATGCACCGAACAGACAGGAACCAAAAGGCCTTTGAACATGCCCTTGCTTGGTGGAGTTCTGGGAAGGGGGACACCACCCGGTGCTACAACCCCATGAGCAAAGTATGGTTCCAATAGGTATCTAAGTGATTCCAACCGGTAAAATGGTACCTGACCTCTTGATTCTTCCCGTTAATACAGACATCATCCGTCCAAGATACACGATTCGACGATCCTCGATCCGTCGGTGCGTAGATCGGATCGTTGCACGCCACGACCCAAACGCGGGTTCCGCGCCGAGGTATATTCCATCGGGCGACTCGGGCTTCTTGCGACCCGGCGAAAACATGGTGAGTGTGGGGTGTGGTTTGGGGCAAAGGGGGCGTTTATAGGGGCGTTTATATGGTGGCTCCACATTCGAGATGCTGTTATTAGGTTGGAGGCTATCACCATTAGGTTGGAGGCCATCGCTATTAAGTTGGAGGCCATCGTTATTAGGTTGGAGGGCCATCGCTCTTAGGTTTTTGGTTCTCTGGATGCATTCCGTCGCGGTGGCAGCCTTGCCACGTCTCCCTGAGTGTGGGCAGCGCGGTCAGGTGTTGGACTCCAGGTGTTGGACCTCGTCCAGGATTGTTGCAGGCAATGGTTACTCAATGGTTCCCAGACACTCCATGGGACTGGCATATTTACCATTATTTACCTACATTGAGGTGGTTTTAGGGGTCAATGTAAGTAGGCATATATATATATATGGCAGTCCGGAGTGTTTGGGGTTGGAGAATGATTTCCGGAAGTTTTCCTTTCCATCTGTAGCATGAGGTGTGGTGGATACATCAGATCTGAAGGGCTTCGTGCTGAGCATCTTGGAATTGAACCCTGGCTGGTGGACTTGCTCTTGATACGGCTATAGAGCTCCCTGCCGTTGGTCGCCAAGACTCGTCTGCTGTTCGTCGTCTTGGCCTCGGCTTGTTGATCCTGCTGTGAACGTTGAGCATCCTGAAGTTGGACGCCATCGAAATGTGTGAAATTTGTCAATTGTCTTGTGATGTCGAAGGTCTTGTGATGTCGAAGGTCCTGTGTCGGACGGAAAGCTGGATTTGTCGGGATTCCATTTGAGGAACGCGACTGGACCGGAGAGACATGTCTGAACCTCTACCCGTGATCAGGAGCATGCGGACCGGCATGGATGTTTGTCCCAAGATCTTGTTAATTTGAGTTTGCCATGTGTTGATGTCTTGATCCGCAGTCAGCGGCAATTGCGATATCATCACGACTCTCTACCGGGCTGCCAACCGTGAAGTATGGGCTTGCCATGTGTTGCAGGATAGGATGATCGATGGCTATTTGGCAAGATCTTGATTGGAGGTGGAAGGAATTGAGCAACATCTCACCGCTTCCCCTCCGCATCCCAACTATTGGAAAACACTTGTTGCTCGTGCTGCGTTGCACCGGTCGTGGCCAAGAACACCCTGCCTCTGCAGCAGGCGCTGCTTAGGTCTTTGACTTGCTCCCACGATTCTCATGTCGTGGTCCCTTATCCGTGCTTTGACACGCCGGTGTCTGATACTTGCGCATGCTGTGCACGTCAGAACATGTCAGAATATGTTCAGGAACGAGGTCGGTTCACAGCTACAGCTACTCAATGTCGAGGGTGCAATTCATCAATCCGCGGCGTCATCTTTTTGACACGATGGCTTGTCCCAATTGCCTCAAGGAGTTTTGATGCAGTCCATTTGCAGCGTCGCCTCTTTGGTGAGTATGTTTTGATCCCCAACCACTCCTTCTTTCCTCCTTTTTTGATGCAGGAAACTAATGAAAGATGGCGATATATGATATGAGTATATATAGTTATAGTTAGATAAGTTCATCAGAGTCAGTGTTGCATGTTTTCAAGCCCGGCAAGGACTGGTGGAGTAGAAGTCCCTGTAGGCCCAGAAACTATCTCCCCCGCGCCATTACCAAGGCCTCTAGGGCCAAGACTTGTTCTTGTGACCGCGTGCCACATGAAAACATGACGACCTGGGCGTGCTACACAGTGCCCACACAGTGCCCACACAGTGCCCACACAGTGCCCAGGTGGTATTTCTTATGTCGAGTCCTCACAGGCGTCGCTGCGGACGTACAGACCGACGTCGGACGTACAGACCGGCACTGCCGATGGAGCCGAACAGAACAGGTTCTCAAGAGGATTGGAATGAATCAGAAATACATGGTACTGGCAGACACCCGGACCTCAGCAGTGCTCATGGGCGGTCATTAAGGGGTGTGAAGTGCCTTTTGGGTTCCAACCGTGCTAGGTGGACAAAGGGTCCTGGTCCAACCATGACGACCTGGGAGACCCACGTGGTTCGCGAAGATTCTGAGTACACCCGGGAAGACCCACATGGAACCTGATTGGCATGGACCTTTGGAAGACGATTTTCCTCTACAACCCATGTGGGTTTTTCAGGTTCTATGTTAATCTTCCCAGTGTAGTACCAGGAGCCACAAGACGACGGGGTGCCGAAGAACGAACGGAGGAAGCAAGGATAGGAAGGTGCTCCTGTCACATTTACCATCCACAGCCCCACTCCTTGGGACGAACGAAACCACCCACTCCTTGTGACTCCTGGTTCTAGGGGTTCTAGGGATCCACATACCGAACCTCAGGAGCTACGCCCTCCAAGCCTGTATACATCAATAGTCTCTGTCCTCACCGTACCTGAGGAGAAGGTACGAAAACGGATCCCTAGGGTGGTAGTTCTTGAAGAGGATGATTTGGAAACCCGACTCAGTGAGCACCCGAAGCCGACGCCTGGAGACGGAACCTGGAGACCGTGACAGGGACCGTTGCTGAACGGACCGCTTCCTAAAGGACCAACTGACCGCTTGCCTCATTGGTTCAGTTGGCAGGTTTGTTGCTGGTTTGAGATGCGATCATAGGTATAGGACCCAACTTCTACAGGTCACAAGTTGAGACGACAGAGCCCAACAAGCTTCAACGAATGACCTGTGAGACCCACAGCAGCTCGCATCTGTGGTTCTTCCCTTGGCGTTGCGATCCTTTTGGCCGATTGGCAAGGCTTCTGCTGCCTGATTGAACACCCACCGCGGCGTAAGTTTGTACCGGTAATGTCCATTCCGTGTTGGAGCTTTGACGGAATCCTTGGCGTTCTTCCCGGTCTCCAAATCCCGGACCCGTGCCGCATGCGGTGTCGACTCCGCGCTGGCCGCAGCGCCCCACCTGGCTGCCAGGTGTCTCCGTGGGCGGCTCCTTTCCTTTGCTTTACTCGCTCTGTGTCTGGGCGGCAGGACTTGCAGTGGCATCTTCTGGAGCTTTTGGGAGGTGCAAATCGCTGTGCAGCGAACATGCACCCCCGAACATGCACGGCTGGCTGTTGGGAGAACAGGTGATTTCTGGGCACCTGCCACCAAACATCTATTGTTGTATTGAGGGTCCAGGTGAAGGTAAGTTTGAATCTTGAGTTGATCACGAGTTCTTCCAGGTACGAGTCGATGAATGGATTCTAGACGTATCGAGTTGCAGTGCGGGCTGCCAAGTATACTTTAGCAATGTCATTAGAGACACACCAATTTCGCGGCGTGGGTGGATGAGAGTTTCGTGACGACTGAAAGCATCAGAATGATGGGGCGGCAGGATATCATGAAAGGGGGATCATGCGGAGATTGAATCAGACTATTCCAGACCCCTTCAGTGCTGTGAAGAAAGTCTTGGTCTTTCTTTAACCTGAAGAAAGCCTTCGGGGTTTGTTGCTTGTGTGCCTTCAGAGCCACCTCATGATGCCTCCGAACTCTTCTGGGGGTTTTCACCGCGGATGCAGCAAACCTGCAGCTTCCAAGTGGGGTGCCGCAAATCAGTGCACCAGTTCCAACTCTCCCCGAAGGAACCCTCAGACTCATTAAGAAGGAAGTGGATGGCACGGGCCCTTGCTATACATGGGGGTGCCATCCACTTCATGCATGTGACGTGTGTAAGGCGTTCGTCGCCTACACTTCGTTTCAGGCGCCGCGAGTGGAGAACCACCACCGAGTTCACCACCACCTGGCTTGGTCTTCAGACAAGGGATGCTTTTTCGTTTGGGGGCGATGTCATCCACTTCCATGCTGATTCTTCCAAAAAGTCTAGCTATGTGGGTGTGTCTTGGAAGACCTCCCAGTTGGACCCCCCCGTGGAAGACGAGACATCGATAGAAATGGACCATTGATTCGGCCAGGGGGTCGCGCACCCGCAAAAAAGACACACCCCATAAGCCAGAAACATTACCTATAAATTGATGAAATCCATTGGGCCAAAAGGGTTCCCCCTATCAAAATCAGCACTTCCATGTATATGTGTAGCCCTTCTTCCTGTTTTGGGCTTCCCCTTCTGGACCGTCCCAGGCGGCGACCTGGCCACCCCGGAGCAGCGGGGCTTGGTCTCTGCGGCCATGGGCGTGGCGACGTCCATTGGCGTGGCGACGGGACCGGGCGTCCGCAGCGGGCGTCAGCGGCATGGGACCGGTTTCAAGAGGATCTGGAGATGGGAATTTAGGGATTTTGGATGGGGTGGACTGGGTTCTAGATCCACCAAAGGCGAGTGGAGTATGAGTGGACGACTTTCATCTATCCCATGCACATCGTCTGACTTTAACGCGTCGAATGCTTGCAGGTCAGAATCCAGTCGAGCTGGCCCAAGCGCTCCCCCTTTTGGTGTTTTCAACACAGGGTCCGCCCCCCACCCAAAGACACGACACGCCGCCGCCTCTCTCTGCGCCAGGACAGCTCTTAGCCGGTTTCTTAGGGCCTCGCTGGGGCTGGCGGATTCCCTTCGTGGTGGCCTCTCGGCGGAGAACGATCTGGTGAGGGAATCATCCGGAGATCAAGTCGTGGATTCCTGGTGGAGTGAGGTGCTCGGTTGCTATACCTGGACCCTCCAAGGGGTGTCCAATGGACTACCCCACAACACTACCTGCTTCCATTTGGGCCCCCCTTGGAGGGTCCTGGTAGAGATCTTAAAGAACATTACAGAAGAATTCGTGGATGATAGCAGGTTCGGTCTCTGCAATGTCACATTTCAGAGCTTTGAGTGAGAGCAAACAGTGCAGGAAGAATGCAAACAAACCTAGGACCAAAGAGCATTTTGAAAGGTTGAAGGGGATGTGTTCTTTTTGTTTGGCACTGTAGGCCGCTCACATCAAACTGTGAGCCATTCCCAGAATTTGCACCTGCATGGCTATGATGTACGGTGCTCCGGTCGCAGGTTCACAGTCAGTCCGGGTGATGTTTTGCCAAAAGCTGCAAACAGAGCTTGTCTTGCAGTGCTCATCAGTGAGTTGCCATGATGGAAATCAGAATGTCGCCCTCAGCACGGAACCAAAGCCAATTCCTTGTGTGTGTTCATTCTTCCGAATTCCAAAAACGCATCCCGCAAAGGCCTGTTCTTTTCGCCCCACCCCAACACGACCCAGCACATGAAAGCGAAGGTGGCACACCTCCATCAGTTTGAAGTCGGTGCTTTGGGCGGCTTGCTTTTTTGTCCGTTCGACTCGGAGGTGGCCTATCCCGCGATCTTCTTCGCGTGTTTGCTTTGGTTCACCGTGCCGGACCCCAGAGTCATCCGTGGCCTCTCCCGCGAGGTGCGGGCAAGAGTGAGGTGTGGGGAACCATGGCCCTGTGGGTGTGGAGCTAGAGGGAGACCTCCCGACTTCTGGAATTTTTCTGGGTTCGCTTTGGGTTTTCATAGACCGGTCTACCCAGCCGATCGTACGCACTCATGGTGACAAAGGGAAGACATCCACAACAGCGTAGACCATTGTCCAAGAATCTTTGGGTGGTCTCGATAGTGAATGCCACGGTGGAGCCCAGCTTCCTGCCCCGTTTGTCGTTTTGTTGCAGTTGGCAGACTGATACTTAGGGCATGAGGGAATGAGCCCCCAATAGAGATTCCTTTCTAGCCATTCCCTCATTCTTTTCGAGTTCAGTTGATTCCGCAAGTTCCAACACATCCCCATACAGTTCATATTATTTATATATATATATGCCTGAAATCATTAGGGATCAGTCACTATAGGGTCATTTTGTCATAGGGGTATATCGGTATACACATAATAGCTCTTACCAGTCAATCACCGTCCCTCTGCCGGCCCTGGGCCGGGTCGACCGGTTCGGTCCGCAGGAGGGCCTGGAGTTGTCGGTGCGGAGTCCCAAGGCCAGCAGCTCCACGGAAGCTTGGGCAGCTCTCCGGGTCGAGAAGAGGAGAGTGGAGAGTGGAGAGGTTGGTTCTTTCGAAGAAATCCATTCTTAAAAAGAGAAGATGGACATGGACGTCAAGTACATGTTGGTTGAGTTCATGACGGTTAATTTTGGGCAGGTGTCCATGTCCCTGCAGCCTTTCGTGTGTGTGTGTGTGCCTTTCAAGTCGTTTCGCTATTCCTATAACCTCCAAAGGCCAACATCGGCATGCTTGCCATTTGCGACAAAGCTCAGGCGTTGAACCATGTTTGCTCAAACAAACACAAAAGAAAAGAACACGCCCCCCAGCTGTGGTGGGGCTTGTTCAATGGAACCGGTTCAAGAATCCACGGCAAAGTGATTTCATGAAGTTGTGTCCAGCCAGATCAATACCTACTAAAGGAGAGATCGAGACCACTGTGTTGCGGCAGTCGACGCAGCCCAGCACTCTTCAGTGTTCTTGTTGATTCTCGGCCCAGAGGTGCCTCTGTCCGCGGTCCGAGGTTTTCTAGTTTGAGCCATTTCGGATCTTCTCGTCGGGGCGGTGAACTTCGCACCCCGTAATTACCACGAATGGGCATCCCGGAGACGGGTGTCTTGGCTTTTATGGTTTTTAATTGTTCTTTTTATGTACTTCACACAGACCTAAGGAAGCCTATCATGCAGAGAAGGAGGCCTTCAACGAGGCAGGGGAACTGACGGCTTAAACGCATGCTTTCGCTGTGCGTTGCGCCATGGTGGACACTCTGGATGATGGAACAGACACGGACTTACAGCAGATATGCAGATGCATCCAAACAACGCTCTGTTTCAAGCAGAGTCACCTCATGGCTATTGCAGAAAGAACGGACCAAGAAGGTAGACGTTTAATTAGGCAGTGCGCCGTACTCCCGAATCAGCCGTATACGCCCTTCACCGCCACCAAATGTTGACAGCCTCTCCTGCAGATCTTTGAGCCCACCTGACCGCGGTCATCGGATACACCAGGTCAACGCACGAACGTAGCACCTGTGCCACACGTCGTCACGTCGTGTGCACTGCGAACAAGCGGCAGTGCCGTAGGATGCGGGTGACCCTCAATCTCACCCGATCCATTTTTCCCTCGTCTTTTTGAGGTTGGAGGCCATCACTAGTAGGTTGGAAGCCGTCGCTATTAGCAGGACGTGGCTGTTCTCCACACGAACCACACGAACAACTCATCGTCCTGGTCAGCCGGCACCACACTTCGCCGTCGAAGAAAGACCTGTCCAGCCTGGAAGAAGATGCCTCCACCTGGTTGACCAGACCAACCGTCCTATCCCAGCGGATCAAATTCAGCGCTCAAGCCAGGAAGTATAGCGAACATATAGCGAACATTGCTATGATTTAGGTGTGAGAGGTCGTTGGTCAGGATTAGGTGAGGCTTATTGGTGCCGTGAGTCATTGGGGGATGAATCTTCCGTTTGCTACAGCTGAGGTGGCATCCAGTGAACGGGCACAATCCACTCCTACATTCCAACAGTTCGCCCCAGAATCCTATCTCCGTTGGTTTGGAGGCAGACGTTCCTCCGGAAAAGGACATCAAGGGATCACCCGAAAGACTGCTTCCCTCTACAAACCAGCGGTTTTCAGCGGTTCATGTGAGTTTTCAGCCGGGTAAACCGTGGCTTTTGCGCCACTTGACTGCTCGAACCCAAATTCCAACCAGACAGATAGACTGCCGATCACTGCCCTGTTCCATGTTGGCTCCAGGAGCCGCAGCCGGAAAGCGTGGCCTCAGTGGTGTCGGAGGTCTATGAGCGAAATCCCAGTGCCTGAGCGAATGCAACGCTCGAGTCGTGGTTGGATCTCCAAAATCCCACACACTCCATGTATGCCATGTATGCCTACATTGGGGCCCAATGTAGGCACATATGGCATACATGGAGTGTCTGGGAATGAAGGGGTGCTAGGCATGGAGGAAGTCGGGGTGCCCCTATCAGATCCACTCACCGGATGGCACGAGCCACACCACCCCAAGCGACATGTGACTCCCGGTTCTTTTTGGAGAGCTCTTGGATCGTGAAACCCAGGCCACACGGGTTTAGGGGAGATAGATAGAGATAGCATGAGATAGCTTGGGTGTGTCCTATGACCTGTGTCAGTAAACAAGCATCACTGTCACGGTCCTGGTGTTCCGAACATCCATGTTTGTAGGAGGGGCCCGGGTCACCTCAACACCTGCAGGGTCGATGGGGCTCCCGGAAGGTCGAGCTCCACTCGGTTGCGCTCGTCCAGCGACCGTCTGAAAACCGCGCTCACTCGACGGAGTAGCGTGAAAAGAGAGAGATGGGCGAGTCGGAGCGCGAGGTTCGCCATGGCATCAAGACCTGCAGATTTAGGGACTTAGTATCCAAAAGGGGAACCCAAAAGAACATAGAAGAACGGAAACTCCCCATCAACAAAACACGTCACCAGCTCCAAAGAGGACTATAATTCAGACTAGATAGATCCATAACCCAAGCACCATGTCTAAACAAAGCAGAAAGAACCTATTCTGAAGAAACACACACACACAGTCGACACCATTGCTTCCGGGGTCTCGGGAAGCCCATCAGGTCACGCGGAGAAGAACATCAGCACCGAGTTCTCCGAGGCTCCGAACAGCACCGAGTTCTCCGACGCTTTCTTCGAACGCACGCGGTGCGTGCGTTGAAGCAGCAGCGGGGGGGAGGGAGGGTTGAAGGACGCGAAGAAAACCCGGCGTTGGAGACGGGGCGAAGATCGCTGCTGGTGTTGCTGGAGTGCTGCTTGGGCACGCGGTGCCGCCCGATGTGGGAGTTAAGAGCCTTCAACTGGAGAAGAAGAGGCGTCACGAACTGCGTTCGAGATCAGAAACCCTTGGACCACGACTTTTAAGATCAATTTGGGGGATCCTCCACAGATTTGGGGGATCCTCCACAGACCATCTTCTCTAACTGTCTTCGCGTGGTGCTTCCCACCAGGTGCAAGCAGCTGTTGATGGGCATGCAGCCACTTGGGCTGCATGAGGAGAACTCATTCCCGATCCCTAGAGTCACGGTGCACAGAGCATACAGAGAGCGTCATTTTTTTCTTGTCCAATGGGCTGTGGCCTGAATCGTTTGGGGAGATTCCACCTATGTTGTTTTTTGTCATCCCATCTTCACAACTTGTTGGGGGTCTTCCTGGCACAGAAATTGACCGAATCCAACAGTTTCGCATGACTTGGGCTAGAGGACGAGGGATGAGCCACTCTGGTGCCACTTCCACTTCAAATGCTTTCCTTCACCTGACCTTTAGCAGAAGTCGTGAGGAATTCCAACCGGCTCGGCTCGGCTGCAGCGGATGGGCGCGAGTCATTCGAGGCCATCACGGATTGCAACCGTTTTGGCCTGGTTTGGCGAGGCCTCCGACGCCCACCCAGCGTTTCGCGCCGGCGAGGGCATCGGGCAGGTGAGTTGTAGACCCTAAATCCACACACCGAGAGGTATCGTGATCATGTTACGCCGTGCCCCATCCTAGGTCCTAGCATGTCCTAGCAACAATGCAATTTGTCTGTGTGTTTGACCCAAACAGAACCCAGGACTTGAACTATACCAGGACCATCGGTCAGAAAACCACTGATGTCGGCCGCTACCCCATCCCTACCCGCCTTCACACTCGAAGATCGCCAAGTGCACCGATCTTCCGGGAAGACTTTGAATCGCCAAGCGCCAAGGAAATGGACTTAAACTGACCTTTTTCTTACACTCCGGTTGAATGAGTGTCCTGAAACAATTGTGTAAAGAAACTTTAGACATGATGCGCGGCATGCCATGGGATGGTTTAGACTTTCGAAAGTAGATCAATTATGGTCAATTGAGGTGCGAACTGCTTCCCTGAAGAAAGGAGACGGTCGCTTCTTGAATGAAGTGCAAATTCTTCCGCAGCGTTTGGCTTGCAGCTGGAGTTTGCGCACGACACAGCACAGCAATCGTACAAACGCCGTCAAATGCCACAGGGAAATGTAAGGTGATGTAATGTGTTAGATTATACCTGAGATCTCCAACTATGCAACATATTTTGCCTTTTAGATGCTGTAGATGAAGAAGGCAGATATGTTGCACGGTTGCAAGATCCAGGCAAAGACGGTATAGATGTGAGTGATTGTGAATGGATGTTACCAAGGTAAGACATTCACCACTTGGAGACCTTGGAGAGCCGTTCCATTCCTTTCAACCGAGGTGGAGCCCCCCGCTCCGCTGCGGTTCCCGCATGCCACCGAGGTGTCCTGTCCTTTTTTTACATAGATCCGAGCGAAGCGAAACAGACAGAGCGATGTGGTGCAACATGGTCAAAATCCCAAAAAGAAGACAGGTTGGCCCTGCCCCTTTTTCTGCCCTTTGAGGAACGAACTGTCCACTGTTTGAGGAACGAACTCTTAGTAGTTTTGACCGTATACCGATTCAGCCGGCAAGGGCAACTCCCAAGGAGTTCGCAGCTTACTTCAGCCATGGCTGATGGGATGATGAAGGTCTTTTGTGAGACACTTCGTTTGCAGTCTTCTTCCAGCGTACTGTTGATGGCAGGGTATTCTGGGCTTGTGAAACTCTTCCATCTTCAGCTGATGTCCGTTCCAGAACCTCGCCACGATCTCCACCATCGAGGACCACAACTCCTCGATGTTTGTTGAAGAGCTTCTAGTTCCCAACAATC
>CAXIQD010000029.1:0-16182 GCA_964030785.1 Siderastrea siderea
ATCGCAACACAGTGCAACGCAACACAACAAAACAGATACAACACAACAGATCACAACAGAATGCAACGCAACACAACATAATGGATTACAATGCAATGCAACGCAACAGAACAGAACTCATCTCAACACAACTTAACACGAAAAAAACCACACACATATGCTAAACAAACCAGTCGAGGTAAACCACGCATTTTTCAGAGATAATTTGGCAACGATAATTCCAAAAAAGCGTTAAAACACAAAGAATGTATGGCATTTTCTTTCGAAATTTAAGCTCAATTATCTCTGAAAAATGCGTGGTTCCCCCCAATTTTCTTTTTGGATTCTGATAGCCCTTGCTAAGATCTTCTTTTTCCACCTAGTCATAAACTGCACAAAAATATTTTTGTATAAGTGGGCAAATTCCTTAAGAAATCCGAATATCCTGAGATCTCTGCGCAGAACGTATGCACAGTAACAAAAGGAGGCACCATCCTTAAAGGCAATTTTTTTATGACACTCCCCCCTCCCCTTTACACACCATATTTTTTTGGCTGGCCCCTTCTTTGAAGCCATATTTTTTGGCATGGCCTCCTTCAAATCCCACCAACCCTCTCCCCCCCCCCCCCCCCACCTCATTAAAAAATGAACTGTGCCTAATCCAAGTAAAAGAGGAGAGTTCTGTTGCCCATTTACATTTTTAAATTATCATCAGTTAAAATCTCACTTAAAACACATAGTCACATGCATCTGTTTATTAATTGTTTGGGAAATTACAATAATAATAATAATAATAATTATAACTTTATTCAAGTGTCAAGAAATCTTATAGCAGACACCATAGGCCTACTGATTGGTCTGCTAAATATAATTACAGCTCTAATCGGAGGTAACAAATTCAGGTTCTTTGCTGCTACGTGATCTGCATAATATTAGCCTGAGAAAACAGCTGACGTTTCCCAGGGTCACCACTTCAGCCCTCGCAAAACAATGTCTGAGTAACGGCTGCAGAAATTCCATACTGATGACGTGACACTGCCCAGATCTTGGAAGTGCATCTGATTGGTTGAAAAAAAATTCCCTCGCAGCACAACCAATCAGGAGCACTACCAAGATCTGGGTAGTGCATGTCATCAGTATGGAATTTCTGCGCTCGTTACTCAGACATTGTTTTGCGAGGGCTGAAGTGGTGACCTTGCGAAACATCGGCTGTTTTCTCAGGTTACATAATGTGCTTGAATTTGGTAACCTGGCTTATTTCTTATCCTTTTTCCAATTATTTATGAAGCCTTCTATGAATTTCTCACATTCTGTAGAAGTTTCCACAGACTGCACAAAATTACTTGATTTTCATGTATATAGTTATTTTATAATAATAATAATAATAATAATTATTATATATATATTATTATTATTATTATAATTATTATTATTATTATTTTGTAATTTTTTGCAGGAACCTATAGAAGATGATCTTGAAACTGAATTTCGCCTTTTAAAAGAAAGCACTGGTAGGTGTGGTTTCATGAAAGAAATGGATGACCTATCATGTTATTTAATGCCAGATTATGTGCAGTCACATGCTAGTCACATACATAATTTATTTATTTCTCAATTAAATTTTCAAACTTTGTCATGTGCAGTTCATAATTATGTAAAGTGTTGTAAAGTAAAAGCTGAAAAATGTTTGGCACCATACGTTTATGCACATTTCAGGCATTCTGTATAACAGTTACAATTATATGAATTATTTGTTATAAAGTGGGGTATATGTATTTAAATTTTTGTAGGTGCAAGTGTAAATTATGCAAGAACTTTGTGCTTTTATTGTCTCCTTTTAGTGTTTTCTAAGAAGAGATCAAAACGACAGAGACTTCCTGTTACAAGGGAAAGAAGTTCAATAAGAAGTCTTATAAAGTAAGTGCTTCAGGTAGTTACAGGCTGGTTTGGAATACAGTTCAAAATTTAGCTTTCACTGAAATGCGAGGGGCAATGGTGTGCACTCTTGATGCTTAATTTATACCAGAAGAAAGGATTTGCTTTTGAGATGTGGTCTCTTTTAACTTAAAGTTGATTTCCAGTCTATACTGCGCAGGCTCAGCCCCGAATTGTTTGTGAGCCTCACGTGATGGCATGTAAGGAAAAAACATCTATTTAATTGGATAATTTATAAAATAGAGTGCCTATTTGGTGCTGTACGAAAAATTTTCCACATGGGAAAAATAAAGTAGACTTAAATACCTCGTCATTTTCGGAAGAATCTTCCTGAAACACACACTGGTGTTCATGCACAAGCTTGCGGTTCCTCGTGCTCGATGGCAACTGCTGGGCACTACGACACAGGCATTTCTTCCTGTTTCCCCTAAACAAAACCTAGTACATCTACACATCGAGATGTTATCTTGTCCTGGCCGCGCGGCCACCTCAATGTCTCTTTCTTTAATTTTATCGAGAATAAAGCTCACATCCATGATGGGGGGAGAAAAAATTGTAGTTTCACTTTATGTAAGACGTTACGAATTGGTAGTACATTTGAAGGGCCCGGTGGAAAAAGGGCGTAAGTGATGATTTGAGGTTAAAATCGAAATAATTGCTCCTATTTAGCTGAACATTGGCACACAGGTTGGTTTTCATGTGAGGAACGCTGTTGCACACTTATTTCTTGAGCTGAGATCTAAAATTTGAAGAATTAGCGTATTACTTTTGCGTGAAAAGTTTTGTTGAACTGAACTCGCTCAAGTGATGCGTGAAAGATTTCTTTTGTTCTCTGCCTGATCTAAAACAAAGGAATTCAACCTAGAATCCGCGGTCCTGTTGTTTTCTTTGTGTCAGTTTTAAGCGAAAGTAATACGCTAATTCTTCAAATTGAAGCTCTCAGGTCAAGAAATAACTACACAACAATGTTCCTTACAGGAAAACCAGCCTGTGTGCCAACGTTCAGCTAAATAGTAGCAATTAAGATTTTCAACCTCCAATCACCACTTACGCCCCTTTTCCACCGGGCTCTTCAATATTATAACAACTTCATAGAGTCTTTGCTTCTCTATAGCAAATACAACCAAAGTCACATTAGTTGGAACACTAGTGCCCTCTTCCCTCCCCCAATGTTGTATTTCGGTCGGTCGGTCGGACTGTGCTGGCCAAAATTCAAATGCAAATGCAAATGCAATTTTACATGTGCTTGGACTACCTTTTGAGTTACATACCAAAAAACTGACCATCTCAGAACATTAGCTACGACAAGCTAGGTTATTCCTAAATGGGTAAAAAGTGTTAATCAATCCCCTTAGTTAGTCAGCTCCAGGTGTCATGATGCGGTTTTACCCGCAAATAGCAAAACCTGATCAAAGCAGGTAAATATAGTATAAGTCTGCCTTTACGTTACCCTTCACAAAGTAGGAATAGATTACAAAATTAATGAAGGTAATCAGCACTAAAAAGAAATAAGGACAACATTACCAAGAATACAAACTTACAAATTGAATGGGCGATTCCAGAAAATATCCGTACCATACCACGGACGGCTTCCATATTTTAACCCCCCTTGCCTTCAGAATTTCCAAAATGCGTTATCCCCCCATGCCCTCGGATTTCCATAATCGTAAACCCCCCCTCCCGTTCAGATTTTCCATTTTTTCGTCAGACCCTTAAGGCCACTAATTTGCCCAATTTTGGTTATTTTACGGAAAAAATATTTCTAATTACTCTACTTCTGTTCCGTACAAGTACAACTGGTTATAGAGGGAGTCGTCCTGACTCTGAAAGTTCTGGAATGAAAATTTTTACAAAAAATTAAACGTTTTCTCCTTACCGCTGTTCAACAGACTCAACCTTAGTTAACTTTACATTGCCCCAAACTGGTAAAGAACATTAAAATAAGAATATTGTGTGATGAACGTGTGTCCTTGCAGAAGATATTACAATCGAGTATATTTTGTTTCCGCCATCTTGAATTTGAGCCATCGGGGTCAGCAGTCACTCCCAATCTCAAAATCTGCAAAAATCCGACAGGCGCTGTCGCAGGCGCCCCTTAGAAAGGGACTGGCACGAGTTTTCGACGTTCATACAACGGGAGTACAAGAAATGTACAAGCGGTAAGAAACAGAGATTTTTCATATTTTATTAATCGATCAGACAAGAAATTAATCAACGTAAGGCCTCTGGAGCTTAAAATACAACCTATATTTTGTCGGTTTTCCTAATGAAAACGAACACATGCCTGTCGATTGATGCTTGACTTGTATTCTGCTTCCGCGGTGCAGTCGTCTGCAATGTCGCCAGTTCGTGCTTTATTTACAAACTGATTTAAAACGTCCATAAAAAAGCGCTTTCAAGGAATACATTCTTGTCTGTCTCCTGTGTAAATCCCAGATCTAAACCCCCCCATGCCTTCAGAATTCCACTCGTAAGTATCCCCCCATGCCTTCGGATTTCCAGTTCTAAGAACCCCCCCCCCCTTGCCCTCGGAATTCCGAAAAGCCGTCCGTGGTATGGTACGGATATTTTCTGGAATCGCCCAATGTGAAAAGGAGACTAGGAAAAATTAATTAATAATTATAAAAGCGGAGCTCCTTTGTGGCTAAAAATCACAGAGCAGAGCACCATAGGTAAGGAAATCTGGTACCCCATTGATGTGAGAAAGTTTCGTTGTGACATCAGCATACGCCCACCTGCACAGACTCTGGGGGAGGGAGAGGGGAGTCACAAGGCAACCCGACAAGGAGTGGAGAATGGCATCTTTTCTTGGTGGGAAATCACGTGGTGCTTTTGGGCAACCAACGTTTTTCTTGGTGAGAAAACGCATGACCACCGTCGTTTTTGAAAAAGAGTTTTCTTTTAAAAGGCTTATTATAATCTTATTTAGCAAAACGATTGTTCGACAGTGTTGAAGTTCTAAACTTGAAAAAAAACATTGAATATTTATAAATGGATTTTAGAAAAACTTCTAAACACTACTCACTTGTCTTTTTGGTGAAAGGGGAGATGTTCATTAACATTATGAAATTTGCCTTTGAGGCCTTCATCTTTGTTGTGTTCTGCTGTGAACTTGGTTGGCACATCGCTTGAGTTTGCAGCATTTGGCAGAGTGGTCTTCACGCCAAACATAGCAGAACTAGTGTATTCTGTTTTTTTTTTTTTCTGTTCACAACCATAGTTTTTGCAGCGGTCTGAACACATTTTCCCAGCAAAAACATGTAATCGGTCGAGCTGTGATTGGCAAACAACTAGATAAGTACTAAAATTGGCTCAAAATTTGTTGACAAAACGAGGGTGGCTGAGTGGTCATTGTTTGCTCCTCTGGAGCCAGTGGATCGGGGTTTGAATCCCAGAAGGGGGAAAGGTATAATTGGTAGGAGCTTCACTTTTAGGCTTAGCTAAATCTATAATTATATTAATTAATGTCTAAGTATACAGCAATATAAAATTAGTAATTTTTTGAAGCAGAATAGGCACGTCAACATAATTTTCCTGAGCTGCCAAGATTGATAGCAACGTGTTGTGGATGTGTCTCTTATTATCAACGTTATAATGTTGACAAAACACTGAGTATCTGATTGCCAGGTATAAATTTGAACACAGTCAAATCGTTGTGATTTGTGTTTGAAATTACCATTTGACAGCAAACCTAAAAGCTGCCAATATGGATTTTTTTGGTGTTCTTATGTTTTTGTTACACCTAAATTACTATTCTTAACATCCAATAAAAAACCATTTTTAGTACTTTTTAATTGTAAATTAAGATGACAGTGTAATTTAGGCCAAAAGTGTCCCCAGTTTGAAGGCCACTAAGGCATTGATGTATTTGATTTATTGACCTGACATATACCAGACATGTATTCTTTTAGTAGACTACACTATTTGCATGCCAGTACATGAATAGGCAGCAGCTGTATTAATTTTTTCTTACATTTTTTGTTAATGATAATGTTTTTTTTACAAAGGAACTGTAATATTGAGTGAGCCAGATTGATTGATCTCTTAATGTTTCATTTATTTAGTGATTCATCCGTTCGTTCCTTTTTTGTGTAGTGCGCATTCCTTCATTTAACCAACCAACCAACCTTCCAATCAAATCAACCAACCAACCAACTAGTTAGTCAGTCTGTCTGTCTGTCTGTCTGTCTTTCTTTCTATCAATCCTGATCAGCCAGTGAGTTAATCAAAATAATCATTCAGTTCTTCTCTGTTTATTTTAAGTTTTATGAAATCAGTTGTTGGAAAGGATTTAACAAAAGTTACCATGCCAGTTCATTTTAACGAACCTCTGTCATTCTTACAGGTATGTGTTAATTATAGGGTATTGAATAGTTTGGTCAGGGGTTTTGAGGACAAATACTTTGCTGATTAATATAATGCTCTGAGCTCCTGAAAAGTAATTTGTCCTAACAGTGTCATTAAAGATATGTTAATTGTTCATCATGGTGTAGGATAGGCAAGATGAACATTTATGCGTTTGTCTCACGATGGAATCACTTTGTGTTGTTGATCGCAACATTTCAACTGTAATACTGCTAGTCTTCATCAGGCGATGAGGTCGATTGTTTACGTGTCGCTATTTGTAGCATGATGGTTCGCTACTATAGGTGCATTTCGATCCTCATTATTATTCCGACTATTAGATGTTGTTCCCTCACAGGTCCGCTTTGTGGTTGGTCGGCTGTTGTGCTTTCTGATCGTAGGTATCCAAGTTTCAGGAATTTTGATTCCACTGTCTCTATCGATGTTATTAGGATGAAGTCCCACATGGATAGCCTCTTCGACCCCACTTGTGCACCAGTGAGGGTCATGATCAATAAACTCAACTTCCCTCCAAACAGGGAAGTTTCGGAGCACGCTGGCGAAACGGGGCGTCTTCCTATTTGGAGGGATGCTTGGATACCTACGATCAGAAAGCACAACAGCCGACCAACCACAAAGCGGACCTGTGAGGGAACAACATCTAATAGTCGGAATAATGACGAGGATCGAAATGCACCAATAGCAGCGAACCATCATGCTACAATTAGTGACACGTAAACAATCGACCTCACCGCCTGATGGAGACTAGCAGTATTGCAGTCGAAACACCGCGATCAACAACTCAAAGCGATTCCATCGTGAGGCAAATGAATAAAGTTCATCTTGCCTATGTCCTAAACCTGTTAGCTAACAGGTTTTAACTATAATGGTTAAACCTCTTGCCAGTTAAAAAGCACAAACTGTGAAACTTGGCTGTACAATTTACAAATTTAAAGAAAAGTATGGCATATAGTATTACATAAATTTTCCAAGTTAAAGTGCAAATTGCAAATTTAGCTTTTATTATAATCATTATTAATAATTATATTCTTGGGGCATGTTCAGTTGACCATATACCGTATTTATTCGCCTATAAGCGGATCCCGGCTACAAGCCGAGACCCTAAACTCGTAACACAGAATACTGACCCAATGTTGACAAAAAAATTCAGGAAACTCTCGGCTATAAGCCGAGAGCCAAAAATTGAGCAATCTACTGGAATAAAACACAAAGAAATATTGCGCAAATTTCCTAGGAAACTTACAAATTCAAGTTGAACTGAATAATAAACACGGTCGAAGTGCTGACCTCTGAGGAAATACTTTCAAAGTAGCTGATTAAATTAAAAGTCATCGCAGAAGCGGAGGCTGTAGGAAATAACTCCGAAAACGGCATTAGCGAGTCGATGGTCCATCGCTGGAGACGTGACCAAGGAGTCCTATTCAACAGTGAGCTGAAGATGTCTGCCAGACAAAAGACGATGGGCCACTACACCCCAAAATATCCTGAGCTCGATCAACAGTTGTTCGAGTGGTTACTGGAGCAAAGATGTCAAGGTGAGAATTCATTTGTCATGTCTGTGTTTTTTTGGATGAAACCAAAATGAAATGAATTTGTCACGCAACTTTTTGACTGCGAGTGTTGTTTGCATAGTATCACATTTCAACTCACTCGTGGGAACCATCACTTCTGATTGGTTGGAATCTTGCGGAGTCAAAACAATGCTGTCAAAACAAAGTTTACATTCAGCTCACTCAATTTATATTTTCCACAGTGAATTAACTGTTATTGCTTGTGTCGTTTTACGTGTCGCCGTGAGCGGATTAATGTTGCGTCTGAAAGCGAAGCAACTTAAGCAAATGATCCAGAATTCAAGGCCTCCCTCAGATGGTATCAAAACTGGAAGCGGCGCCATTCATTTGCTCAGCTTATATGTGAATAAATGCCAATTTCCTAACGTTGGAGAAAGTTTTGTTTAGTAAAAACTCTTGGCTATAAGCCGAACCTCCTTCTCTGACCTAAATTTTACCTAAACTTGGCTTGACTTTGTGTAAAAATCGCTCGGCTTATAGGCGAATAAATACGGTAGAAGGTATTAGAACTGGATGAAACATGATCATTTTGAACATTTTTTATCAAACATCAAAGAACTATTCCAGAAAAAGTTGCATAGGCTTTTTCAGCAAAACCTAAGCTTTAAGGAAATTGATATGTCAGGTGTCAATTTTCACACCTTAGGTGTGAATTTGCATTAAAATTGCAGGCTCAAGAAAACAAAGATTGCTGTCATTTGTAGCTTTCCTGTTACAGCTACAAATTAAAATCAATTTGATTGGAGCAGATTTACAGTTAAAAGTTCAAATTCCTTGAAATACCTGTCTAATGGTATTAATTCATTTTTAAGATACACTGTTTTTACCTTTTTCACGAGTCCATGAACTTAAAACTATTGTAACTTGGTCATAATGGTCTGTTGTGACCCAGGTATTTAGGTGCCGTTTGCTCGACATTGTACCTGTCCAATAAATACTGCAAATTTCATAGAGATACTTTAATTCAGTCTTTACCTTTCTACTTCAAATGACTTTCCATACTGTCTGTTGTGGCCACAAAAATGGCAAACACGATATTGGCAAATTTCACATTCAACCCTTCAAATGTAGACTGAGCACTGTTCAATATGTCTGAAGAAGAAATTTTCTGCATGAGAGCGGTTGAAAATCTCCAAATTTTTCAGCTTACCATTGGATACATGGCGGTGTAAACGAATAAGTAAAGCATAGCAACACATATATTTGCATTACAAGTTTCACGCTGAGATTTGTTCACACTTCTCAAGGCTCAGATGTCAAATTGGTTTCTTGGTGGATAATTTTGAAGGTCTAAGATTTGAAACAGTCATCATCAACTGCTTTTAGAAATGTAATGTGAAAGCATTTGGTGGTCTCTTTGTTGAATTACACCTGCAATTTTCACTTAGTGATCACATGTTAGAATTTGAGTGAACGTGAAATAGCTGTCAACACACAATAATATTGTTTCAAATTTCACAATTGGAGTAAAATAACACGAGTAAAAACCAACTTCAACCTTCATTTTCTCCACCCCTAATCGGAATGAAGCTCTCCTCTTTTGCACTTTTGTTACATTTTGTATTAATTTTCAAATAACCAAACTTTTGGATCTGATTTATTTTTTACCTTCAACCCTTTCTAATACCTTGAGTAGTAAAACTTATTTTTTGGTACTGTACTCTGATAATCAGATCACAGCACATCATCTTTCAGACGAGGCTTAATATTCATAAGCCCAATGGGTTCTCTTAAGCCTCCTTGGCACTATTTCAACGTATTTCTTTCTTCTTCTTTCATTTGTATGTGTATGTATGCCGTGATTTTGATACCCCTCCCTTGTAGAACCAGACATATGTAAAACCTATGCTCATGCTATTTCTTTACTATGTTGGACTATGTTTTAGCTATGTTCTGTTCACTACTGCCTATGTATTAACTATGTAAGGTGCCACATTACATAGTCCAAAGTATTGAAAACATATGTTGAAACTATGCCAAGGCTATTTGAAAATAACATAGCTTTTGAATACATATGTAAATACTATTCAAAATCTTTACATAGTCTTCAGATAGCTATGTATTTACTATGTAATAGAAAGTTCTGATTTTCCTTCCAGGCAGCATCCTATGTATTTACTATGCATCAAAGCAAAGTAGCTTTTAAATAGCATGTCAATTTCCAATTTTATTACCAAAAGGTTACATAGCTTTTACATATTGCTATTTATTTTCTATGCCATATAAATGAAAAATATTTGTAGCCTATGTATTTACTATGTTACATTCTAACAAAGCTTTATCACAAGTAAAAGGTTAGTAGCTTTTACATAAGCCTTTTTATTTCCTATGTCACTAATATGAAAAATATTTGTAGCCTATGCATTTTCTTTGACATTCTAACATAGCTTTCAAATAGCTTGTTGATGGAAAATACCACAGGTAAAAGGTTACATAACTTTGACATAAAGCCACCCATTTCCTATCAATCCTATGTAAAAGCAGTTTCCCAAACAGCTTAAAAAGAGAGTATGATGTCTTAATTATTTTCAAAATTTGCTTACCATCAAACACTTATAATTTTTTTCTGTATGCAGGTAGTTTCGCAGTGTGAAGGTTTTTGCTCACAAGCGGTAGCTGCAGTATCCAAAGACATAATTCGATCGTTTCAAAGCTATTTTGCGGCAAAATCTTCCCTTTTTTCCTGACCGTGTTTTGATGGTTGCTTAGTCAGTGTTTCATCCTTTTCCTCAAGACTTCAAAATTGATCGCTTTCTTCACTTGAAACGATACTTCGAGGCGTCTTTAGTCCAGCTTATTAGCCGTGATTCTTCGCCTTGAACGTGGGTAACTCTTGAATGAAACTGTCAAGACAGTTCTTCACGATTGTCCGCCATGTTTGCTGTTTCCACTAGTTTCCAGGGAAGCCCGTGAGTTCAGCACATGCGTAGTTTACGTTTTATTGTCACGTGGGCCTTTTGGACCAATGAAAAAGTGTGTAAATGTCCGTTTCGTTTCACGCGGGCGCTTTCGAACAAGACGAACTGTTAAGCGTGGATTTAGGCGTGTGGCGCGCTTATTTTCATTCTAAAAGACTTCAATTAGAGAATATTTCCAGCCAAGCTCAAGAATAAAGTATTCCCACGGTTGGTTGAGAAAAGGGTAAGTGGTGTTTCTCTCAATTTAAGTTTGGATTTGCTTGAATTAGTCTGTTGTCTACTCTGTTCGTGTATCAAAGTTCGCTGCGATCAAAGTTTAGTTGGAGTTCAGGAAAGTCGCAAATTCACGTAGGAAAATGTTGTTTATATCTGTCCTTGCCCTGACATTTGCTTTTGTCTCTTTGCAGATACTTTTGTGCCGCGTTCACAAGCAAATTGCATGGGATTGAAGGACATGACACCAGCCAAGAGTCAAAACGATAAGACTTTAACTTGTACTGCATGCTGTATATATAGTTTCTGTTTCTAGCATGTTGAACTTCACAAACCTTGAGAAATATTGCCTGATATTATTTACATACTATCATAAAAGTGTCTACCATAACTTTTTTAATACGAGGTTGGAAGAAAAATACTATTATCATTAAAATACTTTTATAATTTTTGAAAATGTTGTCCTTAATCTTTTGTTGCTTTACTATTGCTAGTAAAAAGCTATTTATTTTCTCTGTTTTTCCTATTTCAAAGCTAGTTGAACGCTGTATGTTAGTGCTACGTAGACTGTATTCCATTTTTCGTAGATGCTATTTTAAACCTATTTGTATTGTATGTTTTCTCTATTCCTGTGCTATGTGAAACCTATTTTGTAATTTACAAGCTATTTATCACCTATGTAATCCCTATTTCAGTGCTGTTTTATCACTACAAAGGGGTGTATTTTAGGGCTATAAAGCTCTATGTAAAAACTATGCAAACTATATTTCAAACATATGCTGATGCTACTTTTTAACTATGAGTTTTATATTTTTTCTCTATGCTGATGCTATTTATTACCTATGTTTTCTCTATTTCAATGCTATTTTATCACTAGAGGGGTGTATTTTGGGGCTGCGAAGCTTCATGTAAAAGCTATGCAAACAATATTTCAAACGTATGCTGATACTACTTTTTAACTAGGTGTTTTATATTTTTTCTCTATGCTGATGCTATTTATTACCTATGTTTTCCCTATTTCAATGCTATTTTATCACTAGAGGGGTGTATTTTGGGGCTGCGAAGCTTCATGTAAAAGCTATGCAAACAATGTTTCAAACGTATGCTGATACTACATTTTAACTAGGTGTTTTATATTTTTTCTCTATGCTGATGCAGTGCTTTCAATAAGCACCGACGGCCGACGAAAAGCGTCGGCTATTTCGCTCAGAGAAATCGGCTACTTTTCCCCTAAATTGAAGTAATTACAGGAAGATTCTTTCAAACCCATGTTTATATAGTCGGTTACTCTACTCAAACCAGCTGCCTACTTCAAATTTTATTGAAACCCCTGCTGATGCTATTTATTACCTATGTGTTCCCTACTTCAATGCTATTTCACCACTTCAGTGGCATATTTTACTGCTGTGATGCTTTATGTAAAAGCTATGTAAAGTGTATGTACATGCTATTTTAAACCTACTTCATTACTGTTATTTAAATTCCTCTTAAATACATAGAATTAACATAGGTTCCAAATGACCAGCAAAAACTTAGCATTTTTTATGCAAAAAAATAGCTATGGCATAGAAAGAACATACTCTTTGTAACATAGTTTATACATACTAGTGACATACCCTTGACATAGCTTCATGACATAGCATTTACATAAGTTTTACATAGTGTCTGGTTCTACAAGGGCTGCATCCTGTGTCTCTGATGCATAAAAATCCAAAAAGACACAAAATAACGTATGACAAGCATCCATAAGGATGCACAAATGTGAAAATGCCACGATCAATCAAATGTCCCATTTGTGTCATTTAGAATCTATAACACAACTTACCTCAAAAGAAAAATATTGGTTGGTTCTAGAATATATCTAGAAGTAATTTCTGAGGGAAAAAATTAATTTAAGCCTTTACTTGCATTATTAATAAATTGATCTCTATTCCAAATGCTGCCATGTTTGTTTGTGATCAAAATATTTGATTCTACATATTTTCATGTTGAGAGGACCCTGTGAATGAGGTCGTATCAAATCTGGATTAAAGTGCCCTGTGCAAAGCTTGCCAAAGCCCGCCATTTATGATAATACATGTAGCGGAGGCGGAAAAAAACAACAACAACAACAACAACAAATTATGAGTTCAAGCACTTGATAGATGGGACTCATTGTTTTTGGTCTGGGACTCATCATTTTTCATGGGGTGAGTCCCAGGTACCCAGTAATAGCAAATTGTAACAAAATCTCTGTGTATATGTGGCAAATAAGTAAAGAAAATATTAAGAAATTCAAGAAAGTGAATTTTTACCCTTTTATGATAATTTTTATATAATAGCAGATTTCTGCTGATGTTTACTGTATCAACAAACCTTTTCAATTCCAAACACTTCTCACCTTTTGAAAAAAGAAACCTGAGTTTGTCTTGGTGGCCAAACACAGTATTCTTGTACTTGTGCATTGTTCATCGTTACATGTATTTTCAAACCACTGACAGTCGGGCGGCCAACATTGGCAAGATGCAACTTCAACTAAACAAGATTATATTTTGGTATGTTTTATTGGACTAAGTACCGTTTACATGGCAACACAGCTTGTAATAACCCGCATTAAATAATGGGTTTGATTTATTTTCAGAAAATCCAGTCATTAGTTTTTTCCATCATTTGTCTCTAGAAAACTCAGAAAAATAGTGGCATACATGTATTGACAATGGTCTTGTGAAATTTTGACAGAGAGATCTTCCGTTATGTATTTTGTGTTTTGCATTGTAATGTTTTCTGAATATTTTCTGAATTTCAATTTTTGTTTGCAGGCAAGTTACGCTTGTTCTGAACCATTATTTATAGTTTTCGCGAAATTCTAGAGAACGGTTCTGTAGAAATCAGTGCATTTCCACTAAACCATGCAATCTCAGTTTTCTGGTTAACTGCGCATAGGTTGCATTTGACAGGGTTCTCGACCTTTCTTGATCCATACAAATAAAAAAAAGGAAGGCAGGGTATTATCCAATAGTATTACCTTTAATATTTGAAAAACAAACGTTTTTCACACATAACAAACTGTCTGTTTGTTAAGACAGAAATATTATAAACACTGGCACAATCTCCACTGAACAAAATAAAATGTTCACTGTACAGGCACCATGTTTGTTTTTCTTAAAGCTTTGTGCGTGTGCTAATTCACGTCAGCAGTACAAATCGTAGAGTGTGCGCAAACTGTGTTCAGACACCTTATAAGCATCCAATCAAGCTGAAGTCCTTCCATATCCAAATAATATGAAATTGCAAACAGCCCAACAACTTTTGAAATCCTTAAAAGTTAATCATGTCTTTTTAAGGTTGTCTCGAGTTTTTAAATTTATCATTGTTCTATTGCTAACTAGAAGATGTGGAAATAATCATGGTAAGATGAAATTCTCTACAAATTATGTGCAATATTGTTCTCATCAAATGGCATTGCAATCAAACAGTGGTGTCAGCTGCTTAATTTTGAATTCTTACAGAGACTGGCTGAGGACTTAGAGTATGCTGACATTCTTAACAGAGCTTCATGTAAGTCAAACTGTTTTTATCACGTTACATTGTCATATTTAAGTTATAATAAATACAGGGTTGTAGTTAGAATTTTCAATAGGCGGACGAATACTTGTAATAGGCAGCCGGCACTAGAAGCTGCTTGTGGCTTCGGCAGTTGTGTATCATCCTTCCAAGATTCATCAGCTGGAAATGTTTTAGGAATAGCCGGCGATTTTTTCCGGCTGCCGGCTTTTATCTACATCCCTGAAATAACTCTTTAGAATTTAGGATAACAAGCAAAAAACTGATCTGTAACAAAAGTCAGTCAAATGGAAACCTCAGACCTTTTGTAGCACGTTATTTCAGTTTAGTGGTTATGTTCTGCAAAGTTTTTGTAAGCGGCAGGTGTGATGATTGTGTATATAAATTCATAAGACGTAAGCTAGACTGTACAGTAAAATCTGAATACAACTAAATGTTATAGAAATTAATGTTTTATTTTAGCAAATAAATATTCTGATTTTCTCTGTTATTTCAACAGTCTGTAAGAACTCGTTGGTCCGACTTGCTCATGTGGCAGCATTTGCTAGTTCAACATACTCAACTGTTTTGGGACGGTATGTAGTTTACTCCAACTTTCCAAAGCTAATGCTTAATATGGACACCAAGGAGAGCAGATGGAGGCAGTTTCATACAGCAAGTCTATTAATCATTTTTCATTTTTACAAGTCAGAGCCGAAATAACTGTTGTTCATCGGACAATGTCCAACTAAAGTCGGCCCATGTCCGACGAAATCTTAACTTTGGTCGGACATTATGTCTGGACAAATTTTTTAACCAAATAATAAGTAAATAATGGTAAGAAATAATTATTTCAAAAAAGACTTCCCCTTAAAAATAATAATTAAAAAAGGAAATGTTCGGACATATGTCTTTTCAAGAAAGAAAAATTATTTGCAACCCTGCAAGTGCTGTTTATTCAGGGTGATGAAATAATAGAAAAAAGGTGCAGTTTGTTTGGCACATTTGACATTCAGTGTGATCGTAGACATGTAGTTTAAAAGACAGGTTCTCTGGTGTCCATGGTATCTGTAGTTATCTCATATATGTCCCATCAGTCTTGTCAAACAACTGATGTCACATTAAAGCCTTTGACTTAAATGTTGTAGGTTCTGGAAACCCTTCAACCCACTTTTAGGTGAAACATTTGAGTTTATCAATCATGAAGTTGGATATGCCCTTATAGCAGAGCAGGTTAGTGTTACCCAACTCTGTTACTATAATGATTCAATTAAAGTGGCCTCCTTCCAATAAAATCCCACCCTCTCCAACACTTGTCCTCCCTTGAGTTCATTAAAGTGAATTTAAACCCCATAGACAATCAATACAGTACTATCTTCAATTGTGTCATCAACTCCAGTTCATTGCAAGCAAATACAGTCCTAGTAACTGTTAACTTCTCATGTCATCCAGTCAATGGTTAATTTGAATGTGTATCCAGTTAATGTGCAAATACTTGAACAACTGTACAGCACTTCAAGCTTGTTCATTATATTGCTTAGCAGGTGTGGGTTTAAAACTTTGATTCCTTAACTTAGCAGTTCTCCCTTTTTTCATCCTAATATTTTGTTAAATTGGACGGCATTTAGTTCTGCTCCCTATTCCAAAAACTACAAGAGGACTGGATGTAGGAATGGATA
>CAXIQD010000030.1:0-14000 GCA_964030785.1 Siderastrea siderea
TGTGTTCACAGAAACAGCTTACTGTTTCCATCAACCTAAGGAGAACCGAAAGTGCCGATTGTTTTGATGTTTTAATACCGCAAGGATGTCTTCGTTCTATAGAGTGCTTCTTTCGTACTGTGGTGACGATGATTTATCCTGACTGTACATTAGTGGAAGCACCTCAGTTGTGAGATTTCTTTGTTAAGTTCTTTTAGGGTTTATCGAGAACACCAAAGCCCTTGTGTTCACATAAACAGCTTACTGTTTCCATCAACCTAAGGAGAACCGAAAGCAACCTCGTCCCCAGGGTCTTCTCGCTTTTCAAAATGGCGGCAGCTCGGGAGAAGACCCTGGCACACAGCAGATCACGTGTCTCCAACGAGGATGGAGATGTATTCAAAATGGCGGCTACGGTGAAAAGGGTTAGAAGAACTGGGTACGAGATGCTAAGGTGAAGATAAACAAAATGGCGGAAAAAGCTGAAGTTCAGTTCAAGAAAAAATAGGAAAAACAGACACGTTTTGCATGTAAGAGTCTGAGGAATACGGCAAAGTGTTAGAGGTCTTGTTTTTGCTGTTCATTGTTTCTTTTTTGTTATTTTAAAGTTAGGAGTAATGGGTTTGAGCGTACTGTACTGCGGAACTCCGTACCGCTATTTGATTCAATGTTGCTCAAGTGAACATATTATATTTTTGATTCATGAGGCTTTAGGCAATAAATTGTCTTATCGTTACATTGTTACAAATCTGTCCTTCTTAAATATTGTTATAAATCCGTCCTTCTTAAAATTATATGCTTCAGCTTTAGACTTTTAAAATATATCAGGCTCAGATTAAGCTTGAAATATAAATATTATGGAGTGAGCTTAGGCCTTTAATAGAAAATGACTCATTTATTTATTTACTTATTTATTTAAGCTTATTTACAGTGCAACCTCGATTTAACGAAGTGCAAGGGAATGGGAAAAGAGCAGTGTTGTATGGACTGGTTAAGCTAAGTTTTGATCTGGCATATTCCAGGTGCTGCTTTGGAGGCAGTGATAATCATTTTCAATTGGCTTTCTTGAATTTATTTGTGCCCATTCCTTGTGCTACAGTTTTGCTTGTACAGTTGCAGATCTCCAGGCTTTGTCGCTTTCAATATTGTTTTCTACACTTTAGTTTCAGTAAGTCTCATTAAATACTAGAACTGAGGAGATTGTGAGACTGTAAATAATGGAGAAATAAAGCATTTTAACAGTGGATAGATTAAGTCCTCTTTGCATGTTAGACCACTTCTAGGGATAATATTCCCAGGTTTGAAAAATTTTCTGCTTAACAACTTCAATCAATTGAGTTATCTGGGCATAGTTTGAAAGTGTTTGAAAAATTTAAATCAATGGGAAAGAGAGGATTTCAGGGAAAAAAAGGAGAGAAAAAGATTTCATGAAGTTTTGAAATTGGAATTTGTAGTTAGGCCTTTAAACCCCAGTAGTGACAAACAAACATCTAATTTCTCCTTACAATATCACTACTTGTTCAAACATAGAGGCCCTGAGAATAAAAAAAATGATCACCAAAAATAAAATGTCTCGATGTTTATGTGAATTCTCTCAAGTAGTACCATAAGACATTTACGGAGAATAGTGAGGAGAACATTGTTTGTTGATATCGCGGCTTAAAGTTAAGAACAAGGAAAGGAATATCATAACTGACTGCTATCAACCTGGGGTGCTCTTATGTGGATATCAGTTTTTGATGGTCTCTTAAAATAATTTCCCATCTCATGTCTCTACTTTAAAACTATTCTCATGTCAATCTAAGCCAAATAAAAAGGGTTTGCAGATCCAATTAGAACACCACAAAAAGCCACGAAAAGTTACAACAGCGGTTCAAAGAAATAACGAGTCATCCTAAAAAGTGGGATTTGTAACTTAAGGTTATGTGCTGATCAATTCGAGTCTTCAACTTCCCCCCCTTCCCTCCGGGCATACCTCAGACATTTGGCTACATGTATTTTCCTTGCCCGAGGAGTAGGGAATTTGATGCAAAGGTCCTGTGTGTATCACTCGGTCAGTTGTACAATAATTCTATCAGCTGTGTATTACCCCGTCAGTTGTGCGTTACTTGGTCACTTGTGTAACCTTTCTGTCAGTTGCATGTTGCAAGTTGCAGTTGGAAGTTGGGCATCACTTGGTCAGTTGTGCATTTTTCTGCCAGTTCTGTGTCATTCAGTGGGTTGCATGATAATGCTATCAGTTATGTATTACTCAGTCAGTTGTGTACTTCCCCATCAGTTGTGCATTACTCGGTCAGTTGTGTACTTCTCTGTCAGTTGTGCATTACTCAATCAGTTGTGTATTACCCAGTCAGTTGTCTCAGACTCGGTCAGTTGTGTTACACTCAGTCAGTTGGATGATAATTCCGTCAGTTGCTTATTACTCCGTCAGTTGTGTACTATTCCATCACTTGTGTATTACTCCCTCAGGTGAGTTCAATCCTCTCTTTCCCATTTCTATTTTTGAAACACTTTCAAACTTCACCCAGCTGCAGGTTATTCAATTGATTGTTTTGTTGAGCAAAAAATTTTTTCAAACCTGGGAATATTATCCCCAGAACTGTTAAAATGCTTTATTTTTCCATTGTTTACAGTCTCACAATCTCCTCAGTTCTAGTGTTTAATGTGACTCACTGAAGCTAAAGTGTAGAAAACAATATTGAAAGTGACAAAGCCCTGGAGATCTACAACTGTACAAGCAAAACTGTAGCGCAAAGAATGGGCACAAATAAATTCAACAAAGTCAAAATGATTATCACTGCCTCCAAAGCAGCACCTGGAACATGCCAGATCAAAACTTAATGAGTCATTTCCATAAATGAGTCATTTCCACTGAACTCACAGAGATGTAAGCCATGTAGAATAAATATTTTGTAGCACTAGTTTTGGCTCCCTAGTTTTATTTAAGGCCTAAGCTCACTCCATAAGATTTATATTTCAAGCTTAATCTGAGCCTGATATATTTTAAAAGTCTAAAGCTGAAGCATATAATTTTAAGAAGGACGGATTTATAACAATGTAACGATGAAACAATTTATTGTCTAAAGCCTCATGAATGAAAAATATAATATGTTCATTTGAGCAACATTGAATCAACTAGCGGTTACGGAGTTCGGCAGATGAGTACGCTCAAACCCATTATTCTTAACTTTAAAATAACAAAAAAGAAACAATGAACAGCAAAAACAAGACCTCTAACACTTTGCCGTATTCCTAAGACTCTTACATGCAAAACGTGTCTGCTTTTCCTATTTTTTCTTGAACTGAACTTCAGCTTTTTCCGCCATTTTGTTTATCTTCACCTTAGCATCTCGTACCCAGTTCTTCTCACCCTTTTCGCCGTAGCCGCCATTTTGAATACATCTCCATCCTCGTTGGAGACACGTGATCTGCTGTGTGCCAGGGTCTTCTCCCGAGCCGCCGCCATTTTGAAAAGCGAGAAGACCCTGGGGACGAGGTTGAACCGAAAGTGCCGATTGTTTTGATGTTTTAATACCGCAAGAATGTCATCGTTCTTATAGAGAGTGCGCTGGATTTTCGATTCATTTCGATTTAAGAACGAGTTCCCAGAGTTTATTCCCAGCCTGGCATTAGTTTCAGCGGTTTCTGCAGCAAGCAAAAGTGTTTTTACAGAGTGTACAGAAAAGCCAATGACGAAATCGTTTTGTTGATAATATGGCCGTACGCAATGTACTTCCAGGCCAGAAAAGACTTTTATTTCCACTGCCGTGTTATCCTGCAATTAGAATCTACATACGCTTTACTTTAAAAACGGCACTGAAACTGACTTCAGCTCGCATGCTACTTGCCATATCACTGGCTGATTCAGCAAATATAGCAGCTTAAGACTGTTGCTATCTAGAGTATCAATATTAGGGTATTAACACTAATCTTGGCTCAGTAATTTTTCAAACAACTCAGTACCATGAAGCTAAGGCAATGTCACATTTCGCGTTAAAATACAGTTAATTTTGTTTTGTTTTGCAGTGGGTATGGTTTTCCAATATTGTAGAACTGTTACTGAATCATAACCACGTTCATTAGCTTTTAAAATAACTGGTGTCCTTGATCTTCTTAAATAGTTTTTGGTGTTCCTAATACCATTGAAAGGGGAGCGCGGCACATCAAACTCTTCTAAAACTAACAGTTAATTATAAATAAACCAACAAGAATTGACAATTGACAAGTAAATTTGCAAATTAACAGTGGATCTCCATATTGACTCCTTTTCAAACAATTTTCCTATGAACAATGGGAATCAACTTCGATCTTCATCAATAATAATCATTATTAACTGGTCAATTACCAAAGCATCATGTATCACTCAGACACAGTGATGAGGATCCATACATCCCTTGTAGATACTTGTAGATATTATTTACAGCAGCTCACCCCCCCCCCCCCCCTTCCAACACACACACACACACAATACAGGTTCATGACACAGGGCTGGCCCCGCAAGCTTAATCTGCTTACTACAGTTTTCAGAAGAGAAAGATAAACTTTTCAAACCTCTAGTTCAAAGCCAACGGGAGTTTTCCTTTGGGTCATTTGTTGCTACAACTGTTAAAAGAAATGATATTAACCCTCATTATCCTGGAAAAGAAATATGAGAAGCTTAGAAAATATCAAATACAACAGACCGAGTGCTAGGAGGGAACTGGAAACTAGACCTTCTTAGGGCTTCTTTCTCAAAATCTAGCCGTACGACCCTACCTCAATTTTTCAGGATGTGGAAAGTGGCTATAAATAAACAACTATGCAAAAGAAAATGAAAATCTGTAAGGCAGAGTTTTTGCTAATGAAGAAAATGTCAAATTTTCGCTTTTTTGAGAATTTCTAAAAATCTCTCTTACAGATTTTGCTAATATTCTGTCTATAGGTGAAACTTACCACTATGAATTGGTTTTTGAGTTTTTTACTGTGGGTTATAAGGTCAGTTTTCGAGTAGACTGGGCTCAAAAAGTCGATTTGCGATTTTTTTGCGACCTCCTTCGTGAGCAAAACTGAGCATGCGTGCAACTTAAGCGCGAGCTGAAATCACGAAATATGGCGCATGAGATAAACATAAGAATTTTTACAACAACTTCTTGTAGTTTTTTTCAAGGTTCTACAGATATTTTATACCGGTAGCGCTCACTAACTACTTCAAGACTTCGTCCATTCATGATAAAGAATGTTAATAGTAGGCCACGAGCGATTTCTACTAGCCAGATCTCACAGGTGTTTTCAGCTTTTTCACGATGATGGCGTAAAGTATTCCACGCGCGAAAAATAAAATGTTGTCAGGGAGAATTTCTTAGCGCGCGCAATTGTGTCTCAGAAAAACTGTAGTAAGCCACCTTAAGCCTGATTCTGATGGAGAGAGGTGGAAGCCCTGTATGGAGCACCTAAATTAATACCATAGTTCCTAATAAGTGAAGACGGAGTTAAAGCTTGGGGCATTTGTGGCATCCTTACTTTAACAACATTGTAAATCACCACTCAATTTTTACTTAGGAATAATTATTGTGTTTGTAACATCATGTCATAGTGTACCTGTTTCGTCACAGCCAACAAAGAGTGGCAGCACAACAACAACAACAATTTATCTAAGTATTCCTATATGGGAAGTTTCTAAAATAGTAAATTAAATACAATGTAATGTATCATTCTTGTTGACAATAGGTCAAAATCATTGCAAAAGAAGGAATGTCCTTCTGTCATCATCACTTGATCTTCAATTTTGACAGTTGATATTTATTGATCTACCAGAACCACCACCAAACATAAAGCAACAAGAAATAATGATCCCATGTTTACTTCATCTGACCAAAAAGCAGGGGGGGGGGTCTGACTGCCCTATGTCAGTGTCAACAACCACCCAATCTAGATCACTCGAGGCCTGGATGGGTCTAGCTTAGTTGCAGCTGTTGATATAAACAGGGATTTTTGTTGTTGGCAAGCTGATGTAAATCAGATCAGGTCAGGTCGTGGTCAGGCAGGTCAGGTGGTCAGGTGGTCAGGCAGGGAATTTGTTTCAGCCTGATTGGTAAAAACCTTGATATGTACACATAGGATTAAACAAACTCCTAGAAAATGTTTGTCTTCATAAACAAATATATCTGAGTGAGACATTTTCCTGGAATTCTTTCAGCAACCTCTTGATTTTCTTTCTAATTTCACTCTCTAACAACGAGGCATTTACAGACTCCTCACAGGAAGAGTAAAACAAAATCCGGAACTCTTGTCTTGCTAAAAAGGTGATTTATTAAAAGTCAAAATCCTTCATCCAGTGCAGTCAGGTTAAGACAGTGTATGCACAGTCCAGTGTAAAAATGTTATGAGTAGGCAATCGTCGTTAAAATTATTTTGAAATCATAATCTGCATAATGTCTTACTGAAGTCCACAGAAGAATAAAAACAAATTTTAAGACCGTACTGGTACCTCTGTTCGCCTGTACAATCGAAAGTCAGACCACGCTATCGTACCTGTCCTGCTTTGCGAATGAAAAGCATCTCTGGGCTTTGCAGTAAAACTTCTTTGCTTACCGAGACAGATCCTTATAAAACAATGCTCGTTCGTGACCATATCTTCAAGTTACAAACATAGCAAACATCAAAATCTCGAGTAGCCTGAGTGCTTCGACCTTGCATCTCCTTCAACACAATTATTTCGATTCCCTTGTCCCAAAATGCTGGATCCGAGGAATACTGAGTACTTCCCCTCCATTTCGTCAACAGGAATACGCAAACCACCTCTTATTAGGCGCTTCAGCTACGAGAAACCTTTGCCAACTCTCCCAAGTTCCTTCCACTTTGACGCCATGTTGGTTTTGTTGTCAAGTCGATGACGTCACATTAGCTAATCACGTGATATTTTGGCCGCGCGAGACGGCGACACTTTTGAAGTCAAATTTGCGCTATTTTCACCGCGAAAAAAGTACGTTTGAAAAGTTTGATGCCGGTTTAAAGCTAAGAATCGTTTTTTGTACACATGAAACAAAAACCGAAGAAAAAATTTTCGTGTCATATGCACTTTAATGCTGAATTTTAATAATTATTGTTTAAGTCTTGGCCTATTTACTCGGCTCTTTACAGCTTACAGTCTATAGCCGTACAAAAAAAAAACAATAAACACACAGTCACTGAAGAACGTTGGCCATGCTTTTTGATTCACTGCTGGTGAGTCTTATATCAAAAAGTCGGTAAAGTTAATTGAAGAGCTCTTTTTCTAAACAGACGCGTGTTTACCTCGTTCATTTGTTTTGTGCCAGCTCCAAACCTTTCCTATTTTTATCTTCTTGCGTTTTCGAAGTTTGAATTTTGCGGGAGCGGGAGTGCGAAAAAAATATCCGAAAAGGACCGTTTCCATAGTAATGGTCCGTAACTGTAAAATCTCGGTCGAAAACTAACCAATCAGAACACTCGATTTAGACTGGAGAATTGCTTGCCATATAATGAGTCTCCATACTACCTGCCTCGATTAGCTTCGCTATTTGCAGGTAGTCTGTATTTGTAACTTGTTGATTTTTTTCATGTAAACAAAATTTTGTTGTTGTTGTTATTGTTGTTGTTGTGGAATAATATGTCCTTTTAAGGTGGTCCTTTACTCATAAAAGGTGATGTTCGGTTGCAAAAGTCACTTTTTTTAAATGGCAAAATTGTAACCTTTAAACACTTGGGAATGCTGTCTTGAAATAATCTCACTCGATTTCCAGCACTAAAGAAGTGAAATTTAAGAAATCTAATCGGCAGTATGTGACTTTTTCCATAGCAACGGCCATAGCAACAAATGTTTACTTTTATGAAATGCTCACAAACAAACCTCATTAAGAACACTACCCCCCCCCCCCCCCACCTCTCTGCAAAATGACATCAGGTACTAGTGTGGATAAACACCTGACTGAGGTCCCGTGACTGAGGTCCTGATTCCTGTGGTCCGAGTTTTAGCCGACAAAACATGACCCAAATCTCACAGAAACTAAGGCTTTTGCATCGAATTACCATTGAGCTTGTATTTTAGTGTGGCAACTTTAGGTTGACAACAGTTTTAGGATAATGAGAGACGGATAAACCGTCTAGAATCCGTTCCCTTATCTTTAAGACCGTTTTTCTCGAAAAACAGAATTCTTTGGGAATAAAGGAACGGCTTAACAAAGATATATCCCTTGCATTTTAACCTGTTGTTCTGAAATTTTTATCCATATCAAAGTACCTTTTTCTTGGTGCAATGAACCTAAAAAAGTGTATATAAGTTTAAAATACATCTCATTAAGTGATTCTTTGTCCTATAACTATTTCTTGTTTGCCTCATGTTCTCGGAAAAATTTTTTTTTAAATCGAATGAAGGAAAACTGGCAATTTTTTTTAGGTTTAGTTGGTTTGATGCTTTTCCAAGCGTGCTTTAGTGAGTTATCTTTTTTATCATGAGCAATCACTTTTTCTAACCTTAGAGGCTGGTTAATCATTAACTATTGTGACATGTGCCTGAAAAAACTCATATTGAAGTCAGGGCGCGAAAATGGTAGAAGTTTCTCACAAGGTTCTGTTCTAAAAAAATTCATTTTTTGAGTAGAAGACCACCTTAAGCATAGTTAGTAGCACTGCTATACGGACACCATCTTGAAATGTTGTGTGCAATGTCACATGACATTGAAATTCGTAAACAAAGACATAGTTCTTTGAAGTTCGCCGAGATTCCTAACCAGTCTCCCTCTACTAACTATGCCTTAAGAGAGACGAAAAGAGACATTTTGGTATTCTGTCAAGTGTGCTAATCGAAGGTTAACAGCTTCGGAAACCTAAAAGCTGGCTGAAATGCGGTTGAAAGGCTTTGAGAAGGTCAAGAAACAACACAAGGACAATCATCAGTTTGATCTGGTATGTAAACTTAATTGGCTTTTTACAGTCATTTTTAACTCGCGAAGACTAGTAGCGTTGAAACGTGTATTAGGGAGCGAAAACACCTGGTGAAAAATTCGGTCGGTCGGTCGGTCGGTCGGTCGATACACCGTAAACTTTTATTCTTAATGATATCCTATGGGGGTAGAGATGGAAGAGGGCTTATCTTATGCTTTTGGTTTTCTTGGGGACAGGGCTAAGTTATTGCAATGCCTTGAAAGGTTTAAATTTCCGGAGTAAATTACATGCATGATAATGAATTTAATTGGTTGTGAAAAGTCTGTCTTTAACTCAGACAAATCATTTCAAATCAGGCATTATATCACGCATCATATAAATAGGAAACAAAAAAGCTAGAATCTACACTGGGTTATTTTGTCAAATTCAAACATAAAGTGGTAAAAACAAGCTTAGTCTTCAATTAAATGCATATAAAAGGTTAATTCAACCTTTCACTTCGGGCGTTTTAATAGTTGGGGATCGCCTTTCGACGAGTAGTCGCGCAAACTGATACAGGTAACACAGTTTTATAAAACGCAAGGCATTTCTTACTCGGTATTGCATAAATACTGAAAATGTAAGGGCTGTAGGAGAATTCAGAGGTTTAATTCTAGCAACTACGTGTATCCATGCAGACTACTTATATAACTAGCGATCAAGTTCCATACAAATTTTTTTTCCATACAAATTTTGCTACTAAAGTTGTCTGCTCATGAGACTGGGTTCCCTATGCAACAACCATGAGAAGTCTTTCTCTAATTACTCTCAGGTAAACGCCGAGCCCAAAACCTTCAAAATCGCCAACATTCCCCACTTACAGCTGCAAGGAAGACAAAATACAACAATTGAGGTAAGTTTACTTTTATTTAATCCCCGATATTTTGCTTTAAATACCATCCTCGTAATATACCCATACAAATCCTTCAAATTTCAAACCGAACCGATTGCCTGGGCCCCCTGTGGGAGAGTCTGTGCAGGTCTGTCAAGCAGTCGGATAATTTCAGCTGTTTGCGGCTGTCAAGGTTAACCAGCGTGCGAATAAGGAAGCCCAGTCTCAAGACTAACCCATCGATTTCAAGTGGATCTGTTGTGTTTTCTAAAACCATGCATACCTGATTGACTGTGTTGAGAGTTTGATGTAGGTACTACTCACGATCGCTCTCCGCCATATTGGTTTGCGCCCGCATGAGTACAGCGGGTCCCTTTTAAAGGGTAAATCATCCACGCGTGTGGGAAGTTGAAACGTGAAACTTGCGCATAAATTGCCGTTGAATTGAAAATAAAAATGGCGCTTGGAAAAACGATGTCTTATTGTGAAAACTACAATACTGCATTGTGAAACTACGATGTTGCATGAGGAAACTACAATGTTTCATTGTGGACCACCAATTTCGTATCGTAAAATGACAATCTGGTGTCGCCTTGTGAAACTCTAATGTAGAATTGCGGACAAATGTTAACTGAACTTTGCAAGCGAAAGTCGAATTTTGGAGGGGATATAACGCCTTATTCAGATGAACAAAGTTGCAAAATGTGTTTAGGTATGTTTTTGTAAAAATCCGTCGTATATATGCGCAGCTTTAAACAGGCCATTATATGGACAAAATAAAGGGGCTGCAGGCAAACAGACTTGAAGCGCCCGTCAGTTTGCAAAACAAATGCTGAAAAATCCAGTTCTTGCGAACCTCAACCAGGGCTTTGGGCGGAGAGTCTTGACAAGAGGGCCAAGAAGTCCTACGAGGGATAAAACGTGCATAGGTTTGTTTTTGGGGTCAATGATTAAATTAAATCTCTAAACACTCCTAAAAAAGGAAACATTACGCGCTTGGAAGCGCTCGAATTTGAAAAGCTTATAATATCCTACGTATTAAAACCTCAGGAAAGAATCAACTACGTAATTGTCCTGAACTGTGTTTAACTTTAACGGTATGTTGAAAACGTAAACGTAGCGTCTGTATGATCATACATTATGCTGTGTTTACAAATTATACGACTTTTATTGCTGAATTGTATTGAGCGAACTGTTTGATTTTCGTGAAAAACGCCCACTCAGTGGACTGAGCTATAAGAAACTGCAATTTCATCTTCCCACACTTACTCTTGAAACATAACACGAAGAAATAAACATAAGCTTATCTTATCTCGAGGTGTATCTGTTGAAATTGTGAAGATTGTCCTCTAGGACATCAACAATACTCAGTTTGACATACACCATTCAAATCAAACTACACTGGCTCAATTCAATTCAAACTACACTGGCTGATTCTTTCTCTCCATTGCAGCTCAGTGCGAGTGATTGCATCAGATCACTACAGGTACTAACCAGTAACGAGTAAGTAATAATTTCCTATGCTGATGAGATGTAGGAATACTAATATTTTTTGTTTTAAAATGTTTTTCTAATCTCTGATTTAAATTTCAAGTTTAACTAGAACCAACAAAAAGCAAAGTCAAATCACTGGTTCGGTTACTGACGGAAGTGCTCACTAATGATTTCCCGTGTGATTCTTGCTTTTGCAATGCCACCTTATCACTTTCCAGGTAAGGGAAAGGTTTCCGTCTGTTACTACTTAAATAATAACCATATACCGGACCCTGTTAATCTCGGATTAACATCACCTGGGAGCTTTACTACCTCGTCTCAGCGGATGTTTAAGTTTCGAGAAGCATCAAAGATTAGCCTTTTGTGTACCTTCCCCGGATGGATATGTACCCGGTATTTGCTGTCTGCTATCGATATATTAGGCGCGATGTGCATTTCGAGTGAAAAAGAAGAGTGATTCTGCTGAAAGCGAATAACCTGCCACCCCACCTAATATATAAATCAAATATCCTAATACAGGAAACTTCGCCGACGTCAATCCCCGATAAGCATGAGGGTCATATGAAAATATTGTAACATCGCTTGTTCAATGACAGCACAACCTTGGGCTTTTCATTTGAATCGTTGCGTTAACTCTTTTAATGACTGGCAAAAGAGTAAGAGAAAACTGAAAGTTTAAATACATTTCGAAAAATTTCCCATCAGTGATGGGAAATTTTTCGAAATGTATTTAAAGGGAAATAATGAATATGTACATTCGGAAAATTGTAAACTGAATGAGATAAGTGAGAGACAGAGAAAGAAACAGACTAACCGAAAACCCAAAAGCAAGGGAAGGCAAGGTTATTACCTGTCAATAATAAGGACAACACATAATAATAATAATAATAATTATTATTATTATTATTATTATTATTATTATTACTATTAATATTGTTATTATTGTTATTATTATTATTATTATTATTATTATTATTATTACGACGACACCAGGATTTACTTTTCAACCAGCATGTCGTCTTAAACCTAAATTTCACCGTTAAACAAAAGGATTGGGTTTACAATAGAACAAAAACTCTTCAGAATTGTAAAGGCGTGATTGCAAAACGTGCCACTGACAAGAGGCTGTAAAAAGATCTTTTAACATTTTCAGTGGCAGTCAATTATATTATTTGAGTTTATATTGTATTACGCCCGACGTATCACATCGAACGAAGTCATAAGAACTTACAATCATTGTTCTACCTGGGGACGCTCGCTACCCTAGATTGCGAGTAGTCTCTAATTTTGGCAATGGCGAATGTGGGGCTGGCGACGCGACGCGAGGGGAACGCCAAAAATTTTTGGCGTACCCCTCGCGGCGCGTCTCCTCTCCTCCTCCCTAACCGTAAATGTTTCAGATTGAAACCAAGATCCCTATTTGCTTCAAAGATTGCGGAAAAAGACAAGGAAACTTTTTAGCTATCTTTTGTGGCTTTTTCATTTCAATGCTGTGAGGCTGCATGAATTGCGTCGAGTTGCCAAGTCAGCCTAGCCGGCGTTCCGCGGTTGCCGAGTTGAACTTAGCGGACTGGAATGTTCAAAAGGTTCTTGTGCCTTGCGAATACCGGGCGAATAAGAACAAAGATTTTTCCTGAAAAGAGAAAAAAGAAAACGACTTTATTAACAGGTAGTTCTTGATCGCAGAAATGTTTGGCAATAACAAGATTTAGGTAGTTTAGCCCAAGTTGTGATTCGTCATTCGAAAGTAAAGAGAGAATAAAACACAATGATTTCAATATGATGGCATGTTGTTGCATAATCCTACCCCCTAGGTATTCTGACAGGGTTATGTCATCTCTTAGGGGTCATGAAACTCAAGTTTGTGGATATAAAAACCCGCAGTTTTGAAGGTTGAAAACCACGTAACAAACCGACACACACACACTATCGACTGAAAGCAATAGGAAACATAGTATATAGTAAAATTCGAGATCTATCGATGTCATCGATGTTCTGTCGGCTTCTTTCATTCGTTTGGAATCATGGAGAGCTCTTTAGCTTAGCAGGAAGACGGATTTCCGCTTACTGTTTTACTTCCGTTCCTAAGAAAATAAAGCAAAGCAGCTTATGAAATACATAACTTTTGCATATCGGAACCTTTCGTTTTTACAAGTTTAAAGGACGCTTAAAGAAGTCACGATAAAAAGTATTACGATTATATAAATCACATAAGCACTGGAATCCCCTCCAGAAAAAGCTATTCAATAGCGTCTTCAGCGCGCGCGTGGCCTTGACATCCCACTATCCAAAACAATTTTTGGTATAAACTCAAGTTTCTGTCAAGTTACCGTCAATTATGTTATCATTTCCGAACCGCTGTTTTACCTTTACGGGCATAGTCACTGATGTCACTTGCGCAGTGCAGATGCCCTAGAACTTTTGATTACATGCCAGATACACTTCAGTAGCGTGAATTCAGTATTTGAAATACGTATTTTTAAAGGTTGAACTTAACGCAACACGGAAACATGGGTACACTCTGCTCTTTTTTTCGACATCTTTTTTTTTTTTATAAGAACGTTGAGGCTGAGCTTAAGCAAACGTTTGAGAACCGGCTTAGGACATACCGTAGCAGAGGTTAAGTTAGAACGTCTTAAATTTGGTAGCTTTTTAACAAGAGCTCGAATACAGGTTTATTTTCTTATAAATTGTATAGTCTAATTGAATCCCAAAGAAAACATGTAGTCGTCATACAGTGCGGTTTTCGTCTGTCACCATTTTGATTTTCTTGTTA
>CAXIQD010000031.1:0-36653 GCA_964030785.1 Siderastrea siderea
CAATAATAATGCAAATCCCTCGGGGCTATCAGAAAAAAAAGTTTATTGTGTAGAAAGGCACGATATGTGCGAGCCTTAGGGAAAAAACCCCATTTTTGGCCTTCCCAGAGGCTAAAAAAGCTAACTGGCAGTCTCAGCTGCATGCACAAAGCTCCAAAATGCATTCAATCCCTCTGGGACCATCCGAAAAAAATTCCTTTTGTGCAAAAGCACAAAGAAGGCGCGATATGTGCGATCCTTAGGGAAAAAACCCCATTTTGGGGCATTCCCAGAGGCTAAAAAAGGTGTTGTTAACTCCGCAAGGCTGCGCAAGGCTGCGCACTGGCCCAATAATAATGCAAATCCCTCGGGGCTATCAGAAAAAAAAGTTTATTGTGTAGAAAGTCTGCGATTTTGTCGATAAGGTGGGAATTTCAGTTTTGAGAGGGGTGGGGTGGGTCCCTCAAAAAAGTGCTGGTTTTGGTGCAACGGCCCCAGCACAAAAGCACCCCAGATCCCGTTGCGGCACCAAAAAACATTCCATTTGGCACTATTTTTATCGAATTTGGCGATACTAAAAAGTGCTGCACTTTTTCAGGGCTTGAATTAGCCCCCAAAAGCAGAAAAAAGCTAATTGGCGCTCTCAGCTGCATGCACAAAGGTCCCAAAGGCATTTAATCCCTCTGGGACCATCCGAAAAAAATTCCTTTTGTGCAAAAGCACAAAGGAGGCGCGATATGTGCGATCCTTAGGGAAAAAACCCCATTTTTGGCCTTCCCAGAGGCTAAAAAGGTGTTGTTAACTGCCCAAGGCTGCGCAAGGCTGCGCACTGGCCCAATAATAATGCAAATCCCTCGGGGCTATCAGAAAAAAAAGTTTATTGTGTAGAAAGGCACGATATGTGCGAGCCTTAGGGAAAAAACCCCATTTTTGGCCTTCCCAGAGGCTAAAAAAGCTAACTGGCAGTCTCAGCTGCATGCACAAAGCTCCAAAATGCATTCAATCCCTCTGGGACCATCCGAAAAAAATTCCTTTTGTGCAAAAGCACAAAGAAGGCGCGATATGTGCGATCCTTAGGGAAAAAACCCCATTTTGGGGCATTCCCAGAGGCTAAAAAAGGTGTTGTTAACTCCGCAAGGCTGCGCAAGGCTGCGCACTGGCCCAATAATAATGCAAATCCCTCGGGGCTATCAGAAAAAAAAGTTTATTGTGTAGAAAGTCTGCGATTTTGTCGATAAGGTGGGAATTTCAGTTTTGAGAGGGGTGGGGTGGGTCCCTCAAAAAAGTGCTGGTTTTGGTGCAACGGCCCCAGCACAAAAGCACCCCAGATCCCGTTGCGGCACCAAAAAACATTCCATTTGGCACTATTTTTATCGAATTTGGCGATACTAAAAAGTGCTGCACTTTTTCAGGGCTTGAATTAGCCCCCAAAAGCAGAAAAAAGCTAATTGGCGCTCTCAGCTGCATGCACAAAGGTCCCAAAGGCATTTAATCCCTCTGGGACCATCCGAAAAAAATTCCTTTTGTGCAAAAGCACAAAGGAGGCGCGATATGTGCGATCCTTAAGGGAAAAAACCCCATTTTTGGCCTTCCCAGAGGCTAAAAAAGGTGTTGTTAACTGCCCAAGGCTGCGCAAGGCTGCGCACTGGCCCAATAATAATGCAAATCCCTCGGGGCTATCAGAAAAAAAAGTTTATTGTGTAGAAAGGCACGATATGTGCGAGCCTTAGGGAAAAAACCCCATTTTTGGCCTTCCCAGAGGCTAAAAAAGCTAACTGGCAGTCTCAGCTGCATGCACAAAGCTCCAAAATGCATTCAATCCCTCTGGGACCATCCGAAAAAAATTCCTTTTGTGCAAAAGCACAAAGAAGGCGCGATATGTGCGATCCTTAGGGAAAAAACCCCATTTTGGGGGCATTCCCAGAGGCTAAAAAAGGTGTTGTTAACTCCGCAAGGCTGCGCAAGGCTGCGCACTGGCCCAATAATAATGCAAATCCCTCGGGGCTATCAGAAAAAAAAGTTTATTGTGTAGAAAGTCTGCGATTTTGTCGATAAGGTGGGAATTTCAGTTTTGAGAGGGGTGGGGTGGGTCCCTCAAAAAAGTGCTGGTTTTGGTGCAACGGCCCCAGCACAAAAGCACCCCAGATCCCGTTGCGGCACCAAAAAACATTCCATTTGGCACTATTTTTATCGAATTTGGCGATACTAAAAAGTGCTGCACTTTTTCAGGGCTTGAATTAGCCCCCAAAAGCAGAAAAAAGCTAATTGGCGCTCTCAGCTGCATGCACAAAGGTCCCAAAGGCATTTAATCCCTCTGGGACCATCCGAAAAAAATTCCTTTTGTGCAAAAGCACAAAGGAGGCGCGATATGTGCGATCCTTAGGGAAAAAACCCCATTTTTGGCCTTCCCAGAGGCTAAAAAAGGTGTTGTTAACTGCCCAAGGCTGCGCAAGGCTGCGCACTGGCCCAATAATAATGCAAATCCCTCGGGGCTATCAGAAAAAAAAGTTTATTGTGTAGAAAGGCACGATATGTGCGAGCCTTAGGGAAAAAACCCCATTTTTGGCCTTCCCAGAGGCTAAAAAAGCTAACTGGCAGTCTCAGCTGCATGCACAAAGCTCCAAAATGCATTCAATCCCTCTGGGACCATCCGAAAAAAATTCCTTTTGTGCAAAAGCACAAAGAAGGCGCGATATGTGCGATCCTTAGGGAAAAAACCCCATTTTGGGGCATTCCCAGAGGCTAAAAAAGGTGTTGTTAACTCCGCAAGGCTGCGCAAGGCTGCGCACTGGCCCAATAATAATGCAAATCCCTCGGGGCTATCAGAAAAAAAAGTTTATTGTGTAGAAAGTCTGCGATTTTGTCGATAAGGTGGGAATTTCAGTTTTGAGAGGGGTGGGGTGGGTCCCTCAAAAAAGTGCTGGTTTTGGTGCAACGGCCCCAGCACAAAAGCACCCCAGATCCCGTTGCGGCACCAAAAAACATTCCATTTGGCACTATTTTTATCGAATTTTGGCGATACTAAAAAGTGCTGCACTTTTTCAGGGCTTGAATTAGCCCCCAAAAGCAGAAAAAAGCTAATTGGCGCTCTCAGCTGCATGCACAAAGGTCCCAAAGGCATTTAATCCCTCTGGGACCATCCGAAAAAAATTCCTTTTGTGCAAAAGCACAAAGGAGGCGCGATATGTGCGATCCTTAGGGAAAAAACCCCATTTTTGGCCTTCCCAGAGGCTAAAAAAGGTGTTGTTAACTGCCCAAGGCTGCGCAAGGCTGCGCACTGGCCCAATAATAATGCAAATCCCTCGGGGCTATCAGAAAAAAAAGTTTATTGTGTAGAAAGGCACGATATGTGCGAGCCTTAGGGAAAAAACCCCATTTTTGGCCTTCCCAGAGGCTAAAAAAGCTAACTGGCAGTCTCAGCTGCATGCACAAAGCTCCAAAATGCATTCAATCCCTCTGGGACCATCCGAAAAAAATTCCTTTTGTGCAAAAGCACAAAGAAGGCGCGATATGTGCGATCCTTAGGGAAAAAACCCCATTTTGGGGCATTCCCAGAGGCTAAAAAAGGTGTTGTTAACTCCGCAAGGCTGCGCAAGGCTGCGCACTGGCCCAATAATAATGCAAATCCCTCGGGGCTATCAGAAAAAAAAGTTTATTGTGTAGAAAGTCTGCGATTTTGTCGATAAGGTGGGAATTTCAGTTTTGAGAGGGGTGGGGTGGGGTCCCTCAAAAAAGTGCTGGTTTTGGTGCAACGGCCCCAGCACAAAAGCACCCCAGATCCCGTTGCGGCACCAAAAAACATTCCATTTGGCACTATTTTTATCGAATTTGGCGATACTAAAAAGTGCTGCACTTTTTCAGGGCTTGAATTAGCCCCCAAAAGCAGAAAAAAGCTAATTGGCGCTCTCAGCTGCATGCACAAAGGTCCCAAAGGCATTTAATCCCTCTGGGACCATCCGAAAAAAATTCCTTTTGTGCAAAAGCACAAAGGAGGCGCGATATGTGCGATCCTTAGGGAAAAAACCCCATTTTTGGCCTTCCCAGAGGCTAAAAAAGGTGTTGTTAACTGCCCAAGGCTGCGCAAGGCTGCGCACTGGCCCAATAATAATGCAAATCCCTCGGGGCTATCAGAAAAAAAAGTTTATTGTGTAGAAAGGCACGATATGTGCGAGCCTTAGGGAAAAAACCCCATTTTTGGCCTTCCCAGAGGCTAAAAAAGCTAACTGGCAGTCTCAGCTGCATGCACAAAGCTCCAAAATGCATTCAATCCCTCTGGGACCATCCGAAAAAAATTCCTTTTGTGCAAAAGCACAAAGAAGGCGCGATATGTGCGATCCTTAGGGAAAAAACCCCATTTTGGGGCATTCCCAGAGGCTAAAAAAGGTGTTGTTAACTCCGCAAGGCTGCGCAAGGCTGCGCACTGGCCCAATAATAATGCAAATCCCTCGGGGCTATCAGAAAAAAAAGTTTATTGTGTAGAAAGTCTGCGATTTTGTCGATAAGGTGGGAATTTCAGTTTTGAGAGGGGTGGGGTGGGTCCCTCAAAAAAGTGCTGGTTTTGGTGCAACGGCCCCAGCACAAAAGCACCCCAGATCCCGTTGCGGCACCAAAAAACATTCCATTTGGCACTATTTTTATCGAATTTGGCGATACTAAAAAGTGCTGCACTTTTTCAGGGCTTGAATTAGCCCCCAAAAGCAGAAAAAAGCTAATTGGCGCTCTCAGCTGCATGCACAAAGGTCCCAAAGGCATTTAATCCCTCTGGGACCATCCGAAAAAAATTCCTTTTGTGCAAAAGCACAAAGGAGGCGCGATATGTGCGATCCTTAGGGAAAAAACCCCATTTTTGGCCTTCCCAGAGGCTAAAAAGGTGTTGTTAACTGCCCAAGGCTGCGCAAGGCTGCGCACTGGCCCAATAATAATGCAAATCCCTCGGGGCTATCAGAAAAAAAAGTTTATTGTGTAGAAAGGCACGATATGTGCGAGCCTTAGGGAAAAAACCCCATTTTTGGCCTTCCCAGAGGCTAAAAAAGCTAACTGGCAGTCTCAGCTGCATGCACAAAGCTCCAAAATGCATTCAATCCCTCTGGGACCATCCGAAAAAAATTCCTTTTGTGCAAAAGCACAAAGAAGGCGCGATATGTGCGATCCTTAGGGAAAAAACCCCATTTTGGGGCATTCCCAGAGGCTAAAAAAAGGTGTTGTTAACTCCGCAAGGCTGCGCAAGGCTGCGCACTGGCCCAATAATAATGCAAATCCCTCGGGGCTATCAGAAAAAAAAGTTTATTGTGTAGAAAGTCTGCGATTTTGTCGATAAGGTGGGAATTTCAGTTTTGAGAGGGGTGGGGTGGGTCCCTCAAAAAAGTGCTGGTTTTGGTGCAACGGCCCCAGCACAAAAGCACCCCAGATCCCGTTGCGGCACCAAAAAACATTCCATTTGGCACTATTTTTATCGAATTTGGCGATACTAAAAAGTGCTGCACTTTTTCAGGGCTTGAATTAGCCCCCAAAAGCAGAAAAAAGCTAATTGGCGCTCTCAGCTGCATGCACAAAGGTCCCAAAGGCATTTAATCCCTCTGGGACCATCCGAAAAAAATTCCTTTTGTGCAAAAGCACAAAGGAGGCGCGATATGTGCGATCCTTAGGGAAAAAACCCCATTTTTGGCCTTCCCAGAGGCTAAAAAAGGTGTTGTTAACTGCCCAAGGCTGCGCAAGGCTGCGCACTGGCCCAATAATAATGCAAATCCCTCGGGGCTATCAGAAAAAAAAGTTTATTGTGTAGAAAGGCACGATATGTGCGAGCCTTAGGGAAAAAACCCCATTTTTGGCCTTCCCAGAGGCTAAAAAAGCTAACTGGCAGTCTCAGCTGCATGCACAAAGCTCCAAAATGCATTCAATCCCTCTGGGACCATCCGAAAAAATTCCTTTTGTGCAAAAGCACAAAGAAGGCGCGATATGTGCGATCCTTAGGGAAAAAACCCCATTTTGGGGCATTCCCAGAGGCTAAAAAAGGTGTTGTTAACTCCGCAAGGCTGCGCAAGGCTGCGCACTGGCCCAATAATAATGCAAATCCCTCGGGGCTATCAGAAAAAAAAAGTTTATTGTGTAGAAAGTCTGCGATTTTGTCGATAAGGTGGGAATTTCAGTTTTGAGAGGGGTGGGGTGGGTCCCTCAAAAAAGTGCTGGTTTTGGTGCAACGGCCCCAGCACAAAAGCACCCCAGATCCCGTTGCGGCACCAAAAAACATTCCATTTGGCACTATTTTTATCGAATTTGGCGATACTAAAAAGTGCTGCACTTTTTCAGGGCTTGAATTAGCCCCCAAAAGCAGAAAAAAGCTAATTGGCGCTCTCAGCTGCATGCACAAAGGTCCCAAAGGCATTTAATCCCTCTGGGACCATCCGAAAAAAATTCCTTTTGTGCAAAAGCACAAAGGAGGCGCGATATGTGCGATCCTTAGGGAAAAAACCCCATTTTTGGCCTTCCCAGAGGCTAAAAAAGGTGTTGTTAACTGCCCAAGGCTGCGCAAGGCTGCGCACTGGCCCAATAATAATGCAAATCCCTCGGGGCTATCAGAAAAAAAAGTTTATTGTGTAGAAAGGCACGATATGTGCGAGCCTTAGGGAAAAAACCCCATTTTTGGCCTTCCCAGAGGCTAAAAAAGCTAACTGGCAGTCTCAGCTGCATGCACAAAGCTCCAAAATGCATTCAATCCCTCTGGGACCATCCGAAAAAAATTCCTTTTGTGCAAAAGCACAAAGAAGGCGCGATATGTGCGATCCTTAGGGAAAAAACCCCATTTTGGGGCATTCCCAGAGGCTAAAAAAGGTGTTGTTAACTCCGCAAGGCTGCGCAAGGCTGCGCACTGGCCCAATAATAATGCAAATCCCTCGGGGCTATCAGAAAAAAAAGTTTATTGTGTAGAAAGTCTGCGATTTTGTCGATAAGGTGGGAATTTCAGTTTTGAGAGGGGTGGGGTGGGTCCCTCAAAAAAGTGCTGGTTTTGGTGCAACGGCCCCAGCACAAAAGCACCCCAGATCCCGTTGCGGCACCAAAAAACATTCCATTTGGCACTATTTTTATCGAATTTGGCGATACTAAAAAGTGCTGCACTTTTTCAGGGCTTGAATTAGCCCCCAAAAGCAGAAAAAAGCTAATTGGCGCTCTCAGCTGCATGCACAAAGGTCCCAAAGGCATTTAATCCCTCTGGGACCATCCGAAAAAAATTCCTTTTGTGCAAAAGCACAAAGGAGGCGCGATATGTGCGATCCTTAGGGAAAAAACCCCATTTTTGGCCTTCCCAGAGGCTAAAAAAGGTGTTGTTAACTGCCCAAGGCTGCGCAAGGCTGCGCACTGGCCCAATAATAATGCAAATCCCTCGGGGCTATCAGAAAAAAAGTTTATTGTGTAGAAAGGCACGATATGTGCGAGCCTTAGGGAAAAAACCCCATTTTTGGCCTTCCAGAGGCTAAAAAAGCTAACTGGCAGTCTCAGCTGCATGCACAAAGCTCCAAAATGCATTCAATCCCTCTGGGACCATCCGAAAAAAATTCCTTTTGTGCAAAAGCACAAAGAAGGCGCGATATGTGCGATCCTTAGGGAAAAAACCCCATTTTGGGGCATTCCCAGAGGCTAAAAAAGGTGTTGTTAACTCCGCAAGGCTGCGCAAGGCTGCGCACTGGCCCAATAATAATGCAAATCCCTCGGGGCTATCAGAAAAAAAAGTTATTGTGTAGAAAGTCTGCGATTTTGTCGATAAGGTGGGAATTTCAGTTTTGAGAGGGGTGGGGTGGGTCCCTCAAAAAAGTGCTGGTTTTGGTGCAACGGCCCCAGCACAAAAGCACCCCAGATCCCGTTGCGGCACCAAAAAAACATTCCATTTGGCACTATTTTTATCGAATTTGGCGATACTAAAAAGTGCTGCACTTTTTCAGGGCTTGAATTAGCCCCCAAAAGCAGAAAAAAGCTAATTGGCGCTCTCAGCTGCATGCACAAAGGTCCCAAAGGCATTTAATCCCTCTGGGACCATCCGAAAAAAATTCCTTTTGTGCAAAAGCACAAAGGAGGCGCGATATGTGCGATCCTTAGGGAAAAAACCCCATTTTTGGCCTTCCCAGAGGCTAAAAAAGGTGTTGTTAACTGCCCAAGGCTGCGCAAGGCTGCGCACTGGCCCAATAATAATGCAAATCCCTCGGGGCTATCAGAAAAAAAAGTTTATTGTGTAGAAAGGCACGATATGTGCGAGCCTTAGGGAAAAAACCCCATTTTTGGCCTTCCCAGAGGCTAAAAAAGCTAACTGGCAGTCTCAGCTGCATGCACAAAGCTCCAAAATGCATTCAATCCCTCTGGGACCATCCGAAAAAAATTCCTTTTGTGCAAAAGCACAAAGAAGGCGCGATATGTGCGATCCTTAGGGAAAAAACCCCATTTTGGGGCATTCCCAGAGGCTAAAAAAGGTGTTGTTAACTCCGCAAGGCTGCGCAAGGCTGCGCACTGGCCCAATAATAATGCAAATCCCTCGGGGCTATCAGAAAAAAAAGTTTATTGTGTAGAAAGTCTGCGATTTTGTCGATAAGGTGGGAATTTCAGTTTTGAGAGGGGTGGGGTGGGTCCCTCAAAAAAGTGCTGGTTTTGGTGCAACGGCCCCAGCACAAAAGCACCCCAGATCCCGTTGCGGCACCAAAAAACATTCCATTTGGCACTATTTTTATCGAATTTGGCGATACTAAAAAGTGCTGCACTTTTTCAGGGCTTGAATTAGCCCCCAAAAGCAGAAAAAAGCTAATTGGCGCTCTCAGCTGCATGCACAAAGGTCCCAAAGGCATTTAATCCCTCTGGGACCATCCGAAAAAAATTCCTTTTGTGCAAAAGCACAAAGGAGGCGCGATATGTGCGATCCTTAGGGAAAAAACCCCATTTTTGGCCTTCCCAGAGGCTAAAAAAGGTGTTGTTAACTGCCCAAGGCTGCGCAAGGCTGCGCACTGGCCCAATAATAATGCAAATCCCTCGGGGCTATCAGAAAAAAAAGTTTATTGTGTAGAAAGGCACGATATGTGCGAGCCTTAGGGAAAAAACCCCATTTTTGGCCTTCCCAGAGGCTAAAAAAGCTAACTGGCAGTCTCAGCTGCATGCACAAAGCTCCAAAATGCATTCAATCCCTCTGGGACCATCCGAAAAAAATTCCTTTTGTGCAAAAGCACAAAGAAGGCGCGATATGTGCGATCCTTAGGGAAAAAACCCCATTTTGGGGCATTCCCAGAGGCTAAAAAAGGTGTTGTTAACTCCGCAAGGCTGCGCAAGGCTGCGCACTGGCCCAATAATAATGCAAATCCCTCGGGGCTATCAGAAAAAAAAGTTTATTGTGTAGAAAGTCTGCGATTTTGTCGATAAGGTGGGAATTTCAGTTTTGAGAGGGGTGGGGTGGGTCCCTCAAAAAAGTGCTGGTTTTGGTGCAACGGCCCCAGCACAAAAGCACCCCAGATCCCGTTGCGGCACCAAAAAACATTCCATTTGGCACTATTTTTATCGAATTTGGCGATACTAAAAAGTGCTGCACTTTTTCAGGGCTTGAATTAGCCCCCAAAAGCAGAAAAAAGCTAATTGGCGCTCTCAGCTGCATGCACAAAGGTCCCAAAGGCATTTAATCCCTCTGGGACCATCCGAAAAAAATTCCTTTTGTGCAAAAGCACAAAGGAGGCGCGATATGTGCGATCCTTAGGGAAAAAACCCCATTTTTGGCCTTCCCAGAGGCTAAAAAAGGTGTTGTTAACTGCCCAAGGCTGCGCAAGGCTGCGCACTGGCCCAATAATAATGCAAATCCCTCGGGGCTATCAGAAAAAAAAGTTTATTGTGTAGAAAGGCACGATATGTGCGAGCCTTAGGGAAAAAACCCCATTTTTGGCCTTCCCAGAGGCTAAAAAAGCTAACTGGCAGTCTCAGCTGCATGCACAAAGCTCCAAAATGCATTCAATCCCTCTGGGACCATCCGAAAAAAATTCCTTTTGTGCAAAAGCACAAAGAAGGCGCGATATGTGCGATCCTTAGGGAAAAAACCCCATTTTGGGGCATTCCCAGAGGCTAAAAAAGGTGTTGTTAACTCCGCAAGGCTGCGCAAGGCTGCGCACTGGCCCAATAATAATGCAAATCCCTCGGGGCTATCAGAAAAAAAAGTTTATTGTGTAGAAAGTCTGCGATTTTGTCGATAAGGTGGGAATTTCAGTTTTGAGAGGGGTGGGGTGGGTCCCTCAAAAAAGTGCTGGTTTTGGTGCAACGGCCCCAGCACAAAAGCACCCCAGATCCCGTTGCGGCACCAAAAAACATTCCATTTGGCACTATTTTTATCGAATTTGGCGATACTAAAAAGTGCTGCACTTTTTCAGGGCTTGAATTAGCCCCCAAAAGCAGAAAAAAGCTAATTGGCGCTCTCAGCTGCATGCACAAAGGTCCCAAAGGCATTTAATCCCTCTGGGACCATCCGAAAAAAATTCCTTTTGTGCAAAAGCACAAAGGAGGCGCGATATGTGCGATCCTTAGGGAAAAAACCCCATTTTTGGCCTTCCCAGAGGCTAAAAAAGGTGTTGTTAACTGCCCAAGGCTGCGCAAGGCTGCGCACTGGCCCAATAATAATGCAAATCCCTCGGGGCTATCAGAAAAAAAAGTTTATTGTGTAGAAAGGCACGATATGTGCGAGCCTTAGGGAAAAAACCCCATTTTTGGCCTTCCCAGAGGCTAAAAAAGCTAACTGGCAGTCTCAGCTGCATGCACAAAGCTCCAAAATGCATTCAATCCCTCTGGGACCATCCGAAAAAAATTCCTTTTGTGCAAAAGCACAAAGAAGGCGCGATATGTGCGATCCTTAGGGAAAAAACCCCATTTTGGGGCATTCCCAGAGGCTAAAAAAGGTGTTGTTAACTCCGCAAGGCTGCGCAAGGCTGCGCACTGGCCCAATAATAATGCAAATCCCTCGGGGCTATCAGAAAAAAAAGTTTATTGTGTAGAAAGTCTGCGATTTTGTCGATAAGGTGGGAATTTCAGTTTTGAGAGGGGTGGGGTGGGTCCCTCAAAAAAGTGCTGGTTTTGGTGCAACGGCCCCAGCACAAAAGCACCCCAGATCCCGTTGCGGCACCAAAAAACATTCCATTTGGCACTATTTTTATCGAATTTGGCGATACTAAAAAGTGCTGCACTTTTTCAGGGCTTGAATTAGCCCCCAAAAGCAGAAAAAAGCTAATTGGCGCTCTCAGCTGCATGCACAAAGGTCCCAAAGGCATTTAATCCCTCTGGGACCATCCGAAAAAAATTCCTTTTGTGCAAAAGCACAAAGGAGGCGCGATATGTGCGATCCTTAGGGAAAAAACCCCATTTTTGGCCTTCCCAGAGGCTAAAAAAGGTGTTGTTAACTGCCCAAGGCTGCGCAAGGCTGCGCACTGGCCCAATAATAATGCAAATCCCTCGGGGCTATCAGAAAAAAAAGTTTATTGTGTAGAAAGGCACGATATGTGCGAGCCTTAGGGAAAAAACCCCATTTTTGGCCTTCCCAGAGGCTAAAAAAGCTAACTGGCAGTCTCAGCTGCATGCACAAAGCTCCAAAATGCATTCAATCCCTCTGGGACCATCCGAAAAAAATTCCTTTTGTGCAAAAGCACAAAGAAGGCGCGATATGTGCGATCCTTAGGGAAAAAACCCCATTTTGGGGCATTCCCAGAGGCTAAAAAAGGTGTTGTTAACTCCGCAAGGCTGCGCAAGGCTGCGCACTGGCCCAATAATAATGCAAATCCCTCGGGGCTATCAGAAAAAAAAGTTTATTGTGTAGAAAGTCTGCGATTTTGTCGATAAGGTGGGAATTTCAGTTTTGAGAGGGGTGGGGTGGGTCCCTCAAAAAAGTGCTGGTTTTGGTGCAACGGCCCCAGCACAAAAGCACCCCAGATCCCGTTGCGGCACCAAAAAACATTCCATTTGGCACTATTTTTATCGAATTTGGCGATACTAAAAAGTGCTGCACTTTTTCAGGGCTTGAATTAGCCCCCAAAAGCAGAAAAAAGCTAATTGGCGCTCTCAGCTGCATGCACAAAGGTCCCAAAGGCATTTAATCCCTCTGGGACCATCCGAAAAAAATTCCTTTTGTGCAAAAGCACAAAGGAGGCGCGATATGTGCGATCCTTAGGGAAAAAACCCCATTTTTGGCCTTCCCAGAGGCTAAAAAAGGTGTTGTTAACTGCCCAAGGCTGCGCAAGGCTGCGCACTGGCCCAATAATAATGCAAATCCCTCGGGGCTATCAGAAAAAAAAGTTTATTGTGTAGAAAGGCACGATATGTGCGAGCCTTAGGGAAAAAACCCCATTTTTGGCCTTCCCAGAGGCTAAAAAAGCTAACTGGCAGTCTCAGCTGCATGCACAAAGCTCCAAAATGCATTCAATCCCTCTGGGACCATCCGAAAAAAATTCCTTTTGTGCAAAAGCACAAAGAAGGCGCGATATGTGCGATCCTTAGGGAAAAAACCCCATTTTGGGGCATTCCCAGAGGCTAAAAAAGGTGTTGTTAACTCCGCAAGGCTGCGCAAGGCTGCGCACTGGCCCAATAATAATGCAAATCCCTCGGGGCTATCAGAAAAAAAAGTTTATTGTGTAGAAAGTCTGCGATTTTGTCGATAAGGTGGGAATTTCAGTTTTGAGAGGGGTGGGGTGGGTCCCTCAAAAAAGTGCTGGTTTTGGTGCAACGGCCCCAGCACAAAAGCACCCCAGATCCCGTTGCGGCACCAAAAAACATTCCATTTGGCACTATTTTTATCGAATTTGGCGATACTAAAAAGTGCTGCACTTTTTCAGGGCTTGAATTAGCCCCCAAAAGCAGAAAAAAGCTAATTGGCGCTCTCAGCTGCATGCACAAAGGTCCCAAAGGCATTTAATCCCTCTGGGACCATCCGAAAAAAATTCCTTTTGTGCAAAAGCACAAAGGAGGCGCGATATGTGCGATCCTTAGGGAAAAAACCCCATTTTTGGCCTTCCCAGAGGCTAAAAAAGGTGTTGTTAACTGCCCAAGGCTGCGCAAGGCTGCGCACTGGCCCAATAATAATGCAAATCCCTCGGGGCTATCAGAAAAAAAAGTTTATTGTGTAGAAAGGCACGATATGTGCGAGCCTTAGGGAAAAAACCCCATTTTTGGCCTTCCCAGAGGCTAAAAAAGCTAACTGGCAGTCTCAGCTGCATGCACAAAGCTCCAAAATGCATTCAATCCCTCTGGGACCATCCGAAAAAAATTCCTTTTGTGCAAAAGCACAAAGAAGGCGCGATATGTGCGATCCTTAGGGAAAAAACCCCATTTTGGGGCATTCCCAGAGGCTAAAAAAGGTGTTGTTAACTCCGCAAGGCTGCGCAAGGCTGCGCACTGGCCCAATAATAATGCAAATCCCTCGGGGCTATCAGAAAAAAAAGTTTATTGTGTAGAAAGTCTGCGATTTTGTCGATAAGGTGGGAATTTCAGTTTTGAGAGGGGTGGGGTGGGTCCCTCAAAAAAGTGCTGGTTTTGGTGCAACGGCCCCAGCACAAAAGCACCCCAGATCCCGTTGCGGCACCAAAAAACATTCCATTTGGCACTATTTTTATCGAATTTGGCGATACTAAAAAGTGCTGCACTTTTTCAGGGCTTGAATTAGCCCCCAAAAGCAGAAAAAAGCTAATTGGCGCTCTCAGCTGCATGCACAAAGGTCCCAAAGGCATTTAATCCCTCTGGGACCATCCGAAAAAAATTCCTTTTGTGCAAAAGCACAAAGGAGGCGCGATATGTGCGATCCTTAGGGAAAAAACCCCATTTTTGGCCTTCCCAGAGGCTAAAAAAGGTGTTGTTAACTGCCCAAGGCTGCGCAAGGCTGCGCACTGGCCCAATAATAATGCAAATCCCTCGGGGCTATCAGAAAAAAAAGTTTATTGTGTAGAAAGGCACGATATGTGCGAGCCTTAGGGAAAAAACCCCATTTTTGGCCTTCCCAGAGGCTAAAAAAGCTAACTGGCAGTCTCAGCTGCATGCACAAAGCTCCAAAATGCATTCAATCCCTCTGGGACCATCCGAAAAAAATTCCTTTTGTGCAAAAGCACAAAGAAGGCGCGATATGTGCGATCCTTAGGGAAAAAACCCCATTTTGGGGCATTCCCAGAGGCTAAAAAAGGTGTTGTTAACTCCGCAAGGCTGCGCAAGGCTGCGCACTGGCCCAATAATAATGCAAATCCCTCGGGGCTATCAGAAAAAAAAGTTTATTGTGTAGAAAGTCTGCGATTTTGTCGATAAGGTGGGAATTTCAGTTTTGAGAGGGGTGGGGTGGGTCCCTCAAAAAAGTGCTGGTTTTGGTGCAACGGCCCCAGCACAAAAGCACCCCAGATCCCGTTGCGGCACCAAAAAACATTCCATTTGGCACTATTTTTATCGAATTTGGCGATACTAAAAAGTGCTGCACTTTTTCAGGGCTTGAATTAGCCCCCAAAAGCAGAAAAAAGCTAATTGGCGCTCTCAGCTGCATGCACAAAGGTCCCAAAGGCATTTAATCCCTCTGGGACCATCCGAAAAAAATTCCTTTTGTGCAAAAGCACAAAGGAGGCGCGATATGTGCGATCCTTAGGGAAAAAACCCCATTTTTGGCCTTCCCAGAGGCTAAAAAAGGTGTTGTTAACTGCCCAAGGCTGCGCAAGGCTGCGCACTGGCCCAATAATAATGCAAATCCCTCGGGGCTATCAGAAAAAAAAGTTTATTGTGTAGAAAGGCACGATATGTGCGAGCCTTAGGGAAAAAACCCCATTTTTGGCCTTCCCAGAGGCTAAAAAAGCTAACTGGCAGTCTCAGCTGCATGCACAAAGCTCCAAAATGCATTCAATCCCTCTGGGACCATCCGAAAAAAATTCCTTTTGCGCAAAAGCACAAAGAAGGCGCGATATGTGCGATCCTTAGGGAAAAAACCCCATTTTGGGGCATTCCCAGAGGCTAAAAAAGGTGTTGTTAACTCCGCAAGGCTGCGCAAGGCTGCGCACTGGCCCAATAATAATGCAAATCCCTCGGGGCTATCAGAAAAAAAAGTTTATTGTGTAGAAAGTCTGCGATTTTGTCGATAAGGTGGGAATTTCAGTTTTGAGAGGGGTGGGGTGGGTCCCTCAAAAAAGTGCTGGTTTTGGTGCAACGGCCCCAGCACAAAAGCACCCCAGATCCCGTTGCGGCACCAAAAAACATTCCATTTGGCACTATTTTTATCGAATTTGGCGATACTAAAAAGTGCTGCACTTTTTCAGGGCTTGAATTAGCCCCCAAAAGCAGAAAAAAGCTAATTGGCGCTCTCAGCTGCATGCACAAAGGTCCCAAAGGCATTTAATCCCTCTGGGACCATCCGAAAAAAATTCCTTTTGTGCAAAAGCACAAAGGAGGCGCGATATGTGCGATCCTTAGGGAAAAAACCCCATTTTTGGCCTTCCCAGAGGCTAAAAAAGGTGTTGTTAACTGCCCAAGGCTGCGCAAGGCTGCGCACTGGCCCAATAATAATGCAAATCCCTCGGGGCTATCAGAAAAAAAAGTTTATTGTGTAGAAAGGCACGATATGTGCGAGCCTTAGGGAAAAAACCCCATTTTTGGCCTTCCCAGAGGCTAAAAAAGCTAACTGGCAGTCTCAGCTGCATGCACAAAGCTCCAAAATGCATTCAATCCCTCTGGGACCATCCGAAAAAAATTCCTTTTGTGCAAAAGCACAAAGAAGGCGCGATATGTGCGATCCTTAGGGAAAAAACCCCATTTTGGGGCATTCCCAGAGGCTAAAAAAGGTGTTGTTAACTCCGCAAGGCTGCGCAAGGCTGCGCACTGGCCCAATAATAATGCAAATCCCTCGGGGCTATCAGAAAAAAAAGTTTATTGTGTAGAAAGTCTGCGATTTTGTCGATAAGGTGGGAATTTCAGTTTTGAGAGGGGTGGGGTGGGTCCCTCAAAAAAGTGCTGGTTTTGGTGCAACGGCCCCAGCACAAAAGCACCCCAGATCCCGTTGCGGCACCAAAAAACATTCCATTTGGCACTATTTTTATCGAATTTGGCGATACTAAAAAGTGCTGCACTTTTTCAGGGCTTGAATTAGCCCCCAAAAGCAGAAAAAAGCTAATTGGCGCTCTCAGCTGCATGCACAAAGGTCCCAAAGGCATTTAATCCCTCTGGGACCATCCGAAAAAAATTCCTTTTGTGCAAAAGCACAAAGGAGGCGCGATATGTGCGATCCTTAGGGAAAAAACCCCATTTTTGGCCTTCCCAGAGGCTAAAAAAGGTGTTGTTAACTGCCCAAGGCTGCGCAAGGCTGCGCACTGGCCCAATAATAATGCAAATCCCTCGGGGCTATCAGAAAAAAAAGTTTATTGTGTAGAAAGGCACGATATGTGCGAGCCTTAGGGAAAAAACCCCATTTTTGGCCTTCCCAGAGGCTAAAAAAGCTAACTGGCAGTCTCAGCTGCATGCACAAAGCTCCAAAATGCATTCAATCCCTCTGGGACCATCCGAAAAAAATTCCTTTTGTGCAAAAGCACAAAGAAGGCGCGATATGTGCGATCCTTAGGGAAAAAACCCCATTTTGGGGCATTCCCAGAGGCTAAAAAAGGTGTTGTTAACTCCGCAAGGCTGCGCAAGGCTGCGCACTGGCCCAATAATAATGCAAATCCCTCGGGGCTATCAGAAAAAAAAGTTTATTGTGTAGAAAGTCTGCGATTTTGTCGATAAGGTGGGAATTTCAGTTTTGAGAGGGGTGGGGTGGGTCCCTCAAAAAAGTGCTGGTTTTGGTGCAACGGCCCCAGCACAAAAGCACCCCAGATCCCGTTGCGGCACCAAAAAACATTCCATTTGGCACTATTTTTATCGAATTTGGCGATACTAAAAAGTGCTGCACTTTTTCAGGGCTTGAATTAGCCCCCAAAAGCAGAAAAAAGCTAATTGGCGCTCTCAGCTGCATGCACAAAGGTCCCAAAGGCATTTAATCCCTCTGGGACCATCCGAAAAAAATTCCTTTTGTGCAAAAGCACAAAGGAGGCGCGATATGTGCGATCCTTAGGGAAAAAACCCCATTTTTGGCCTTCCCAGAGGCTAAAAAAGGTGTTGTTAACTGCCCAAGGCTGCGCAAGGCTGCGCACTGGCCCAATAATAATGCAAATCCCTCGGGGCTATCAGAAAAAAAAGTTTATTGTGTAGAAAGGCACGATATGTGCGAGCCTTAGGGAAAAAACCCCATTTTTGGCCTTCCCAGAGGCTAAAAAAGCTAACTGGCAGTCTCAGCTGCATGCACAAAGCTCCAAAATGCATTCAATCCCTCTGGGACCATCCGAAAAAAATTCCTTTTGTGCAAAAGCACAAAGAAGGCGCGATATGTGCGATCCTTAGGGAAAAAACCCCATTTTGGGGCATTCCCAGAGGCTAAAAAAGGTGTTGTTAACTCCGCAAGGCTGCGCAAGGCTGCGCACTGGCCCAATAATAATGCAAATCCCTCGGGGCTATCAGAAAAAAAAGTTTATTGTGTAGAAAGTCTGCGATTTTGTCGATAAGGTGGGAATTTCAGTTTTGAGAGGGGTGGGGTGGGTCCCTCAAAAAAGTGCTGGTTTTGGTGCAACGGCCCCAGCACAAAAGCACCCCAGATCCCGTTGCGGCACCAAAAAACATTCCATTTGGCACTATTTTTATCGAATTTGGCGATACTAAAAAGTGCTGCACTTTTTCAGGGCTTGAATTAGCCCCCAAAAGCAGAAAAAAGCTAATTGGCGCTCTCAGCTGCATGCACAAAGGTCCCAAAGGCATTTAATCCCTCTGGGACCATCCGAAAAAAATTCCTTTTGTGCAAAAGCACAAAGGAGGCGCGATATGTGCGATCCTTAGGGAAAAAACCCCATTTTTGGCCTTCCCAGAGGCTAAAAAAGGTGTTGTTAACTGCCCAAGGCTGCGCAAGGCTGCGCACTGGCCCAATAATAATGCAAATCCCTCGGGGCTATCAGAAAAAAAAGTTTATTGTGTAGAAAGGCACGATATGTGCGAGCCTTAGGGAAAAAACCCCATTTTTGGCCTTCCCAGAGGCTAAAAAAGCTAACTGGCAGTCTCAGCTGCATGCACAAAGCTCCAAAATGCATTCAATCCCTCTGGGACCATCCGAAAAAAATTCCTTTTGTGCAAAAGCACAAAGAAGGCGCGATATGTGCGATCCTTAGGGAAAAAATCCCATTTTGGGGCATTCCCAGAGGCTAAAAAAGGTGTTGTTAACTCCGCAAGGCTGCGCAAGGCTGCGCACTGGCCCAATAATAATGCAAATCCCTCGGGGCTATCAGAAAAAAAAGTTTATTGTGTAGAAAGTCTGCGATTTTGTCGATAAGGTGGGAATTTCAGTTTTGAGAGGGGTGGGGTGGGTCCCTCAAAAAAGTGCTGGTTTTGGTGCAACGGCCCCAGCACAAAAGCACCCCAGATCCCGTTGCGGCACCAAAAAACATTCCATTTGGCACTATTTTTATCGAATTTGGCGATACTAAAAAGTGCTGCACTTTTTCAGGGCTTGAATTAGCCCCCAAAAGCAGAAAAAAGCTAATTGGCGCTCTCAGCTGCATGCACAAAGGTCCCAAAGGCATTTAATCCCTCTGGGACCATCCGAAAAAAATTCCTTTTGTGCAAAAGCACAAAGGAGGCGCGATATGTGCGATCCTTAGGGAAAAAACCCCATTTTTGGCCTTCCCAGAGGCTAAAAAAGGTGTTGTTAACTGCCCAAGGCTGCGCAAGGCTGCGCACTGGCCCAATAATAATGCAAATCCCTCGGGGCTATCAGAAAAAAAAGTTTATTGTGTAGAAAGGCACGATATGTGCGAGCCTTAGGGAAAAAACCCCATTTTTGGCCTTCCCAGAGGCTAAAAAAGCTAACTGGCAGTCTCAGCTGCATGCACAAAGCTCCAAAATGCATTCAATCCCTCTGGGACCATCCGAAAAAAATTCCTTTTGTGCAAAAGCACAAAGAAGGCGCGATATGTGCGATCCTTAGGGAAAAAACCCCATTTTGGGGCATTCCCAGAGGCTAAAAAAGGTGTTGTTAACTCCGCAAGGCTGCGCAAGGCTGCGCACTGGCCCAATAATAATGCAAATCCCTCGGGGCTATCAGAAAAAAAAGTTTATTGTGTAGAAAGTCTGCGATTTTGTCGATAAGGTGGGAATTTCAGTTTTGAGAGGGGTGGGGTGGGTCCCTCAAAAAAGTGCTGGTTTTGGTGCAACGGCCCCAGCACAAAAGCACCCCAGATCCCGTTGCGGCACCAAAAAACATTCCATTTGGCACTATTTTTATCGAATTTGGCGATACTAAAAAGTGCTGCACTTTTTCAGGGCTTGAATTAGCCCCCAAAAGCAGAAAAAAGCTAATTGGCGCTCTCAGCTGCATGCACAAAGGTCCCAAAGGCATTTAATCCCTCTGGGACCATCCGAAAAAAATTCCTTTTGTGCAAAAGCACAAAGGAGGCGCGATATGTGCGATCCTTAGGGAAAAAACCCCATTTTTGGCCTTCCCAGAGGCTAAAAAAGGTGTTGTTAACTGCCCAAGGCTGCGCAAGGCTGCGCACTGGCCCAATAATAATGCAAATCCCTCGGGGCTATCAGAAAAAAAAGTTTATTGTGTAGAAAGGCACGATATGTGCGAGCCTTAGGGAAAAAACCCCATTTTTGGCCTTCCCAGAGGCTAAAAAAGCTAACTGGCAGTCTCAGCTGCATGCACAAAGCTCCAAAATGCATTCAATCCCTCTGGGACCATCCGAAAAAAATTCCTTTTGTGCAAAAGCACAAAGAAGGCGCGATATGTGCGATCCTTAGGGAAAAAACCCCATTTTGGGGCATTCCCAGAGGCTAAAAAAGGTGTTGTTAACTCCGCAAGGCTGCGCAAGGCTGCGCACTGGCCCAATAATAATGCAAATCCCTCGGGGCTATCAGAAAAAAAAGTTTATTGTGTAGAAAGTCTGCGATTTTGTCGATAAGGTGGGAATTTCAGTTTTGAGAGGGGTGGGGTGGGTCCCTCAAAAAAGTGCTGGTTTTGGTGCAACGGCCCCAGCACAAAAGCACCCCAGATCCCGTTGCGGCACCAAAAAACATTCCATTTGGCACTATTTTTATCGAATTTGGCGATACTAAAAAGTGCTGCACTTTTTCAGGGCTTGAATTAGCCCCCAAAAGCAGAAAAAAGCTAATTGGCGCTCTCAGCTGCATGCACAAAGGTCCCAAAGGCATTTAATCCCTCTGGGACCATCCGAAAAAAATTCCTTTTGTGCAAAAGCACAAAGGAGGCGCGATATGTGCGATCCTTAGGGAAAAAACCCCATTTTTGGCCTTCCCAGAGGCTAAAAAAGGTGTTGTTAACTGCCCAAGGCTGCGCAAGGCTGCGCACTGGCCCAATAATAATGCAAATCCCTCGGGGCTATCAGAAAAAAAAGTTTATTGTGTAGAAAGGCACGATATGTGCGAGCCTTAGGGAAAAAACCCCATTTTTGGCCTTCCCAGAGGCTAAAAAAGCTAACTGGCAGTCTCAGCTGCATGCACAAAGCTCCAAAATGCATTCAATCCCTCTGGGACCATCCGAAAAAAATTCCTTTTGTGCAAAAGCACAAAGAAGGCGCGATATGTGCGATCCTTAGGGAAAAAACCCCATTTTGGGGCATTCCCAGAGGCTAAAAAAGGTGTTGTTAACTCCGCAAGGCTGCGCAAGGCTGCGCACTGGCCCAATAATAATGCAAATCCCTCGGGGCTATCAGAAAAAAAAGTTTATTGTGTAGAAAGTCTGCGATTTTGTCGATAAGGTGGGAATTTCAGTTTTGAGAGGGGTGGGGTGGGTCCCTCAAAAAAGTGCTGGTTTTGGTGCAACGGCCCCAGCACAAAAGCACCCCAGATCCCGTTGCGGCACCAAAAAACATTCCATTTGGCACTATTTTTATCGAATTTGGCGATACTAAAAAGTGCTGCACTTTTTCAGGGCTTGAATTAGCCCCCAAAAGCAGAAAAAAGCTAATTGGCGCTCTCAGCTGCATGCACAAAGGTCCCAAAGGCATTTAATCCCTCTGGGACCATCCGAAAAAAATTCCTTTTGTGCAAAAGCACAAAGGAGGCGCGATATGTGCGATCCTTAGGGAAAAAACCCCATTTTTGGCCTTCCCAGAGGCTAAAAAAGGTGTTGTTAACTGCCCAAGGCTGCGCAAGGCTGCGCACTGGCCCAATAATAATGCAAATCCCTCGGGGCTATCAGAAAAAAAAGTTTATTGTGTAGAAAGGCACGATATGTGCGAGCCTTAGGGAAAAAACCCCATTTTTGGCCTTCCCAGAGGCTAAAAAAGCTAACTGGCAGTCTCAGCTGCATGCACAAAGCTCCAAAATGCATTCAATCCCTCTGGGACCATCCGAAAAAAATTCCTTTTGTGCAAAAGCACAAAGAAGGCGCGATATGTGCGATCCTTAGGGAAAAAACCCCATTTTGGGGCATTCCCAGAGGCTAAAAAAGGTGTTGTTAACTCCGCAAGGCTGCGCAAGGCTGCGCACTGGCCCAATAATAATGCAAATCCCTCGGGGCTATCAGAAAAAAAAGTTTATTGTGTAGAAAGTCTGCGATTTTGTCGATAAGGTGGGAATTTCAGTTTTGAGAGGGGTGGGGTGGGTCCCTCAAAAAAGTGCTGGTTTTGGTGCAACGGCCCCAGCACAAAAGCACCCCAGATCCCGTTGCGGCACCAAAAAACATTCCATTTGGCACTATTTTTATCGAATTTGGCGATACTAAAAAGTGCTGCACTTTTTCAGGGCTTGAATTAGCCCCCAAAAGCAGAAAAAAGCTAATTGGCGCTCTCAGCTGCATGCACAAAGGTCCCAAAGGCATTTAATCCCTCTGGGACCATCCGAAAAAAATTCCTTTTGTGCAAAAGCACAAAGGAGGCGCGATATGTGCGATCCTTAGGGAAAAAACCCCATTTTTGGCCTTCCCAGAGGCTAAAAAAGGTGTTGTTAACTGCCCAAGGCTGCGCAAGGCTGCGCACTGGCCCAATAATAATGCAAATCCCTCGGGGCTATCAGAAAAAAAAGTTTATTGTGTAGAAAGGCACGATATGTGCGAGCCTTAGGGAAAAAACCCCATTTTTGGCCTTCCCAGAGGCTAAAAAAGCTAACTGGCAGTCTCAGCTGCATGCACAAAGCTCCAAAATGCATTCAATCCCTCTGGGACCATCCGAAAAAAATTCCTTTTGTGCAAAAGCACAAAGAAGGCGCGATATGTGCGATCCTTAGGGAAAAAACCCCATTTTGGGGCATTCCCAGAGGCTAAAAAAGGTGTTGTTAACTCCGCAAGGCTGCGCAAGGCTGCGCACTGGCCCAATAATAATGCAAATCCCTCGGGGCTATCAGAAAAAAAAGTTTATTGTGTAGAAAGTCTGCGATTTTGTCGATAAGGTGGGAATTTCAGTTTTGAGAGGGGTGGGGTGGGTCCCTCAAAAAAGTGCTGGTTTTGGTGCAACGGCCCCAGCACAAAAGCACCCCAGATCCCGTTGCGGCACCAAAAAACATTCCATTTGGCACTATTTTTATCGAATTTGGCGATACTAAAAAGTGCTGCACTTTTTCAGGGCTTGAATTAGCCCCCAAAAGCAGAAAAAAGCTAATTGGCGCTCTCAGCTGCATGCACAAAGGTCCCAAAGGCATTTAATCCCTCTGGGACCATCCGAAAAAAATTCCTTTTGTGCAAAAGCACAAAGGAGGCGCGATATGTGCGATCCTTAGGGAAAAAACCCCATTTTTGGCCTTCCCAGAGGCTAAAAAAGGTGTTGTTAACTGCCCAAGGCTGCGCAAGGCTGCGCACTGGCCCAATAATAATGCAAATCCCTCGGGGCTATCAGAAAAAAAAGTTTATTGTGTAGAAAGGCACGATATGTGCGAGCCTTAGGGAAAAAACCCCATTTTTGGCCTTCCCAGAGGCTAAAAAAGCTAACTGGCAGTCTCAGCTGCATGCACAAAGCTCCAAAATGCATTCAATCCCTCTGGGACCATCCGAAAAAAATTCCTTTTGTGCAAAAGCACAAAGAAGGCGCGATATGTGCGATCCTTAGGGAAAAAACCCCATTTTGGGGCATTCCCAGAGGCTAAAAAAGGTGTTGTTAACTCCGCAAGGCTGCGCAAGGCTGCGCACTGGCCCAATAATAATGCAAATCCCTCGGGGCTATCAGAAAAAAAAGTTTATTGTGTAGAAAGTCTGCGATTTTGTCGATAAGGTGGGAATTTCAGTTTTGAGAGGGGTGGGGTGGGTCCCTCAAAAAAGTGCTGGTTTTGGTGCAACGGCCCCAGCACAAAAGCACCCCAGATCCCGTTGCGGCACCAAAAAACATTCCATTTGGCACTATTTTTATCGAATTTGGCGATACTAAAAAGTGCTGCACTTTTTCAGGGCTTGAATTAGCCCCCAAAAGCAGAAAAAAGCTAATTGGCGCTCTCAGCTGCATGCACAAAGGTCCCAAAGGCATTTAATCCCTCTGGGACCATCCGAAAAAAATTCCTTTTGTGCAAAAGCACAAAGGAGGCGCGATATGTGCGATCCTTAGGGAAAAAACCCCATTTTTGGCCTTCCCAGAGGCTAAAAAAGGTGTTGTTAACTGCCCAAGGCTGCGCAAGGCTGCGCACTGGCCCAATAATAATGCAAATCCCTCGGGGCTATCAGAAAAAAAAGTTTATTGTGTAGAAAGGCACGATATGTGCGAGCCTTAGGGAAAAAACCCCATTTTTGGCCTTCCCAGAGGCTAAAAAAGCTAACTGGCAGTCTCAGCTGCATGCACAAAGCTCCAAAATGCATTCAATCCCTCTGGGACCATCCGAAAAAAATTCCTTTTGTGCAAAAGCACAAAGAAGGCGCGATATGTGCGATCCTTAGGGAAAAAACCCCATTTTGGGGCATTCCCAGAGGCTAAAAAAGGTGTTGTTAACTCCGCAAGGCTGCGCAAGGCTGCGCACTGGCCCAATAATAATGCAAATCCCTCGGGGCTATCAGAAAAAAAAGTTTATTGTGTAGAAAGTCTGCGATTTTGTCGATAAGGTGGGAATTTCAGTTTTGAGAGGGGTGGGGTGGGTCCCTCAAAAAAGTGCTGGTTTTGGTGCAACGGCCCCAGCACAAAAGCACCCCAGATCCCGTTGCGGCACCAAAAAACATTCCATTTGGCACTATTTTTATCGAATTTGGCGATACTAAAAAGTGCTGCACTTTTTCAGGGCTTGAATTAGCCCCCAAAAGCAGAAAAAAGCTAATTGGCGCTCTCAGCTGCATGCACAAAGGTCCCAAAGGCATTTAATCCCTCTGGGACCATCCGAAAAAAATTCCTTTTGTGCAAAAGCACAAAGGAGGCGCGATATGTGCGATCCTTAGGGAAAAAACCCCATTTTTGGCCTTCCCAGAGGCTAAAAAAGGTGTTGTTAACTGCCCAAGGCTGCGCAAGGCTGCGCACTGGCCCAATAATAATGCAAATCCCTCGGGGCTATCAGAAAAAAAAGTTTATTGTGTAGAAAGGCACGATATGTGCGAGCCTTAGGGAAAAAACCCCATTTTTGGCCTTCCCAGAGGCTAAAAAAGCTAACTGGCAGTCTCAGCTGCATGCACAAAGCTCCAAAATGCATTCAATCCCTCTGGGACCATCCGAAAAAAATTCCTTTTGTGCAAAAGCACAAAGAAGGCGCGATATGTGCGATCCTTAGGGAAAAAACCCCATTTTGGGGCATTCCCAGAGGCTAAAAAAGGTGTTGTTAACTCCGCAAGGCTGCGCAAGGCTGCGCACTGGCCCAATAATAATGCAAATCCCTCGGGGCTATCAGAAAAAAAAGTTTATTGTGTAGAAAGTCTGCGATTTTGTCGATAAGGTGGGAATTTCAGTTTTGAGAGGGGTGGGGTGGGTCCCTCAAAAAAGTGCTGGTTTTGGTGCAACGGCCCCAGCACAAAAGCACCCCAGATCCCGTTGCGGCACCAAAAAACATTCCATTTGGCACTATTTTTATCGAATTTGGCGATACTAAAAAGTGCTGCACTTTTTCAGGGCTTGAATTAGCCCCCAAAAGCAGAAAAAAGCTAATTGGCGCTCTCAGCTGCATGCACAAAGGTCCCAAAGGCATTTAATCCCTCTGGGACCATCCGAAAAAAATTCCTTTTGTGCAAAAGCACAAAGGAGGCGCGATATGTGCGATCCTTAGGGAAAAAACCCCATTTTTGGCCTTCCCAGAGGCTAAAAAAGGTGTTGTTAACTGCCCAAGGCTGCGCAAGGCTGCGCACTGGCCCAATAATAATGCAAATCCCTCGGGGCTATCAGAAAAAAAAGTTTATTGTGTAGAAAGGCACGATATGTGCGAGCCTTAGGGAAAAAACCCCATTTTTGGCCTTCCCAGAGGCTAAAAAAGCTAACTGGCAGTCTCAGCTGCATGCACAAAGCTCCAAAATGCATTCAATCCCTCTGGGACCATCCGAAAAAAATTCCTTTTGTGCAAAAGCACAAAGAAGGCGCGATATGTGCGATCCTTAGGGAAAAAACCCCATTTTGGGGCATTCCCAGAGGCTAAAAAAGGTGTTGTTAACTCCGCAAGGCTGCGCAAGGCTGCGCACTGGCCCAATAATAATGCAAATCCCTCGGGGCTATCAGAAAAAAAAGTTTATTGTGTAGAAAGTCTGCGATTTTGTCGATAAGGTGGGAATTTCAGTTTTGAGAGGGGTGGGGTGGGTCCCTCAAAAAAGTGCTGGTTTTGGTGCAACGGCCCCAGCACAAAAGCACCCCAGATCCCGTTGCGGCACCAAAAAACATTCCATTTGGCACTATTTTTATCGAATTTGGCGATACTAAAAAGTGCTGCACTTTTTCAGGGCTTGAATTAGCCCCCAAAAGCAGAAAAAAGCTAATTGGCGCTCTCAGCTGCATGCACAAAGGTCCCAAAGGCATTTAATCCCTCTGGGACCATCCGAAAAAAATTCCTTTTGTGCAAAAGCACAAAGGAGGCGCGATATGTGCGATCCTTAGGGAAAAAACCCCATTTTTGGCCTTCCCAGAGGCTAAAAAAGGTGTTGTTAACTGCCCAAGGCTGCGCAAGGCTGCGCACTGGCCCAATAATAATGCAAATCCCTCGGGGCTATCAGAAAAAAAAGTTTATTGTGTAGAAAGGCACGATATGTGCGAGCCTTAGGGAAAAAACCCCATTTTTGGCCTTCCCAGAGGCTAAAAAAGCTAACTGGCAGTCTCAGCTGCATGCACAAAGCTCCAAAATGCATTCAATCCCTCTGGGACCATCCGAAAAAAATTCCTTTTGTGCAAAAGCACAAAGAAGGCGCGATATGTGCGATCCTTAGGGAAAAAACCCCATTTTGGGGCATTCCCAGAGGCTAAAAAAGGTGTTGTTAACTCCGCAAGGCTGCGCAAGGCTGCGCACTGGCCCAATAATAATGCAAATCCCTCGGGGCTATCAGAAAAAAAAGTTTATTGTGTAGAAAGTCTGCGATTTTGTCGATAAGGTGGGAATTTCAGTTTTGAGAGGGGTGGGGTGGGTCCCTCAAAAAAGTGCTGGTTTTGGTGCAACGGCCCCAGCACAAAAGCACCCCAGATCCCGTTGCGGCACCAAAAAACATTCCATTTGGCACTATTTTTATCGAATTTGGCGATACTAAAAAGTGCTGCACTTTTTCAGGGCTTGAATTAGCCCCCAAAAGCAGAAAAAAGCTAATTGGCGCTCTCAGCTGCATGCACAAAGGTCCCAAAGGCATTTAATCCCTCTGGGACCATCCGAAAAAAATTCCTTTTGTGCAAAAGCACAAAGGAGGCGCGATATGTGCGATCCTTAGGGAAAAAACCCCATTTTTGGCCTTCCCAGAGGCTAAAAAAGGTGTTGTTAACTGCCCAAGGCTGCGCAAGGCTGCGCACTGGCCCAATAATAATGCAAATCCCTCGGGGCTATCAGAAAAAAAAGTTTATTGTGTAGAAAGGCACGATATGTGCGAGCCTTAGGGAAAAAACCCCATTTTTGGCCTTCCCAGAGGCTAAAAAAGCTAACTGGCAGTCTCAGCTGCATGCACAAAGCTCCAAAATGCATTCAATCCCTCTGGGACCATCCGAAAAAAATTCCTTTTGTGCAAAAGCACAAAGAAGGCGCGATATGTGCGATCCTTAGGGAAAAAACCCCATTTTGGGGCATTCCCAGAGGCTAAAAAAGGTGTTGTTAACTCCGCAAGGCTGCGCAAGGCTGCGCACTGGCCCAATAATAATGCAAATCCCTCGGGGCTATCAGAAAAAAAAGTTTATTGTGTAGAAAGTCTGCGATTTTGTCGATAAGGTGGGAATTTCAGTTTTGAGAGGGGTGGGGTGGGTCCCTCAAAAAAGTGCTGGTTTTGGTGCAACGGCCCCAGCACAAAAGCACCCCAGATCCCGTTGCGGCACCAAAAAACATTCCATTTGGCACTATTTTTATCGAATTTGGCGATACTAAAAAGTGCTGCACTTTTTCAGGGCTTGAATTAGCCCCCAAAAGCAGAAAAAAGCTAATTGGCGCTCTCAGCTGCATGCACAAAGGTCCCAAAGGCATTTAATCCCTCTGGGACCATCCGAAAAAAATTCCTTTTGTGCAAAAGCACAAAGGAGGCGCGATATGTGCGATCCTTAGGGAAAAAACCCCATTTTTGGCCTTCCCAGAGGCTAAAAAAGGTGTTGTTAACTGCCCAAGGCTGCGCAAGGCTGCGCACTGGCCCAATAATAATGCAAATCCCTCGGGGCTATCAGAAAAAAAAGTTTATTGTGTAGAAAGGCACGATATGTGCGAGCCTTAGGGAAAAAACCCCATTTTTGGCCTTCCCAGAGGCTAAAAAAGCTAACTGGCAGTCTCAGCTGCATGCACAAAGCTCCAAAATGCATTCAATCCCTCTGGGACCATCCGAAAAAAATTCCTTTTGTGCAAAAGCACAAAGAAGGCGCGATATGTGCGATCCTTAGGGAAAAAACCCCATTTTGGGGCATTCCCAGAGGCTAAAAAAGGTGTTGTTAACTCCGCAAGGCTGCGCAAGGCTGCGCACTGGCCCAATAATAATGCAAATCCCTCGGGGCTATCAGAAAAAAAAGTTTATTGTGTAGAAAGTCTGCGATTTTGTCGATAAGGTGGGAATTTCAGTTTTGAGAGGGGTGGGGTGGGTCCCTCAAAAAAGTGCTGGTTTTGGTGCAACGGCCCCAGCACAAAAGCACCCCAGATCCCGTTGCGGCACCAAAAAACATTCCATTTGGCACTATTTTTATCGAATTTGGCGATACTAAAAAGTGCTGCACTTTTTCAGGGCTTGAATTAGCCCCCAAAAGCAGAAAAAAGCTAATTGGCGCTCTCAGCTGCATGCACAAAGGTCCCAAAGGCATTTAATCCCTCTGGGACCATCCGAAAAAAATTCCTTTTGTGCAAAAGCACAAAGGAGGCGCGATATGTGCGATCCTTAGGGAAAAAACCCCATTTTTGGCCTTCCCAGAGGCTAAAAAAGGTGTTGTTAACTGCCCAAGGCTGCGCAAGGCTGCGCACTGGCCCAATAATAATGCAAATCCCTCGGGGCTATCAGAAAAAAAAGTTTATTGTGTAGAAAGGCACGATATGTGCGAGCCTTAGGGAAAAAACCCCATTTTTGGCCTTCCCAGAGGCTAAAAAAGCTAACTGGCAGTCTCAGCTGCATGCACAAAGCTCCAAAATGCATTCAATCCCTCTGGGACCATCCGAAAAAAATTCCTTTTGTGCAAAAGCACAAAGAAGGCGCGATATGTGCGATCCTTAGGGAAAAAACCCCATTTTGGGGCATTCCCAGAGGCTAAAAAAGGTGTTGTTAACTCCGCAAGGCTGCGCAAGGCTGCGCACTGGCCCAATAATAATGCAAATCCCTCGGGGCTATCAGAAAAAAAAGTTTATTGTGTAGAAAGTCTGCGATTTTGTCGATAAGGTGGGAATTTCAGTTTTGAGAGGGGTGGGGTGGGTCCCTCAAAAAAGTGCTGGTTTTGGTGCAACGGCCCCAGCACAAAAGCACCCCAGATCCCGTTGCGGCACCAAAAAACATTCCATTTGGCACTATTTTTATCGAATTTGGCGATACTAAAAAGTGCTGCACTTTTTCAGGGCTTGAATTAGCCCCCAAAAGCAGAAAAAAGCTAATTGGCGCTCTCAGCTGCATGCACAAAGGTCCCAAAGGCATTTAATCCCTCTGGGACCATCCGAAAAAAATTCCTTTTGTGCAAAAGCACAAAGGAGGCGCGATATGTGCGATCCTTAGGGAAAAAACCCCATTTTTGGCCTTCCCAGAGGCTAAAAAAGGTGTTGTTAACTGCCCAAGGCTGCGCAAGGCTGCGCACTGGCCCAATAATAATGCAAATCCCTCGGGCTATCAGAAAAAAAAGTTTATTGTGTAGAAAGGCACGATATGTGCGAGCCTTAGGGAAAAAACCCCATTTTTGGCCTTCCCAGAGGCTAAAAAAGCTAACTGGCAGTCTCAGCTGCATGCACAAAGCTCCAAAATGCATTCAATCCCTCTGGGACCATCCGAAAAAAATTCCTTTTGTGCAAAAGCACAAAGAAGGCGCGATATGTGCGATCCTTAGGGAAAAAACCCCATTTTGGGGCATTCCCAGAGGCTAAAAAAGGTGTTGTTAACTCCGCAAGGCTGCGCAAGGCTGCGCACTGGCCCAATAATAATGCAAATCCCTCGGGGCTATCAGAAAAAAAAGTTTATTGTGTAGAAAGTCTGCGATTTTGTCGATAAGGTGGGAATTTCAGTTTTGAGAGGGGTGGGGTGGGTCCCTCAAAAAAGTGCTGGTTTTGGTGCAACGGCCCCAGCACAAAAGCACCCCAGATCCCGTTGCGGCACCAAAAAACATTCCATTTGGCACTATTTTTATCGAATTTGGCGATACTAAAAAGTGCTGCACTTTTTCAGGGCTTGAATTAGCCCCCAAAAGCAGAAAAAAGCTAATTGGCGCTCTCAGCTGCATGCACAAAGGTCCCAAAGGCATTTAATCCCTCTGGGACCATCCGAAAAAAATTCCTTTTGTGCAAAAGCACAAAGGAGGCGCGATATGTGCGATCCTTAGGGAAAAAACCCCATTTTTGGCCTTCCCAGAGGCTAAAAAAGGTGTTGTTAACTGCCCAAGGCTGCGCAAGGCTGCGCACTGGCCCAATAATAATGCAAATCCCTCGGGGCTATCAGAAAAAAAAGTTTATTGTGTAGAAAGGCACGATATGTGCGAGCCTTAGGGAAAAAACCCCATTTTTGGCCTTCCCAGAGGCTAAAAAAGCTAACTGGCAGTCTCAGCTGCATGCACAAAGCTCCAAAATGCATTCAATCCCTCTGGGACCATCCGAAAAAAATTCCTTTTGTGCAAAAGCACAAAGAAGGCGCGATATGTGCGATCCTTAGGGAAAAAACCCCATTTTGGGGCATTCCCAGAGGCTAAAAAAGGTGTTGTTAACTCCGCAAGGCTGCGCAAGGCTGCGCACTGGCCCAATAATAATGCAAATCCCTCGGGGCTATCAGAAAAAAAAGTTTATTGTGTAGAAAGTCTGCGATTTTGTCGATAAGGTGGGAATTTCAGTTTTGAGAGGGGTGGGGTGGGTCCCTCAAAAAAGTGCTGGTTTTGGTGCAACGGCCCCAGCACAAAAGCACCCCAGATCCCGTTGCGGCACCAAAAAACATTCCATTTGGCACTATTTTTATCGAATTTGGCGATACTAAAAAGTGCTGCACTTTTTCAGGGCTTGAATTAGCCCCCAAAAGCAGAAAAAAGCTAATTGGCGCTCTCAGCTGCATGCACAAAGGTCCCAAAGGCATTTAATCCCTCTGGGACCATCCGAAAAAAATTCCTTTTGTGCAAAAGCACAAAGGAGGCGCGATATGTGCGATCCTTAGGGAAAAAAACCCCATTTTTGGCCTTCCCAGAGGCTAAAAAAGGTGTTGTTAACTGCCCAAGGCTGCGCAAGGCTGCGCACTGGCCCAATAATAATGCAAATCCCTCGGGGCTATCAGAAAAAAAAGTTTATTGTGTAGAAAGGCACGATATGTGCGAGCCTTAGGGAAAAAACCCCATTTTTGGCCTTCCCAGAGGCTAAAAAAGCTAACTGGCAGTCTCAGCTGCATGCACAAAGCTCCAAAATGCATTCAATCCCTCTGGGACCATCCGAAAAAAATTCCTTTTGTGCAAAAGCACAAAGAAGGCGCGATATGTGCGATCCTTAGGGAAAAAACCCCATTTTGGGGCATTCCCAGAGGCTAAAAAAGGTGTTGTTAACTCCGCAAGGCTGCGCAAGGCTGCGCACTGGCCCAATAATAATGCAAATCCCTCGGGGCTATCAGAAAAAAAAGTTTATTGTGTAGAAAGTCTGCGATTTTGTCGATAAGGTGGGAATTTCAGTTTTGAGAGGGGTGGGGTGGGTCCCTCAAAAAAGTGCTGGTTTTGGTGCAACGGCCCCAGCACAAAAGCACCCCAGATCCCGTTGCGGCACCAAAAAACATTCCATTTGGCACTATTTTTATCGAATTTGGCGATACTAAAAAGTGCTGCACTTTTTCAGGGCTTGAATTAGCCCCCAAAAGCAGAAAAAAGCTAATTGGCGCTCTCAGCTGCATGCACAAAGGTCCCAAAGGCATTTAATCCCTCTGGGACCATCCGAAAAAAATTCCTTTTGTGCAAAAGCACAAAGGAGGCGCGATATGTGCGATCCTTAGGGAAAAAACCCCATTTTTGGCCTTCCCAGAGGCTAAAAAAGGTGTTGTTAACTGCCCAAGGCTGCGCAAGGCTGCGCACTGGCCCAATAATAATGCAAATCCCTCGGGGCTATCAGAAAAAAAAGTTTATTGTGTAGAAAGGCACGATATGTGCGAGCCTTAGGGAAAAAACCCCATTTTTGGCCTTCCCAGAGGCTAAAAAAGCTAACTGGCAGTCTCAGCTGCATGCACAAAGCTCCAAAATGCATTCAATCCCTCTGGGACCATCCGAAAAAAATTCCTTTTGTGCAAAAGCACAAAGAAGGCGCGATATGTGCGATCCTTAGGGAAAAAACCCCATTTTGGGGCATTCCCAGAGGCTAAAAAAGGTGTTGTTAACTCCGCAAGGCTGCGCAAGGCTGCGCACTGGCCCAATAATAATGCAAATCCCTCGGGGCTATCAGAAAAAAAAGTTTATTGTGTAGAAAGTCTGCGATTTTGTCGATAAGGTGGGAATTTCAGTTTTGAGAGGGGTGGGGTGGGTCCCTCAAAAAAGTGCTGGTTTTGGTGCAACGGCCCCAGCACAAAAGCACCCCAGATCCCGTTGCGGCACCAAAAAACATTCCATTTGGCACTATTTTTATCGAATTTGGCGATACTAAAAAGTGCTGCACTTTTTCAGGGCTTGAATTAGCCCCCAAAAGCAGAAAAAAGCTAATTGGCGCTCTCAGCTGCATGCACAAAGGTCCCAAAGGCATTTAATCCCTCTGGGACCATCCGAAAAAAATTCCTTTTGTGCAAAAGCACAAAGGAGGCGCGATATGTGCGATCCTTAGGGAAAAAACCCCATTTTTGGCCTTCCCAGAGGCTAAAAAAGGTGTTGTTAACTGCCCAAGGCTGCGCAAGGCTGCGCACTGGCCCAATAATAATGCAAATCCCTCGGGGCTATCAGAAAAAAAAGTTTATTGTGTAGAAAGGCACGATATGTGCGAGCCTTAGGGAAAAAACCCCATTTTTGGCCTTCCCAGAGGCTAAAAAAGCTAACTGGCAGTCTCAGCTGCATGCACAAAGCTCCAAAATGCATTCAATCCCTCTGGGACCATCCGAAAAAATTCCTTTTGTGCAAAAGCACAAAGAAGGCGCGATATGTGCGATCCTTAGGGAAAAAACCCCATTTTGGGGCATTCCCAGAGGCTAAAAAAGGTGTTGTTAACTCCGCAAGGCTGCGCAAGGCTGCGCACTGGCCCAATAATAATGCAAATCCCTCGGGGCTATCAGAAAAAAAAGTTTATTGTGTAGAAAGTCTGCGATTTTGTCGATAAGGTGGGAATTTCAGTTTTGAGAGGGGTGGGGTGGGTCCCTCAAAAAAGTGCTGGTTTTGGTGCAACGGCCCCAGCACAAAAGCACCCCAGATCCCGTTGCGGCACCAAAAAACATTCCATTTGGCACTATTTTTATCGAATTTGGCGATACTAAAAAGTGCTGCACTTTTTCAGGGCTTGAATTAGCCCCCAAAAGCAGAAAAAAGCTAATTGGCGCTCTCAGCTGCATGCACAAAGGTCCCAAAGGCATTTAATCCCTCTGGGACCATCCGAAAAAAATTCCTTTTGTGCAAAAGCACAAAGGAGGCGCGATATGTGCGATCCTTAGGGAAAAAACCCCATTTTTGGCCTTCCCAGAGGCTAAAAAAGGTGTTGTTAACTGCCCAAGGCTGCGCAAGGCTGCGCACTGGCCCAATAATAATGCAAATCCCTCGGGGCTATCAGAAAAAAAAGTTTATTGTGTAGAAAGGCACGATATGTGCGAGCCTTAGGGAAAAAACCCCATTTTTGGCCTTCCCAGAGGCTAAAAAAGCTAACTGGCAGTCTCAGCTGCATGCACAAAGCTCCAAAATGCATTCAATCCCTCTGGGACCATCCGAAAAAAATTCCTTTTGTGCAAAAGCACAAAGAAGGCGCGATATGTGCGATCCTTAGGGAAAAAACCCCATTTTGGGGCATTCCCAGAGGCTAAAAAAGGTGTTGTTAACTCCGCAAGGCTGCGCAAGGCTGCGCACTGGCCCAATAATAATGCAAATCCCTCGGGGCTATCAGAAAAAAAAGTTTATTGTGTAGAAAGTCTGCGATTTTGTCGATAAGGTGGGAATTTCAGTTTTGAGAGGGGTGGGGTGGGTCCCTCAAAAAAGTGCTGGTTTTGGTGCAACGGCCCCAGCACAAAAGCACCCCAGATCCCGTTGCGGCACCAAAAAACATTCCATTTGGCACTATTTTTATCGAATTTGGCGATACTAAAAAGTGCTGCACTTTTTCAGGGCTTGAATTAGCCCCCAAAAGCAGAAAAAAGCTAATTGGCGCTCTCAGCTGCATGCACAAAGGTCCCAAAGGCATTTAATCCCTCTGGGACCATCCGAAAAAAATTCCTTTTGTGCAAAAGCACAAAGGAGGCGCGATATGTGCGATCCTTAGGGAAAAAACCCCATTTTTGGCCTTCCCAGAGGCTAAAAAAGGTGTTGTTAACTGCCCAAGGCTGCGCAAGGCTGCGCACTGGCCCAATAATAATGCAAATCCCTCGGGGCTATCAGAAAAAAAAGTTTATTGTGTAGAAAGGCACGATATGTGCGAGCCTTAGGGAAAAAACCCCATTTTTGGCCTTCCCAGAGGCTAAAAAAGCTAACTGGCAGTCTCAGCTGCATGCACAAAGCTCCAAAATGCATTCAATCCCTCTGGGACCATCCGAAAAAAATTCCTTTTGTGCAAAAGCACAAAGAAGGCGCGATATGTGCGATCCTTAGGGAAAAAACCCCATTTTGGGGCATTCCCAGAGGCTAAAAAAGGTGTTGTTAACTCCGCAAGGCTGCGCAAGGCTGCGCACTGGCCCAATAATAATGCAAATCCCTCGGGGCTATCAGAAAAAAAAGTTTATTGTGTAGAAAGTCTGCGATTTTGTCGATAAGGTGGGAATTTCAGTTTTGAGAGGGGTGGGGTGGGTCCCTCAAAAAAGTGCTGGTTTTGGTGCAACGGCCCCAGCACAAAAGCACCCCAGATCCCGTTGCGGCACCAAAAACATTCCATTTGGCACTATTTTTATCGAATTTGGCGATACTAAAAAGTGCTGCACTTTTTCAGGGCTTGAATTAGCCCCCAAAAGCAGAAAAAAGCTAATTGGCGCTCTCAGCTGCATGCACAAAGGTCCCAAAGGCATTTAATCCCTCTGGGACCATCCGAAAAAAATTCCTTTTGTGCAAAAGCACAAAGGAGGCGCGATATGTGCGATCCTTAGGGAAAAAACCCCATTTTTGGCCTTCCCAGAGGCTAAAAAAGGTGTTGTTAACTGCCCAAGGCTGCGCAAGGCTGCGCACTGGCCCAATAATAATGCAAATCCCTCGGGGCTATCAGAAAAAAAAGTTTATTGTGTAGAAAGGCACGATATGTGCGAGCCTTAGGGAAAAAACCCCATTTTTGGCCTTCCCAGAGGCTAAAAAAGCTAACTGGCAGTCTCAGCTGCATGCACAAAGCTCCAAAATGCATTCAATCCCTCTGGGACCATCCGAAAAAAATTCCTTTTGTGCAAAAGCACAAAGAAGGCGCGATATGTGCGATCCTTAGGGAAAAAACCCCATTTTGGGGCATTCCCAGAGGCTAAAAAAGGTGTTGTTAACTCCGCAAGGCTGCGCAAGGCTGCGCACTGGCCCAATAATAATGCAAATCCCTCGGGGCTATCAGAAAAAAAAGTTTATTGTGTAGAAAGTCTGCGATTTTGTCGATAAGGTGGGAATTTCAGTTTTGAGAGGGGTGGGGTGGGTCCCTCAAAAAAGTGCTGGTTTTGGTGCAACGGCCCCAGCACAAAAGCACCCCAGATCCCGTTGCGGCACCAAAAAACATTCCATTTGGCACTATTTTTATCGAATTTGGCGATACTAAAAAGTGCTGCACTTTTTCAGGGCTTGAATTAGCCCCCAAAAGCAGAAAAAAGCTAATTGGCGCTCTCAGCTGCATGCACAAAGGTCCCAAAGGCATTTAATCCCTCTGGGACCATCCGAAAAAAATTCCTTTTGTGCAAAAGCACAAAGGAGGCGCGATATGTGCGATCCTTAGGGAAAAAACCCCATTTTTGGCCTTCCCAGAGGCTAAAAAAGGTGTTGTTAACTGCCCAAGGCTGCGCAAGGCTGCGCACTGGCCCAATAATAATGCAAATCCCTCGGGGCTATCAGAAAAAAAAGTTTATTGTGTAGAAAGGCACGATATGTGCGAGCCTTAGGGAAAAAACCCCATTTTTGGCCTTCCCAGAGGCTAAAAAAGCTAACTGGCAGTCTCAGCTGCATGCACAAAGCTCCAAAATGCATTCAATCCCTCTGGGACCATCCGAAAAAAATTCCTTTTGTGCAAAAGCACAAAGAAGGCGCGATATGTGCGATCCTTAGGGAAAAAACCCCATTTTGGGGCATTCCCAGAGGCTAAAAAAGGTGTTGTTAACTCCGCAAGGCTGCGCAAGGCTGCGCACTGGCCCAATAATAATGCAAATCCCTCGGGGCTATCAGAAAAAAAAGTTTATTGTGTAGAAAGTCTGCGATTTTGTCGATAAGGTGGGAATTTCAGTTTTGAGAGGGGTGGGGTGGGTCCCTCAAAAAAGTGCTGGTTTTGGTGCAACGGCCCCAGCACAAAAGCACCCCAGATCCCGTTGCGGCACCAAAAAACATTCCATTTGGCACTATTTTTATCGAATTTGGCGATACTAAAAAGTGCTGCACTTTTTCAGGGCTTGAATTAGCCCCCAAAAGCAGAAAAAAGCTAATTGGCGCTCTCAGCTGCATGCACAAAGGTCCCAAAGGCATTTAATCCCTCTGGGACCATCCGAAAAAAATTCCTTTTGTGCAAAAGCACAAAGGAGGCGCGATATGTGCGATCCTTAGGGAAAAAACCCCATTTTTGGCCTTCCCAGAGGCTAAAAAAGGTGTTGTTAACTGCCCAAGGCT
>CAXIQD010000032.1:0-28796 GCA_964030785.1 Siderastrea siderea
AAACTTTTTTTTCTGATAGCCCCGAGGGATTTGCATTATTATTGGGCCAGTGCGCAGCCTTGCGCAGCCTTGCGTAGTTAACAACACCTTTTTTAGCCTCTGGGAATGCCCCAAAATGGGGTTTTTTCCCTAAGGATCGCACATATCGCGCCTTCTTAGTGCTTTTGCACAAAAGGAATTTTTTTCGGATGGTCCCAGAGGGATTGAATGCATTTGGGACCTTTGTGCATGCAGCTGAGACTGCCAGTTAGGTTTTTTAGCCTCTGGGAAGGCCAAAAATGGGTTTTTTCCCTAAGGATCGCACATATCGCGCCTTTCTACACAATAAACTTTTTTTTCTGATAGCCCCGAGGGATTTGCATTATTATTGGGCCAGTGCGCAGCCTTGCGCAGCCTTGCGCAGTTAACAACACTTTTTTAGCATCTGGGAAGGCCAAAAATGGGGTTTTTTCCCTAAGGATCGCACATATCGCGCCTTCTTTGTGCTTTTGCACAAAAGGAATTTTTTTCGGATGGTCCCAGAGGGATTGAATGCATTTGGGACCTTTGTGCATGCAGCTGAGAGCGCCAATTAGCTTTTTTCTGCTTTTGGGGGCTAATTCAAGCCCTGTAAAAGTGCAGCACTTTTTAGTATCGCCAAATTCGATAAAAATAGTGCCAAATGGAATGTTTTTTGGTGCCGCAACGGGATCTGGGGTGCTTTTGTGCTGGGGCCGTTGCACCAAAACCAGCACTTTTTTGAGGGACCCACCCCACCCCTCTCAAACTGAAATTCCCACCTTATCGAAAAAATCGCAGACTTTCTACACAGTAAACTTTTTTTTTCTGATAGCCCCGAGGGATTTGCATTATTATTGGGCCAGTGCGCAGCCTTGCGCAGCCTTGCGTAGTTAACAACACCTTTTTTAGCCTCTGGGAATGCCCCAAAATGGGGTTTTTTCCTTAAGGATCGCACATATCGCGCCTTCTTTGTGCTTTTGCACAAAAGGAATATTTTTCGGATGGTCCCAGAGGGATTGAATGCATTTGGGACCTTTGTGCATGCAGCTGAGACTGCCAGTTAGGTTTTTTAGCCTCTGGGAAGGCCAAAAATGGGGTTTTTTCCCTAAGGATCGCACATATCGCGCCTTTCTACACAATAAACTTTTTTTTCTGATAGCCCCGAGGGACTTGCATTATTATTGGGCCAGTGCGCAGCCTTGCGCAGCCTTGCGCAGTTAACAACACCTTTTTTAGCCTCTGGGAAGGCCAAAAATGGGGTTTTTTCCCTAAGGATCGCACATATCGCGCCTTCTTTGTGCTTTTGCACAAAAGGAATTTTTTTCGGATGGTCCCAGAGGGATTGAATGCATTTGGGACCTTTGTGCATGCAGCTGAGACTGCCAGTTAGGTTTTTTAGCCTCTGGGAAGGCCAAAAATGGGGTTTTTTCCCTAAGGATCGCACATATCGCGCCTTTCTAAACAATAAACTTTTTTTTTTGATAGCCCCGAGGGATTTGCATTATTATTGGGCCAGTGCGCAGCCTTGCGCAGCCTTGCGCAGTTAACAACACTTTTTTAGCATCTGGGAAGGCCAAAAATGGGGTTTTTTCCCTAAGGATCGCACATATCGCGCCTTCTTTGTGCTTTTGCACAAAAGGAATTTTTTTCGGATGGTCCCAGAGGGATTGAATGCATTTGGGACCTTTGTGCATGCAGCTGAGAGCGCCAATTAGCTTTTTTCTGCTTTTGGGGGCTAATTCAAGCCCTGAAAAAGTGCAGCACTTTTTAGTATCGCCAAATTCGATAAAAATAGTGCCAAATGGAATGTTTTTTGGTGCCGCAACGGGATCTGGGGTGCTTTTGTGCTGGGGCCGTTGCACCAAAACCAGCACTTTTTTGAGGGACCCACCCCACCCCTCTCAAAACTGAAATTCCCACCTTATCGAAAAAATCGCAGACTTTCTACACAGTAAACTTTTTTTTTCTGATAGCCCCGAGGGATTTGCATTATTATTGGGCCAGTGCGCAGCCTTGCGCAGCCTTGCGTAGTTAACAACACCTTTTTTAGCCTCTGGGAATGCCCCAAAATGGGGTTTTTTCCCTAAGGATAGCACATATCGCGCCTTTCTACACAATAAACTTTTTTTTCTGATAGCCCCGAGGGATTTGCATTATTATTGGGCCAGTGCGCAGCCTTGCGCAGCCTTGCGCAGTTAACAACACCTTTTTTAGCCTCTGGGAAGGCCAAAAATGGGGTTTTTTCCCTAAGGATCGCACATATCGCGCCTTCTTTGTGCTTTTGCACAAAAGGAATTTTTTTCGGATGGTCCCAGAGGGATTGAATGCATTTGGGACCTTTGTGCATGCAGCTGAGAGCGCCAATTAGCTTTTTCTGCTTTTGGGGGCTAATTCAAGCCCTGAAAAAGTGCAGCACTTTTTAGTATCGCCAAATTCGATAAAAATAGTGCCAAATGGAATGTTTTTTGGTGCCGCAACGGGATCTGGGGTGCTTTTGTGCTGGGGCCGTTGCACCAAAACCAGCACTTTTTTGAGGGACCCACCCCACCCCTCTCAAAACTGAAATTCCCACCTTATCGAAAAAATCGCAGACTTTCTACACAGTAAACTTTTTTTTTCTGATAGCCCCGAGGGATTTGCATTATTATTGGGCCAGTGCGCAGCCTTGCGCAGCCTTGCGTAGTTAACAACACCTTTTTTAGCCTCTGGGAATGCCCCAAAATGGGGTTTTTTCCCTAAGGATCGCACATATCGCGCCTTCTTTGTGCTTTTGCACAAAAGGAATTTTTTTCGGATGGTCCCAGAGGGATTGAATGCATTTGGGACCTTTGTGCATGCAGCTGAGACTGCCAGTTAGGTTTTTTAGCCTCTGGGAAGGCCAAAAATGGGGTTTTTTCCCTAAGGATCGCACATATCGCGCCTTTCTACACAATAAACTTTTTTTTCTGATAGCCCCGAGGGATTTGCATTATTATTGGGCCAGTGCGCAGCCTTGCGCAGCCTTGCGCAGTTAACAACACCTTTTTTAGCCTCTGGGAAGGCCAAAAATGGGGTTTTTTCCCTAAGGATCGCACATATCGCGCCTTCTTTGTGCTTTTGCACAAAAGGAATTTTTTTCGGATGGTCCCAGAGGGATTGAATGCATTTGGGACCTTTGTGCATGCAGCTGAGACTGCCAGTTAGGTTTTTTAGCCTCTGGGAAGGCCAAAAATGGGGTTTTTTCCCTAAGGATCGCACATATCGCGCCTTTCTACACAATAAACTTTTTTTTCTGATAGCCCCGAGGGATTTGCATTATTATTGGGCCAGTGCGCAGCCTTGCGCAGCCTTGCGTAGTTAACAACACCTTTTTTAGCCTCTGGGAATGCCCCAAAATGGGGTTTTTTCCCTAAGGATCGCACATATCGCGCCTTCTTTGTGCTTTTGCACAAAAGGAATTTTTTTCGGATGGTCCCAGAGGGATTGAATGCATTTGGGACCTTTGTGCATGTAGCTGAGACTGCCAGTTAGGTTTTTTAGCCTCTGGGAAGGCCAAAAATGGGGTTTTTTCCCTAAGGATCGCACATATCGCGCCTTTCTACACAATAAACTTTTTTTTCTGATAGCCCCGAGGGATTTGCATTATTATTGGGCCAGTGCGCAGCCTTGCGCAGCCTTGCGCAGTTAACAACACTTTTTTAGCATCTGGGAAGGCCAAAAATGGGGTTTTTTCCCTAAGGATCGCACATATCGCGCCTTCTTTGTGCTTTTGCACAAAAGGAATTTTTTTCGGATGGTCCCAGAGGGATTGAATGCATTTGGGACCTTTGTGCATGCAGCTGAGAGCGCCAATTAGCTTTTTTCTGCTTTTGGGGGCTAATTCAAGCCCTGTAAAAGTGCAGCACTTTTTAGTATCGCCAAATTCGATAAAAATAGTGCCAAATGGAATGTTTTTTGGTGCCGCAACGGGATCTGGGGTGCTTTTGTGCTGGGGCCGTTGCACCAAAACCAGCACTTTTTTGAGGGACCCACCCCACCCCTCTCAAAACTGAAATTCCCACCTTATCGAAAAAATCGCAGACTTTCTACACAGTAAACTTTTTTTTTCTGATAGCCCCGAGGGATTTGCATTATTATTGGGCCAGTGCGCAGCCTTGCGCAGCCTTGCGTAGTTAACAACACCTTTTTTAGCCTCTGGGAATGCCCCAAAATGGGGTTTTTTCCTTAAGGATCGCACATATCGCGCCTTCTTTGTGCTTTTGCACAAAAGGAATATTTTTCGGATGGTCCCAGAGGGATTGAATGCATTTGGGACCTTTGTGCATGCAGCTGAGACTGCCAGTTAGGTTTTTTAGCCTCTGGGAAGGCCAAAAATGGGGTTTTTTCCCTAAGGATCGCACATATCGCGCCTTTCTACACAATAAACTTTTTTTTCTGATAGCCCCGAGGGACTTGCATTATTATTGGGCCAGTGCGCAGCCTTGCGCAGCCTTGCGCAGTTAACAACACCTTTTTTAGCCTCTGGGAAGGCCAAAAATGGGGTTTTTTCCCTAAGGATCGCACATATCGCGCCTTCTTTGTGCTTTTGCACAAAAGGAATTTTTTTCGGATGGTCCCAGAGGGATTGAATGCATTTGGGACCTTTGTGCATGCAGCTGAGACTGCCAGTTAGGTTTTTTAGCCTCTGGGAAGGCCAAAAATGGGGTTTTTTCCCTAAGGATCGCACATATCGCGCCTTTCTAAACAATAAACTTTTTTTTTTGATAGCCCCGAGGGATTTGCATTATTATTGGGCCAGTGCGCAGCCTTGCGCAGCCTTGCGCAGTTAACAACACTTTTTTAGCATCTGGGAAGGCCAAAAATGGGGTTTTTTCCCTAAGGATCGCACATATCGCGCCTTCTTTGTGCTTTTGCACAAAAGGAATTTTTTTCGGATGGTCCCAGAGGGATTGAATGCATTTGGGACCTTTGTGCATGCAGCTGAGAGCGCCAATTAGCTTTTTTCTGCTTTTGGGGGCTAATTCAAGCCCTGAAAAAGTGCAGCACTTTTTAGTATCGCCAAATTCGATAAAAATAGTGCCAAATGGAATGTTTTTTGGTGCCGCAACGGGATCTGGGGTGCTTTTGTGCTGGGGCCGTTGCACCAAAACCAGCACTTTTTTGAGGGACCCACCCCACCCCTCTCAAAACTGAAATTCCCACCTTATCGAAAAAATCGCAGACTTTCTACACAGTAAACTTTTTTTTTCTGATAGCCCCGAGGGATTTGCATTATTATTGGGCCAGTGCGCAGCCTTGCGCAGCCTTGCGTAGTTAACAACACCTTTTTTAGCCTCTGGGAATGCCCCAAAATGGGGTTTTTTCCCTAAGGATCGCACATATCGCGCCTTCTTTGTGCTTTTGCACAAAAGGAATTTTTTTCGGATGGTCCCAGAGGGATTGAATGCATTTGGGACCTTTGTGCATGCAGCTGAGACTGCCAGTTAGGTTTTTTAGCCTCTGGGAAGGCCAAAAATGGGGTTTTTTCCCTAAGGATCGCACATATCGCGCCTTTCTACACAATAAACTTTTTTTTCTGATAGCCCCGAGGGATTTGCATTATTATTGGGCCAGTGCGCAGCCTTGCGCAGCCTTGCGCAGTTAACAACACCTTTCTTAGCCTCTGGGAAGGCCAAAAATGGGGTTTTTTCCCTAAGGATCGCACATATCGCGCCTTCTTTGTGCTTTTGCACAAAAGGAATTTTTTTCGGATGGTCCCAGAGGGATTGAATGCATTTGGGACCTTTGTGCATGCAGCTGAGACTGCCAGTTAGGTTTTTTAGCCTCTGGGAAGGCCAAAAATGGGGTTTTGTCCCTAAGGATCGCACATATCGCGCCTTTCTACACAATAAACTTTTTTTTCTGATAGCCCCGAGGGATTTGCATTATTATTGGGCCAGTGCGCAGCCTTGCGCAGCCTTGCGTAGTTAACAACACCTTTTTTAGCCTCTGGGAATGCCCCAAAATGGGGTTTTTTCCCTAAGGGTCGCACATATCGCGCCTTCTTTGTGCTTTTGCACAAAAGGAATTTTTTTCGGATGGTCCCAGAGGGATTGAATGCATTTGGGACCTTTGTGCATGCAGCTGAGACTGCCAGTTAGCTTTTTTAGCCTCTGGGAAGGCCAAAAATGGGGTTTTTTCCCTAAGGATCGCACATATCGCGCCTTTCTACACAATAAACTTTTTTTTCTGATAGCCCCGAGGGATTTGCATTATTATTGGGCTAGTGCGCAGCCTTGCGCAGCCTTGCGCAGTTAACAACACCTTTTTTAGCCTCTGGGAAGGCCAAAAATGGGGTTTTTTCCCTAAGGATCGCACATATCGCGCCTTCTTTGTGCTTTTGCACAAAAGGAATTTTTTTCGGATGGTCCCAGAGGGATTGAATGCATTTGGGACCTTTGTGCATGCAGCTGAGACTGCCAGTTAGGTTTTTTAGCCTCTGGGAAGGCCAAAAATGGGTTTTTTTCCCTAAGGATCGCACATATCGCGCCTTTCTACACAATAAACTTTTTTTTCTGATAGCCCCGAGGGATTTGCATTATTATTGGGCCAGTGCGCAGCCTTGCGCAGCCTTGCGCAGTTAACAACACCTTTTTTAGCCTCTGGGAATGCCCCAAAATGGGGTTTTTTCCCTAAGGATCGCATATATCGCGCCTTCTTTGTGCTTTTGCACAAAAGGAATTTTTTTCGGATGGTCCCAGAGGGATTGAATGCATTTGGGACCTTTGTGCATGCAGCTGAGACTGCCAGTTAGGTTTTTTAGCCTCTGGGAAGGCCAAAAATGGGGTTTTTTCCCTAAGGATCGCACATATCGCGCCTTTCTACACAATAAACTTTTTTTTCTGATAGCCCCGAGGGATTTGCATTATTATTGGGCCAGTGCGCAGCCTTGCGCAGCCTTGCGCAGTTAACAACACCTTTTTTAGCCTCTGGGAAGGCCAAAAATGGGGTTTTTTCCCTAAGGATCGCACATATCGCGCCTTCTTTGTGCTTTTGCACAAAAGGAATTTTTTTCGGATGGTCCCAGAGGGATTGAATGCATTTGGGACCTTTGTGCATGCAGCTGAGACTGCCAGTTAGGTTTTTTAGCCTCTGGGAAGGCCAAAAATGGGGTTTTTTCCCTAAGGATCGCACATATCGCGCCTTTCTACACAATAAACTTTTTTTTCTGATAGCCCCGAGGGATTTGCATTATTATTGGGCCAGTGCGCAGCCTTGCGCAGCCTTGCGTAGTTAACAACACCTTTTTTAGCCTCTGGGAATGCCCCAAAATGGGGTTTTTTCCCTAAGGATCGCACATATCGCGCCTACTTTGTGCTTTTGCACAAAAGGAATTTTTTTCGGATGGTCCCAGAGGGATTGAATGCATTTGGGACCTTTGTGCATGCAGCTGAGACTGCCAGTTAGGTTTTTTAGCCTCTGGGAAGGCCAAAAATGGGGTTTTTTCCCTAAGGATCGCACATATCGCGCCTTTCTACACAATAAACTTTTTTTTCTGATAGCCCCGAGGGATTTGCATTATTATTGGGCCAGTGCGCAGCCTGGCGCAGCCTTGCGCAGTTAACAACACCTTTTTTAGCCTCTGGGAAGGCCAAAAATGGGGTTTTTTCCCTAAGGATCGCACATATCGCGCCTTCTTTGTGCTTTTGCACAAAAGGAATTTTTTTCGGATGGTCCCAGAGGGATTGAATGCATTTGGGACCTTTGTGCATGCAGCTGAGACTGCCAGTTAGGTTTTTTAGCCTCTGGGAAGGCCAAAAATGGGGTTTTTTCCCTAAGGATCGCACATATCGCGCCTTTCTACACAATAAACCTTTTTTTCTGATAGCCCCGAGGGATTTGCATTATTATTGGGCCAGTGCGCAGCCTTGCGCAGCCTTGCGTAGTTAACAACACCTTTTTTAGCCTCTGGGAATGCCCCAAAATGGGGTTTTTTCCCTAAGGATCGCACATATCGCGCCTTCTTTGTGCTTTTGCACAAAAGGAATTTTTTTCGGATGGTCCCAGAGGGATTGAATGCATTTGGGACCTTTGTGCATGCAGCTGAGACTGCCAGTTAGGTTTTTTAGCCTCTGGGAAGGCCAAAAATGGGGTTTTTTCCCTAAGGATCGCACATATCGCGCCTTTCTACACAATAAACTTTTTTTTCTGATAGCCCCGAGGGATTTGCATTATTATTGGGCCAGTGCGCAGCCTGGCGCAGCCTTGCGCAGTTAACAACACCTTTTTTAGCCTCTGGGAAGGCCAAAAATGGGGTTTTTTACCTAAGGATCGCACATATCGCGCCTTCTTTGTGCTTTTGCACAAAAGGAATTTTTTTCGGATGGTCCCAGAGGGATTGAATGCATTTGGGACCTTTGTGCATGCAGCTGAGACTGCCAGTTAGGTTTTTTAGCCTCTGGGAAGGCCAAAAATGGGGTTTTTTCCCTAAGGATCGCACATATCGCGCCTTTCTACACAATAAACTTTTTTTTCTGATAGCCCCGAGGGATTTGCATTATTATTGGGCCAGTGCGCAGCCTTGCACAGCCTTGCGTAGTTAACAACACCTTTTTTAGCCCCTGGGAATGCCCCAAAATGGGGTTTTTTCCCTAAGGATCGCACATATCGCGCCTTCTTTGTGCTTTTGCACAAAAGGAATTTTTTTCGGATGGTCCCAGAGGGATTGAATGCATTTGGGACCTTTGTGCATGCAGCTGAGACTGCCAGTTAGGTTTTTTAGCCTCTGGGAAGGCCAAAAATGGGGTTTTTTCCCTAAGGATCGCACATATCGCGCCTTTCTACACAATAAACTTTTTTTTCTGATAGCCCCGAGGGATTTGCATTATTATTGGGCCAGTGCGCAGCCTTGCGCAGCCTTGCGCAGTTAACAACACCTTTTTTAGCCTCTGGGAAGGCCAAAAATGGGGTTTTTTCCCTAAGGATCGCACATATCGCGCCTTCTTTGTGCTTTTGCACAAAAGGAATTTTTTTCCGATGGTCCCAGAGGGATTGAATGCATTTGGGACCTTTGTGCATGCAGCTGAGAGCGCCAATTAGCTTTTTTCTGCTTTTGGGGGCTAATTCAAGCCCTGAAAAAGTGCAGCACTTTTTAGTATCGCCAAATTCGATAAAAATAGTGCCAAATGGAATGTTTTTTGGTGCCGCAACGGGATCTGGGGTGCTTTTGTGCTGGGGCCGTTGCACCAAAACCAGCACTTTTTTGAGGGACCCACCCCACCCCTCTCAAAACTGAAATTCCCACCTTATCGAAAAAATCGCAGACTTTCTACACAGTAAACTTTTTTTTTCTGATAGCCCCGAGGGATTTGCATTATTATTGGGCCAGTGCGCAGCCTTGCGCAGCCTTGCGTAGTTAACAACACCTTTTTTAGCCTCTGGGAATGCCCCAAAATGGGGTTTTTTCCCTAAGGATCGCACATATCGCGCCTTCTTTGTGCTTTTGCACAAAAGGAATTTTTTTCGGATGGTCCCAGAGGGATTGAATGCATTTGGGACCTTTGTGCATGCAGCTGAGACTGCCAGTTAGGTTTTTTAGCCTCTGGGAAGGCCAAAAATGGGGTTTTTTCCCTAAGGATCGCACATATCGCGCCTTTCGACACAATAAGCTTTTTTTTCTGATAGCCCCGAGGGATTTGCATTATTATTGGGCCAGTGCGCAGCCTTGCGCAGCCTTGCGCAGTTAACAACACCTTTTTTAGCCTCTGGGAAGGCCAAAAATGGGGTTTTTTCCCTAAGGATCGCACATATCGCGCCTTCTTTGTGCTTTTGCACAAAAGGAATTTTTTTAGGATGGTCCCAGAGGGATTGAATGCATTTGGGACCTTTGTGCATGCAGCTGAGACTGCCAGTTAGGTTTTTTAGCCTCTGGGAAGGCCAAAAATGGGGTTTTTTCCCTAAGGATCGCACATATCGCGCCTTTCTACACAATAAACTTTTTTTTCTGATAGCCCCGAGGGATTTGCATTATTATTGGGCCAGTGCGCAGCCTTGCGCAGCCTTGCGTAGTTAACAACACCTTTTTTAGCCTCTGGGAATGCCCCAAAATGGGGTTTTTTCCCTAAGGATCGCACATATCGCGCCTTCTTTGTGCTTTTGCACAAAAGGAATTTTTTTCGGATGGTCCCAGAGGGATTGAATGCATTTGGGACCTTTGTGCATGCAGCTGAGACTGCCAGTTAGGTTTTTTAGCCTCTGGGAAGGCCAAAAATGGGGTTTTTTCCCTAAGGATCGCACATATCGCGCCTTTCTACACAATAAACTTTTTTTTCTGATAGCCCCGAGGGATTTGCATTATTATTGGGCCAGTGCGCAGCCTTGCACAGCCTTGCGTAGTTAACAACACCTTTTTTAGCCCCTGGGAATGCCCCAAAATGGGGTTTTTTCCCTAAGGATCGCACATATCGCGCCTTCTTTGTGCTTTTGCACAAAAGGAATTTTTTTCGGATGGTCCCAGAGGGATTGAATGCATTTGGGACCTTTGTGCATGCAGCTGAGACTGCCAGTTAGGTTTTTTAGCCTCTGGGAAGGCCAAAAATGGGGTTTTTTCCCTAAGGATCGCACATATCGCGCCTTTCTACACAATAAACTTTTTTTTCTAATAGCCCCGAGGGATTTGCATTATTATTGGGCCAGTGCGCAGCCTTGCGCAGCCTTGCGCAGTTAACAACACCTTTTTTAGCCTCTGGGAAGGCCAAAAATGGGGTTTTTTCCCTAAGGATCGCACATATCGCGCCTTCTTTGTGCTTTTGCACAAAAGGAATTTTTTTCGGATGGTCCCAGAGGGATTGAATGCATTTGGGACCTTTGTGCATGCAGCTGAGACTGCCAGTTAGGTTTTTTAGCCTCTGCGAAGGCCAAAAATGGGGTTTTTTCCCTAAGGATCGCACATATCGCGCCTTTCTACACAAAAAAACTTTTTTTTCTGATAGCCCCGAGGGATTTGCATTATTATTGGGCCAGTGCGCAGCCTTGCGCAGCCTTGCGCAGTTAACAACACCTTTTTTAGCCTCTGGGAAGGCCAAAAATGGGGTTTTTTCCCTAAGGATCGCACATATCGCGCCTTCTTTGTGCTTTTGCACAAAAGGAATTTTTTTCGGATGGTCCCAGAGGGATTGAATGCATTTGGGACCTTTGTGCATGCAGCTGAGACTGCCAGTTAGGTTTTTTAGCCTCTGGGAAGGCCAAAAATGGGGTTTTTTCCCTAAGGATCGCACATATCGCGCCTTTCTACACAATAAACTTTTTTTTCTGATAGCCCCGAGGGATTTGCATTATTATTGGGCCAGTGCGCAGCCTTGCGCAGCCTTGCGCAGTTAACAACACCTTTTTTAGCCTCTGGGAAGGCCAAAAATGGGGTTTTTTACCTAAGGATCGCACATATCGCGCCTTCTTTGTGCTTTTGCACAAAAGGAATTTTTTTCGGATGGTCCCAGAGGGATTGAATGCATTTGGGACCTTTGTGCATGCAGCTGAGACTGCCAGTTAGGTGTTTTAGCCTCTGGGAAGGCCAAAAATGGGGTTTTTTCCCTAAGGATCGCACATATCGCGCCTTTCTACACAATAAACTTTTTTTTCTCATAGCCCCGAGGGATTTGCATTATTATTGGGCCAGTGCGCAGCCTTGCGCAGCCTTGCGCAGTTAACAACACCTTTTTTAGCCTCTGGGAAGGCCAAAAATGGGGTTTTTTCCCTAAGGATCGCACATATCGCGCCTTCTTTGTGCTTTTGCACAAAAGGAATTTTTTTCGGATGGTCCCAGAGGGATTGAATGCATTTGGGACCTTTGTGCATGCAGCTGAGACTGCCAGTTAGGTTTTGTAGCCTCTGGGAAGGCCAAAAATGGGGTTTTTTCCCTAAGGATCGCACATATCGCGCCTTTCTACACAATAAACTTTTTTTTCTGATAGCCCCGAGGGATTTGCATTATTATTGGGCCAGTGCGCAGCCTTGCGCAGCCTTGCGCAGTTAACAACACCTTTTTTAGCCTCTGGGAAGGCCAAAAATGGGGTTTTTTCCCTAAGGATCGCACATATCGCGCCTTCTTTGTGCTTTTGCACAAAAGGAATTTTTTTCGGATGGTCCCAGAGGGATTGAATGCATTTGGGACCTTTGTGCATGCAGCTGAGAGCGCCAATTAGCTTTTTTCTGCTTTTGGGGGCTAATTCAAGCCCTGAAAAAGTGCAGCACTTTTTAGTATCGCCAAATTCGATAAAAATAGTGCCAAATGGAATGTTTTTTGGTGCCGCAACGGGATCTGGGGTGCTTTTGTGCTGGGGCCGTTGCACCAAAACCAGCACTTTTTTGAGGGACCCACCCCACCCCTCTCAAAACTGAAATTCCCACCTTATCGAAAAAATCGCAGACTTTCTACACAGTAAACTTTTTTTTTCTGATAGCCCCGAGGGATTTGCATTATTATTGGGCCAGTGCGCAGCCTTGCGCAGCCTTGCGTAGTTAACAACACCTTTTTTAGCCTCTGGGAATGCCCCAAAATGGGGTTTTTTCCCTAAGGATCGCACATATCGCGCCTTCTTTGTGCTTTTGCACAAAAGGAATTTTTTTCGGATGGTCCCAGAGGGATTGAATGCATTTGGGACCTTTGTGCATGCAGCTGAGACTGCCAGTTAGGTTTTCTAGCCTCTGGGAAGGCCAAAAATGGGGTTTTTTCCCTAAGGATCGCACATATCGCGCCTTTCTACACAATAAACTTTTTTTTCTGATAGCCCCGAGGGATTTGCATTATTATTGGGCCAGTGCGCAGCCTTGCGCAGCCTTGCGTAGTTAACAACACCTTTTTTAGCTTCTGGGAATGCCCCAAAATGGGGTTTTTTCCCTAAGGATCGCACATATCGCGCCTTCTTTGTGCTTTTGCACAAAAGGAATTTTTTTCGGATGGTCCCAGAGGGATTGAATGCATTTGGGACCTTTGTGCATGCAGCTGAGACTGCCAGTTAGGTTTTTTAGCCTCTGGGAAGGCCAAAAATGGGGTTTTTCCCTAAGGATCGCACATATCGCGCCTTTCTACACAATAAACTTTTTTTTCTGATAGCCCCGAGGGATTTGCATTATTATTGGGCCAGTGCGCAGCCTTGCGCAGCCTTGCGCAGTTAACAACACCTTTTTTAGCCTCTGGGAAGGCCAAAAATGGGGTTTTTTCCCTAAGGATCGCACATATCGCGCCTTCTTTGTGCTTTTGCACAAAAGGAATTTTTTTCGGATGGTCCCAGAGGGATTGAATGCATTTGGGACCTTTGTGCATGCAGCTGAGACTGCCAGTTAGGTTTTTTAGCCTCTGGGAAGGCCAAAAATGGGGTTTTTTCCCTAAGGATCGCACATATCGCGCCTTTCTACACAATAAACTTTTTTTTCTGATAGCCCCGAGGGATTTGCATTATTATTGGGCCAGTGCGCAGCCTTGCGCAGCCTTGCGTAGTTAACAACACGTTTTTTAGCCTCTGGGAATGCCCCAAAATGGGGTTTTTTCCCTAAGGATCGCACATATCGCGCCTTCTTTGTGCTTTTGCACAAAAGGAATTTTTTCGGATGGTCCCAGAGGGATTGAATGCATTTGGGACCTTTGTGCATGCAGCTGAGACTGCCAGTTAGGTTTTTTAGCCTCTGGGAAGGCCAAAAATGGGGTTTTTTCCCTAAGGATCGCACATATCGCGCCTTTCTACACAATAAACTTTTTTTTCTGATAGCCCCGAGGGATTTGCATTATTATTGGGCCAGTGCGCAGCCTTGCGCAGCCTTGCGCAGTTAACAACACCTTTTTTAGCCTCTGGGAAGGCCAAAAATGGGGTTTTTTCCCTAAGGATCGCACATATCGCGCCTTCTTTGTGCTTTTGCACAAAAGGAATTTTTTTCGGATGGTCCCAGAGGGATTGAATGCATTTGGGACCTTTGTGCATGCAGCTGAGACTGCCAGTTAGGTTTTTTAGCCTCTGGGAAGGCCAAAAATGGGGTTTTTTCCCTAAGGATCGCACATATCGCGCCTTTCTACACAATAAACTTTTTTTTCTGATAGCCCCGAGGGATTTGCATTATTATTGGGCCAGTGCGCAGCCTTGCGCAGTTAACAACACCTTTTTTAGCCTCTGGGAAGGCCAAAAATGGGGTTTTTTCCCTAAGAATCGCACATATCGCGCCTTTCTACACAAAAAACTTTTTTTTCTGATAGCCCCGAGGGATTTGCATTATTATTGGGCCAGTGCGCAGCCTTGCGCAGCCTTGCGCAGTTAACAACACCTTTTTTAGCCTCTGGGAAGGCCAAAAATGGGGTTTTTTCCCTAAGGATCGCACATATCGCGCCTTCTTTGTGCTTTTGCACAAAAGGAATTTTTTTCGGATGGTCCCAGAGGGATTGAATGCATTTGGGACCTTTGTGCATGCAGCTGAGAGCGCCAATTAGCTTTTTCTGCTTTTGGGGGCTAATTCAAGCCCTGAAAAAGTGCAGCACTTTTTAGTATCGCCAAATTCGATAAAAATAGTGCCAAATGGAATGTTTTTTGGTGCCGCAACGGGATCTGGGGTGCTTTTGTGCTGGGGCCGTTGCACCAAAACCAGCACTTTTTTGAGGGACCCACCCCACCCCTCTCAAAACTGAAATTCCCACCTTATCGAAAAAATCGCAGACTTTCTACACAGTAAACTTTTTTTTTCTGATAGCCCCGAGGGATTTGCATTATTATTGGGCCAGTGCGCAGCCTTGCGCAGCCTTGCGTAGTTAACAACACCTTTTTTAGCCTCTGGGAATGCCCCAAAATGGGGTTTTTTCCCTAAGGATCGCACATATCGCGCCTTCTTTGTGCTTTTGCACAAAAGGAATTTTTTTCGGATGGTCCCAGAGGGATTGAATGCATTTGGGACCTTTGTGCATGCAGCTGAGACTGCCAGTTAGGTTTTTTAGCCTCTGGGAAGGCCAAAAATGGGGTTTTTTCCCTAAGGATCGCACATATCGCGCCTTTCTACACAATAAACTTTTTTTTCTGATAGCCCCGAGGGATTTGCATTATTATTGGGCCAGTGCGCAGCCTTGCGCAGCCTTGCGCAGTTAACAACACCTTTTTTAGCCTCTGGGAAGGCCAAAAATGGGGTTTTTTCCCTAAAGATCGCACATATCGCGCCTTCTTTGTGCTTTTGCACAAAAGGAATTTTTTTCGGATGGTCCCAGAGGGATTGAATGCATTTGGGACCTTTGTGCATGCAGCTGAGACTGCCAGTTAGGTTTTTTAGCCTCTGGGAAGGCCAAAAATGGGGTTTTTTCCCTAAGGATCGCACATATCGCGCCTTTCTACACAATAAACTTTTTTTTCTGATAGCCCCGAGGGATTTGCATTATTATTGGGCCAGTGCGCAGCCTTGCGCAGCCTTGCGTAGTTAACAACACCTTTCTTAGCCTCTGGGAATGCCCCAAAATGGGGTTTTTTCCCTAAGGATCGCACATATCGCGCCTTCTTTGTGCTTTTGCACAAAAGGAATTTTTTTCGGATGGTCCCAGAGGGATTGAATGCATTTGGGACCTTTGTGCATGCAGCTGAGACTGCCAGTTAGGTTTTTTAGCCTCTGGGAAGGCCAAAAATGGGGTTTTTTCCCTAAGGATCGCACATATCGCGCCTTTCTACACAATAAACTTTTTTTTCTGATAGCCCCGAGGGATTTGCATTATTATTGGGCCAGTGCGCAGCCTTGCGCAGCCTTGCGCAGTTAACAACACCTTTTTTAGCCTCTGGGAAGGCCAAAAATGGGGTTTTTTCCCTAAAGATCGCACATATCGCGCCTTCTTTGTGCTTTTGCACAAAAGGAATTTTTTTCGGATGGTCCCAGAGGGATTGAATGCATTTGGGACCTTTGTGCATGCAGCTGAGACTGCCAGTTAGGTTTTTTAGCCTCTGGGAAGGCCAAAAATGGGGTTTTTTCCCTAAGGATCGCACATATCGCGCCTTTCTACACAATAAACTTTTTTTTCTGATAGCCCCGAGGGATTTGCATTATTATTGGGCCAGTGCGCAGCCTTGCGCAGCCTTGCGTAGTTAACAACACCTTTCTTAGCCTCTGGGAATGCCCCAAAATGGGGTTTTTTCCCTAAGGATCGCACATATCGCGCCTTCTTTGTGCTTTTGCACAAAAGGAATTTTTTTCGGATGGTCCCAGAGGGATTGAATGCATTTGGGACCTTTGTGCATGCAGCTGAGACTGCCAGTTAGGTTTTTTAGCCTCTGGGAAGGCCAAAAATGGGGTTTTTTCCCTAAGGATCGCACATATCGCGCCTTTCTACACAATAAACTTTTTTTTCTGATAGCCCCGAGGGATTTGCATTATTATTGGGCCAGTGCGCAGCCTTGCGCAGCCTTGCGCAGTTAACAACACCTTTTTTAGCCTCTGGGAAGGCCAAAAATGGGGTTTTTTCCCTAAGGATCGCACATATCGCGCCTTCTTTGTGCTTTTGCACAAAAGGAATTTTTTTCGGATGGTCCCAGAGGGATTGAATGCATTTGGGACCTTTGTGCATGCAGCTGAGACTGCCAGTTAGGTTTTTTAGCCTCTGGGAAGGCCAAAAATGGGGTTTTTTCCCTAAGGATCGCCCATATCGCGCCTTTCTACACAATAAACTTTTTTTTCTGATAGCCCCGAGGGATTTGCATTATTATTGGGCCAGTGCGCAGCCTTGCGCAGCCTTGCGTAGTTAACAACACCTTTTTTAGCCTCTGGGAATGCCCCAAAATGGGGTTTTTTCCCTAAGGATCGCACATATCGCGCCTTCTTTGTGCTTTTGCACAAAAGGAATTTTTTTCGGATGGTCCCAGAGGGATTGAATGCATTTGGGACCTTTGTGCATGCAGCTGAGACTGCCAGTTAGGTTTTTTAGCCTCTGGGAAGGCCAAAAATGGGGTTTTTTCCCTAAGGATCGCACATATCGCGCCTTTCTACACAATAAACTTTTTTTTCTGATAGCCCCGAGGGATTTGCATTATTATTGGGCCAGTGCGCAGCCTTGCGCAGCCTTGCGCAGTTAACAACACCTTTTTTAGCCTCTGGGAATGCCCCAAAATGGGGTTTTTTCCCTAAGGATCGCACATATCGCGCCTTCTTTGTGCTTTTGCACAAAAGGAATTTTTTTCGGATGGTCCCAGAGGGATTGAATGCATTTGGGACCTTTGTGCATGCAGCTGAGACTGCCAGTTAGGTTTTTTAGCCTCTGGGAAGGCCAAAAATGGGGTTTTTTCCCTAAGGATCGCACATATCGCGCCTTTCTACACAATAAACTTTTTTTTCTGATAGCCCCGAGGGATTTGCATTATTATTGGGCCAGTGCGCAGCCTTGCGCAGCCTTGCGCAGTTAACAACACCTTTTTTAGCCTCTGGGAAGGCCAAAAATGGGGTTTTTTCCCTAAGGATCGCACATATCGCGCCTTCTTTGTGCTTTTGCACAAAAGGAATTTTTTTCGGATGGTCCCAGAGGGATTGAATGCATTTGGGACCTTTGTGCATGCAGCTGAGACTGCCAGTTAGGTTTTTTTAGCCTCTGGGAAGGCCAAAAATGGGGTTTTTTCCCTAAGGATCGCACATATCGCGCCTTTCTACACAATAAACTTTTTTTTCTGATAGCCCCGAGGGATTTGCATTATTATTGGGCCAGTGCGCAGCCTTGCGCAGCCTTGCGCAGTTAACAACACCTTTTTTAGCCTCTGGGAAGGCCAAAAATGGGGTTTTTTCCCTAAGGATCGCACATATCGCGCCTTCTTTGTGCTTTTGCACAAAAGGAATTTTTTTCGGATGGTCCCAGAGGGATTGAATGCATTTGGGACCTTTGTGCATGCAGCTGAGACTGCCAGTTAGGTTTTTTAGCCTCTGGGAAGGCCAAAAATGGGGTTTTTTCCCTAAGGATCGCACATATCGCGCCTTTCTACACAATAAACTTTTTTTTCTGATAGCCCCGAGGGATTTGCATTATTATTGGGCCAGTGCGCAGCCTTGCGCAGCCTTGCGTAGTTAACAACACCTTTTTTAGCCTCTGGGAATGCCCCAAAATGGGGTTTTTTCCCTAAGGATCGCACATATCGCGCCTTCTTTGTGCTTTTGCACAAAAGGAATTTTTTTCGGATGGTCCCAGAGGGATTGAATGCATTTGGGACCTTTGTGCATGCAGCTGAGACTGCCAGTTAGGTTTTTTAGCCTCTGGGAAGGCCAAAAATGGGGTTTTTTCCCTAAGGATCGCACATATCGCGCCTTTCTACACAATAAACTTTTTTTTCTGATAGCCCCGAGGGATTTGCATTATTATTGGGCCAGTGCGCAGCCTTGCGCAGCCTTGCGCAGTTAACAACACCTTTTTTAGCCTCTGGGAAGGCCAAAAATGGGGTTTTTTCCCTAAGGATCGCACATATCGCGCCTTCTTTGTGCTTTTGGACAAAAGGAATTTTTTTCGGATGGTCCCAGAGGGATTGAATGCATTTGGGACCTTTGTGCATGCAGCTGAGACTGCCAGTTAGGTTTTTTAGCCTCTGGGAAGGCCAAAAATGGGGTTTTTTCCCTAAGGATCGCACATATCGCGCCTTTCTACACAATAAACTTTTTTTTCTGATAGCCCCGAGGGATTTGCATTATTATTGGGCCAGTGCGCAGCCTTGCGCAGCCTTGCGCAGTTAACAACACCTTTTTTAGCCTCTGGGAAGGCCAAAAATGGGGTTTTTTCCCTAAGGATCGCACATATCGCGCCTTCTTTGTGCTTTTGCACAAAAGGAATTTTTTTCGGATGGTCCCAGAGGGATTGAATGCATTTGGGACCTTTGTGCATGCAGCTGAGACTGCCAGTTAGGTTTTTTAGCCTCTGGGAAGGCCAAAAATGGGGTTTTTTCCCTAAGGATCGCACATATCGCGCCTTTCTACACAATAAACTTTTTTTTCTGATAGCCCCGAGGGATTTGCATTATTATTGGGCCAGTGCGCAGCCTTGCGCAGCCTTGCGCAGTTAACAACACCTTTTTTAGCCTCTGGGAAGGCCAAAAATGGGGTTTTTTCCCTAAGGATCGCACATATCGCGCCTTCTTTGTGCTTTTGGACAAAAGGAATTTTTTTCGGATGGTCCCAGAGGGATTGAATGCATTTGGGACCTTTGTGCATGCAGCTGAGACTGCCAGTTAGGTTTTTTAGCCTCTGGGAAGGCCAAAAATGGGGTTTTTTCCCTAAGGATCGCACATATCGCGCCTTTCTACACAATAAACTTTTTTTTCTGATAGCCCCGAGGGATTTGCATTATTATTGGGCCAGTGCGCAGCCTTGCGCAGCCTTGCGCAGTTAACAACACCTTTTTTAGCCTCTGGGAAGGCCAAAAATGGGGTTTTTTCCCTAAGGATCGCACATATCGCGCCTTCTTTGTGCTTTTGCACAAAAGGAATTTTTTTCGGATGGTCCCAGAGGGATTGAATGCATTTGGGACCTTTGTGCATGCAGCTGAGACTGCCAGTTAGGTTTTTTAGCCTCTGGGAAGGCCAAAAATGGGGTTTTTTCCCTAAGGATCGCACATATCGCGCCTTTCTACACAATAAACTTTTTTTTCTGATAGCCCCGAGGGATTTGCATTATTATTGGGCCAGTGCGCAGCCTTGCGCAGCCTTGCGTAGTTAACAACACCTTTTTTAGCCTCTGGGAATGCCCCAAAATGGGGTTTTTTCCCTAAGGATCGCACATATCGCGCCTTCTTTGTGCTTTTGCACAAAAGGAATTTTTTTCGGATGGTCCCAGAGGGATTGAATGCATTTGGGACCTTTGTGCATGCAGCTGAGACTGCCAGTTAGGTTTTTTAGCCTCTGGGAAGGCCAAAAATGGGGTTTTTTCCCTAAGGATCGCACATATCGCGCCTTTCTACACAATAAACTTTTTTTTCTGATAGCCCCGAGGGATTTGCATTATTATTGGGCCAGTGCGCAGCCTTGCGCAGCCTTGCGCAGTTAACAACACCTTTTTTAGCCTCTGGGAAGGCCAAAAATGGGGTTTTTTCCCTAAGGATCGCACATATCGCGCCTTCTTTGTGCTTTTGCACAAAAGGAATTTTTTTCGGATGGTCCCAGAGGGATTGAATGCATTTGGGACCTTTGTGCATGCAGCTGAGACTGCCAGTTAGGTTTTTTAGCCTCTGGGAAGGCCAAAAATGGGGTTTTTTCCCTAAGGATCGCACATATCGCGCCTTTCTACACAATAAACTTTTTTTTCTGATAGCCCCGAGGGATTTGCATTATTATTGGGCCAGTGCGCAGCCTTGCGCAGCCTTGCGTAGTTAACAACACCTTTTTTAGCCTCTGGGAATGCCCCAAAATGGGGTTTTTTCCCTAAGGATCGCACATATCGCGCCTTCTTTGTGCTTTTGCACAAAAGGAATTTTTTTCGGATGGTCCCAGAGGGATTGAATGCATTTGGGACCTTTGTGCATGCAGCTGAGACTGCCAGTTAGGTTTTTTAGCCTCTGGGAAGGCCAAAAATGGGGTTTTTTCCCTAAGGATCGCACATATCGCGCCTTTCTACACAATAAACTTTTTTTTCTAATAGCCCCGAGGGATTTGCATTATTATTGGGCCAGTGCGCAGCCTTGCGCAGCCTTGCGCAGTTAACAACACCTTTTTTAGCCTCTGGGAATGCCAAAAATGGGGTTTTTTCCCTAAGGATCGCACATATCGCGCCTTCTTTGTGCTTTTGCACAAAAGGAATTTTTTTTCGGATGGTCCCAGAGGGATTGAATGCATTTGGGACCTTTGTGCATGCAGCTGAGACTGCCAGTTAGGTTTTTTAGCCTCTGGGAAGGCCAAAAATGGGGTTTTTTCCCTAAGGATCGCACATATCGCGCCTTTCTACACAATAAACTTTTTTTTCTGATAGCCCCGAGGGATTTGCATTATTATTGGGCCAGTGCGCAGCCTTGCGCAGCCTTGCGCAGTTAACAACACCTTTTTTTAGCCTCTGGGAAGGCCAAAAATGGGGTTTTTTCCCTAAGGATCGCACATATCGCGCCTTCTTTGTGCTTTTGCACAAAAGGAATTTTTTTCGGATGGTCCCAGAGGGATTGAATGCATTTGGGACCTTTGTGCATGCAGCTGAGAGCGCCAATTAGCTTTTTTCTGCTTTTGGGGGCTAATTCAAGCCCTGAAAAAGTGCAGCACTTTTTAGTATCGCCAAATTCGATAAAAATAGTGCCAAATGGAATGTTTTTTGGTGCCGCAACGGGATCTGGGCTGCTTTTGTGCTGGGGCCGTTGCACCAAAACCAGCACTTTTTTGAGGGACCCACCCCACCCCTCTCAAAACTGAAATTCCCACCTTATCGAAAAAATCGCAGACTTTCTACACAGTAAACTTTTTTTTTCTGATAGCCCCGAGGGATTTGCATTATTATTGGGCCAGTGCGCAGCCTTGCGCAGCCTTGCGTAGTTTACAACACCTTTTTTAGCCTCTGGGAATGCCGCAAAATGGGGTTTTTTCCCTAAGGATCGCACATATCGCGCCTTCTTTGTGCTTTTGCACAAAAGGAATTTTTTTCGGATGGTCCCAGAGGGATTGAATGCATTTGGGACCTTTGTGCATGCAGCTGAGACTGCCAGTTAGGTTTTTTAGCCTCTGGGAAGGCCAAAAATGGGGTTTTTTCCCTAAGGATCGCACATATCGCGCCTTTCTACACAATAAACTTTTTTTTCTGATAGCCCCGAGGGATTTGCATTATTATTGGGCCAGTGCGCAGCCTTGCGCAGCCTTGCGCAGTTAACAACACCTTTTTTAGCCTCTGGGAAGGCCAAAAATGGGGTTTTTTCCCTAAGGATCGCACATATCGCGCCTTCTTTGTGCTTTTGCACAAAAGGAATTTTTTTCGGATGGTCCCAGAGGGATTGAATGCATTTGGGACCTTTGTGCATGCAGCTGAGACTGCCAGTTAGGTTTTTTAGCCTCTGGGAAGGCCAAAAATGGGGTTTTTTCCCTAAGGATCGCACATATCGCGCCTTTCTACACAATAAACTTTTTTTTCTGATAGCCCCGAGGGATTTGCATTATTATTGGGCCAGTGCGCAGCCTTGCGCAGCCTTGCGTAGTTAACAACACCTTTTTTAGCCTCTGGGAATGCCCCAAAATGGGGTTTTTTCCCTAAGGATCGCACATATCGCGCCTTCTTTGTGCTTTTGCACAAAAGGAATTTTTTTCGGATGGTCCCAGAGGGATTGAATGCATTTGGGACCTTTGTGCATGCAGCTGAGACTGCCAGTTAGGTTTTTTAGCCTCTGGGAAGGCCAAAAATGGGGTTTTTTCCCTAAGGATCGCACATATCGCGCCTTTCTACACAATAAACTTTTTTTTCTAATAGCCCCGAGGGATTTGCATTATTATTGGGCCAGTGCGCAGCCTTGCGCAGCCTTGCGCAGTTAACAACACCTTTTTTAGCCTCTGGGAAGGCCAAAAATGGGGTTTTTTCCCTAAGGATCGCACATATCGCGCCTTCTTTGTGCTTTTGCACAAAAGGAATTTTTTTCGGATGGTCCCAGAGGGATTGAATGCATTTGGGACCTTTGTGCATGCAGCTGAGACTGCCAGTTAGGTTTTTTAGCCTCTGGGAAGGCCAAAAATGGGGTTTTTTCCCTAAGGATCGCACATATCGCGCCTTTCTACACAATAAACTTTTTTTTCTGATAGCCCCGAGGGATTTGCATTATTATTGGGCCAGTGCGCAGCCTTGCGCAGCCTTGCGCAGTTAACAACACCTTTTTTAGCCTCTGGGAAGGCCAAAAATGGGGTTTTTTCCCTAAGGATCGCACATATCGCGCCTTCTTTGTGCTTTTGCACAAAAGGAATTTTTTTCGGATGGTCCCAGAGGGATTGAATGCATTTGGGACCTTTGTGCATGCAGCTGAGAGCGCCAATTAGCTTTTTGCTGCTTTTGGGGGCTAATTCAAGCCCTGAAAAAGTGCAGCACTTTTTAGTATCGCCAAATTCGATAAAAATAGTGCCAAATGGAATGTTTTTTGGTGCCGCAACGGGATCTGGGGTGCTTTTGTGCTGGGGCCGTTGCACCAAAACCAGCACTTTTTTGAGGGACCCACCCCACCCCTCTCAAAACTGAAATTCCCACCTTATCGAAAAAATCGCAGACTTTCTACACAGTAAACTTTTTTTTTCTTATAGCCCCGAGGGATTTGCATTATTATTGGGCCAGTGCGCAGCCTTGCGCAGCCTTGCGTAGTTAACAACACCTTTTTTAGCCTCTGGGAATGCCCCAAAATGGGGTTTTTTCCCTAAGGATCGCACATATCGCGCCTTCTTTGTGCTTTTGCACAAAAGGAATTTTTTTCGGATGGTCCCAGAGGGATTGAATGCATTTGGGACCTTTGTGCATGCAGCTGAGACTGCCAGTTAGGTTTTTTAGCCTCTGGGAAGGCCAAAAATGGGGTTTTTTCCCTAAGGATCGCACATATCGCGCCTTTCTACACAATAAACTTTTTTTTCTGATAGCCCCGAGGGATTTGCATTATTATTGGGCCAGTGCGCAGCCTTGCGCAGCCTTGCGCAGTTAACAACACCTTTTTTAGCCTCTGGGAAGGCCAAAAATGGGGTTTTTTCCCTAAGGATCGCACATATCGCGCCTTCTTTGTGCTTTTGCACAAAAGGAATTTTTTTCGGATGGTCCCAGAGGGATTGAATGCATTTGGGACCTTTGTGCATGCAGCTGAGACTGCCAGTTAGGTTTTTTAGCCTCTGGGAAGGCCAAAAATGGGGTTTTTTCCCTAAGGATCGCACATATCGCGCCTTTCTACACAATAAACTTTTTTTTCTGATAGCCCCGAGGGATTTGCATTATTATTGGGCCAGTGCGCAGCCTTGCGCAGCCTTGCGCAGTTAACAACACCTTTTTTAGCCTCTGGGAAGGCCAAAAATGGGGTTTTTTCCCTAAGGATCGCACATATCGCGCCTTCTTTGTGCTTTTGCACAAAAGGAATTTTTTTCGGATGGTCCCAGAGGGATTGAATGCATTTGGGACCTTTGTGCATGCAGCTGAGACTGCCAGTTAGGTTTTTTAGCCTCTGGGAAGGCCAAAAATGGGGTTTTTTCCCTAAGGATCGCACATATCGCGCCTTTCTACACAATAAACTTTTTTTTCTGATAGCCCCGAGGGATTTGCATTATTATTGGGCGAGTGCGCAGCCTTGCGCAGCCTTGCGTAGTTAACAACACCTTTTTTAGCCTCTGGGAATGCCCCAAAATGGGGTTTTTTCCCTAAGGATCGCACATATCGCGCCTTCTTTGTGCTTTTGCACAAAAGGAATTTTTTTCGGATGGTCCCAGAGGGATTGAATGCATTTGGGACCTTTGTGCATGCAGCTGAGACTGCCAGTTAGGTTTTTTAGCCTCTGGGAAGGCCAAAAATGGGGTTTTTTCCCTAAGGATCGCACATATCGCGCCTTTCTACACAATAAACTTTTTTTTCTGATAGCCCCGAGGGATTTGCATTATTATTGGGCCAGTGCGCAGCCTTGCGCAGCCTTGCGCAGTTAACAACACCTTTTTTAGCCTCTGGGAATGCCAAAAATGGGGTTTTTTCCCTAAGGATCGCACATATCGCGCCTTCTTTGTGCCTTTGCACAAAAGGAATTTTTTTCGGATGGTCCCAGAGGGATTGAATGCATTTGGGACCTTTGTGCATGCAGCTGAGACTGCCAGTTAGGTTTTTTAGCCTCTGGGAAGGCCAAAAATGGGGTTTTTTCCCTAAGGATCGCACATATCGCGCCTTTCTACACAATAAACTTTTTTTTCTGATAGCCCCGAGGGATTTGCATTATTATTGGGCCAGTGCGCAGCCTTGCGCAGCCTTGCGCAGTTAACAACACCTTTTTTAGCCTCTGGGAAGGCCAAAAATGGGGTTTTTTCCCTAAGGATCGCACATATCGCGCCTTCTTTGTGCTTTTGCACAAAAGGAATTTTTTTCGGATGGTCCCAGAGGGATTGAATGCATTTGGGACCTTTGTGCATGCAGCTGAGACTGCCAGTTAGGTTTTTTAGCCTCTGGGAAGGCCAAAAATGGGGTTTTTTCCCTAAGGATCGCACATATCGCGCCTTTCTACACAATAAACTTTTTTTTCTGATAGCCCCGAGGGATTTGCATTATTATTGGGCCAGTGCGCAGCCTTGCGCAGCCTTGCGCAGTTAACAACACCTTTTTTAGCCTCTGGGAAGGCCAAAAATGGGGTTTTTTCCCTAAGGATCGCACATATCGCGCCTTCTTTGTGCTTTTGCACAAAAGGAATTTTTTTCGGATGGTCCCAGAGGGATTGAATGCATTTGGGACCTTTGTGCATGCAGCTGAGAGCGCCAATTAGCTTTTTCTGCTTTTGGGGGCTAATTCAAGCCCTGAAAAAGTGCAGCACTTTTTAGTATCGCCAAATTCGATAAAAATAGTGCCAAATGGAATGTTTTTTGATGCCGCAACGGGATCTGGGGTGCTTTTGTGCTGGGGCCGTTGCACCAAAACCAGCACTTTTTTGAGGGACCCACCCCACCCCTCTCAAAACTGAAATTCCCACCTTATCGAAAAAATCGCAGACTTTCTACACAGTAAATTTTTTTTTTCTGATAGCCCCGAGGGATTTGCATTATTATTGGGCCAGTGCGCAGCCTTGCGCAGCCTTGCGTAGTTAACAACACCTTTCTTAGCCTCTGGGAATGCCCCAAAATGGGGTTTTTTCCCTAAGGATCGCACATATCGCGCCTTCTTTGTGCTTTTGCACAAAAGGAATTTTTTTCGGATGGTCCCAGAGGGATTGAATGCATTTGGGACCTTTGTGCATGCAGCTGAGACTGCCAGTTAGGTTTTTTAGCCTCTGGGAAGGCCAAAAATGGGGTTTTTTCCCTAAGGATCGCACATATCGCGCCTTTCTACACAATAAACTTTTTTTTCTGATAGCCCCGAGGGATTTGCATTATTATTGGGCCAGTGCGCAGCCTTGCGCAGCCTTGCGCAGTTAACAACACCTTTTTTAGCCTCTGGGAAGGCCAAAAATGGGGTTTTTTCCCTAAGGATCGCACATATCGCGCCTTCTTTGTGCTTTTGCACAAAAGGAATTTTTTTCGGATGGTCCCAGAGGGATTGAATGCATTTGGGACCTTTGTGCATGCAGCTGAGACTGCCAGTTAGGTTTTTTAGCCTCTGGGAAGGCCAAAAATGGGGTTTTTTCCCTAAGGATCGCACATATCGCGCCTTTCTACACAATAAACTTTTTTTTCTGATAGCCCCGAGGGATTTGCATTATTATTGGGCCAGTGCGCAGCCTTGCGCAGCCTTGCGTAGTTAACAACACCTTTTTTAGCCTCTGGGAATGCCCCAAAATGGGGTTTTTTCCCTAAGGATCGCACATATCGCGCCTTCTTTGTGCTTTTGCACAAAAGGAATTTTTTTCGGATGGTCCCAGAGGGATTGAATGCATTTGGGACCTTTGTGCATGCAGCTGAGACTGCCAGTTAGGTTTTTTAGCCTCTGGGAAGGCCAAAAATGGGGTTTTTTCCCTAAGGATCGCACATATCGCGCCTGTCTACACAATAAACTTTTTTTTCTGATAGCCCCGAGGGATTTGCATTATTATTGGGCCAGTGCGCAGCCTTGCGCAGCCTTGCGCAGTTAACAACACCTTTTTTAGCCTCTGGGAAGGCCAAAAATGGGGTTTTTTCCCTAAGGATCGCACATATCGCGCCTTCTTTGTGCTTTTGCACAAAAGGAATTTTTTCGGATGGTCCCAGAGGGATTGAATGCATTTGGGACCTTTGTGCATGCAGCTGAGACTGCCAGTTAGGTTTTTTAGCCTCTGGGAAGGCCAAAAATGGGGTTTTTTCCCTAAGGATCGCACATATCGCGCCTTTCTACACAATAAACTTTTTTTTCTGATAGCCCCGAGGGATTTGCATTATTATTGGGCCAGTGCGCAGCCTTGCGCAGCCTTGCGCAGTTAACAACACCTTTTTTAGCCTCTGGGAAGGCCAAAATGGGGTTTTTTCCCTAAGGATCGCACATATCGCGCCTTCTTTGTGCTTTTGCACAAAAGGAATTTTTTTCGGATGGTACCAGAGGGATTGAATGCATTTGGGACCTTTGTGCATGCAGCTGAGACTGCCAGTTAGGTTTTTTAGCCTCTGGGAAGGCCAAAAATGGGGTTTTTTCACTAAGGATCGCACATATCGCGCCTTTCTACACAATAAACTTTTTTTTCTGATAGCCCCGAGGGATTTGCATTATTATTGGGCCAGTGCGCAGCCTTGCGCAGCCTTGCGCAGTTAACAACACCTTTTTTAGCCTCTGGGAAGGCCAAAAATGGGGTTTTTTCCCTAAGGATCGCACATATCGCGCCTTCTTTGTGCTTTTGCACAAAAGGAATTTTTTTCGGATGGTCCCAGAGGGATTGAATGCATTTGGGACCTTTGTGCATGCAGCTGAGACTGCCAGTTAGGTTTTTTAGCTCTGGGAAGGCCAAAAATGGGGTTTTTTCCCTAAGGATCGCACATATCGCGCCTTTCTACACAATAAACTTTTTTTCTGATAGCCCCGAGGGATTTGCATTATTATTGGGCCAGTGCGCAGCCTTGCGCAGCCTTGCGCAGTTAACAACACCTTTTTTAGCCTCTGGGAAGGCCAAAAATGGGTTTTTTCCCTAAGGATCGCACATATCGCGCCTTCTTTGTGCTTTTGCACAAAAGGAATTTTTTTCGGATGGTCCCAGAGGGATTGAATGCATTTGGGACCTTTGTGCATGCAGCTGAGAGCGCCAATTAGCTTTTTCTGCTTTTGGGGGCTAATTCAAGCCCTGAAAAAGTGCAGCACTTTTTAGTATCGCCAAATTCGATAAAAATAGTGCCTAATGGAATGTTTTTTGGTGCCGCAACGGGATCTGGGGTGCTTTTGTGCTGGGGCCGTTGCACCAAAACCAGCACTTTTTTGAGGGACCCACCCACCCCTCTCAAAACTGAAATTCCCACCTTATCGAAAAAATCGCAGACTTACTACACAGTAAACTTTTTTTTTCTGATAGCCCCGAGGGATTTGCATTATTATTGGGCCAGTGCGCAGCCTTGCGCAGCCTTGCGTAGTTAACAACACCTTTTTTAGCCTCTGGGAATTGCCCCAAAATGGCGTTTTTTTCACTAAGGATCGCACATATCGCGCCTTCTTTGTGCTTTTGCACAAAAGGAATTTTTTTCGGATGGTCCCAGAGGGATTGAATGCATTTGGGACCTTTGTGCATGCAGCTGAGACTGCCAGTTAGGTTTTTTTAGCCTCTGGGAAGGCCAAAAATGGGGTTTTTTCCCTAAGAATCGCACATATCGCGCCTTTCTACACAATAAACTTTTTTTTTCTGATAGCCCCGAGGGATTTGCATTATTATTGGGCCAGTGCGCAGCCTTGCGCAGCCTTGCGTAGTTAACAACACCTTTTTTAGCCTCTGGGAAGGCCAAAAATGGGTTTTTTTCCCTAAGGATCGCACATATCGCGCCTTCTTTGTGCTTTTGCACAAAAGGAATTTTTTTCCGATGGTCCCAGAGGGATTGAATGCATTTGGGACCTTTGTGCATGCAGCTGAGACTGCCAGTTAGGTTTTTTAGCCTCTGGGAAGGCCAAAAATGGGGTTTTTTCCCTAAGGATCGCACATATCGCGCCTTTCTACACAATAAACTTTTTTTTCTGATAGCCCCGAGGGATTTTGCATTATTATTGGGCCAGTGCGCAGCCTTGCGCAGCCTTGCGTAGTTAACAACACCTTTTTT
>CAXIQD010000033.1:0-49000 GCA_964030785.1 Siderastrea siderea
TCTTCTTCCAAATCTAGCCACAGTTTCAACACTTTTTTGCACTCTGATTGTTGGAAATCCATCCGTTGTTTCAAACTTTTTTCTTCTTCCAAATCTAGCCATAGTTTCAACGCTTTTTTGCACTGGGATTGTTGGAAATCCATCCGTTGTTTTAAAGTTTTTTCCTCTTCCAAATCTAGCCATAGTTTCAATACTTTTTTGCACTGGGATTGTTGGAAATCCATCCGTTGTTTCAAACTTTTTTCCTCTCCACAAACTTAGCCATAGTTTCAACACTTTTTTGCACTGGGATTGTTGGAAATCCATCCGTTGTTTCTAACTTTTTTCTTCTTCCAAATCTAGCCATAGTTTCAGCACTTTTTTTGCACTGGGATTATTGGAAATCCATCCGTTGTTTCAAACTTTTTTCCTCTCACAAACCTAGCCATAGTTTCAACACTTTTCTGCACTGTGATTGTTGGAAATCCATCCGTTGTTTCAAACTTTTTTCCTCTCACAAATCTAGCCATAGTTTCAACACTTTTTTGCACTGGGATTGTTGGAAATCCATCCGTTGTTTTAAAGTTTTTTCCTCTTCCAAATCTAGATATAGTTTCAATACTTTTTTCCACTGGGATTGTTGGAAATCCATCCGTTGTTTCAATCTTTTTTCTTCTTCCAAATCTAGCCATAGTTTCAACGCTTTTTTGCACTGGGATTGTTGGAAATCCATCCGTTGTTTTAAAGTTTTTTCCTCTTCCAAATCTAGCCATAGTTTCAATACTTTTTTGCACTGGGATTGTTGGAAATCCATCCGTTGTTTCAAACTTTTTTCTTCTTCCAAATCTTGCCATAGTTTCAGCACTTTTTTTGCACTGGGATTATTGGAACTCGATCCGTTGTTTCAAACTTTTTTCCTCTCACAAACCTAGCCATAGTTTCAACGCTTTTTTGCACTGGGATTGTTAAAAATCCATCCGTTGTTTCACACTATTTCTTCTTCCAAATCTAGCCATAGTTTCAACGCTTTTTTACACAGGGAATGTTCGAAATCCATCCGTTGTTTTAAAGTTTTTTCCTCATCCAAATCTAGCCATAGTTTCAATACTTTTTTGCACTGGGATTGTTGGAAATCCATTCCTCTTTCAAACTTTTTTCTTCTGCCAAATCTTGCCATAGTTTCCGCACTTTTTTTGCACTGGGATTATTGGAAATCCATCCGTTGTTTCAAACTTTTTCCTCTCACAAACCTAGCCATAGCTTCAACGCTTTTTTGCACTGGGCTTGTTGGAAGTCCATCCGTTGTTTCAAACTTTTCTCCTCTGCCAAATCTAGTCATAGTTTCAACACTTTTTTGCACTGGGATTGTTGGAAATCAATCCGTTGTTTCAAACTTTTTTCCTCTGCCAAATCTAGCCATAGTTTCAAAACGTTTTTGCACTGGGATTGTTGGAAATCCATCCGTTGTTTCAAACTTTTTTCCTCTCACAAATCTAGCCATAGTTTCAACACTTTTTTGCGCTGCGATTGTTGGAGATCCATCCGTTGTTTCAAACTTTTTTCCTCTTCCAAATCTAGCCATAGTTTCAATACTTTTTTGCACTGGGATTGTTGGAAATCCATCCGTTGTTTCAAACTTTTTTCTTCTTCCAAATCTTGCCATAGTTTCAGCACTTTTTTTGCACTGGGATTATTGGAAATCCATCCGTTGTTTCAAACTTTTTTCCTCTCACAAATCTAGCCATAGTTTCAACGCTTTTTTGCACTGGGATTATTGGAAATCCATCCCTTGTTTTTAAGTTTTTTCCTCTTCCAAATCTAGCCATAGTTTCAATACTTTTTTGCACTGGGATTCTTGGAAATCCATCCGTTCTTTCAAACTTTTATCTCCTTCCAAATCTTGCCATAGTTTCCTGCACTTTTTTTGCACTGGGATTATTGGAAATCCATCCGTTGTTTCAAAGTTTTTTCCTCTCACAAACCTAGCAATAGTTTCTACGCTTTTTTGCACTGGGAGTGTTGGAAATCCATCCGTTGTTTCAACCTTTTCTCGCCTTCCAACTCTAGTCACAGTTTCAACACTTTTTTGCACTGGGATTGTTGGAAATCCATCCGTTGTTTCAACCTTTTCTCGCCTTCCAACTCTAGCTACAGTTTCAACACTTTTTTGCACTGGGATTGTTGGAAATCCATCCGTTGTTTCAAACTTTTCTCCTCTTCCAAATCTAGCCATAGTTTCAATACTTTTTTGCACTGGGATTGTTGGAACTCCATCCGTTGTTTCAACATTTTTTTTCTTCCAAATCTTGCCATAGTTTCAGCACTTTTTTTTACCCTGGGATTATTGGAAATCCATCCGTTGTTTCAAACTTTTTTCCTTTCAGAAACCTAGCCATAGTTTCAACGCTTTTTTGCACTGGGATTGTTGGAAATCCATCCGTTGTTTCAAACTTTTTTCTTCTTCCAAATCTTGCCATAGTTTCAGCACTTTTTTTGCACTAGGATTATTGGAAATCCATCCGTTGTTTCAAACTTTTTTCCTCTCACAAACCTAGCCATAGTTTCAACGCTTTTTTTGCACTAGGATTGTTGGAAATCCATCCGTTGTTTCAAACTTTTTTCTTCTTCCAAATCTAGCCACAGTTTCAACACTTTTTTGCACTCTGATTGTTGGAAATCCATCCGTTGTTTCAAACTTTTTTCTTCTTCCAAATCTAGCCATAGTTTCAACGCTTTTTTGCACTGGGATTGTTGGAAATCCATCCGTTGTTTTAAAGTTTTTTCCTCTTCCAAATCTAGCCATAGTTTCAATACTTTTTTGCACTGGGATTGTTGGAAATCCATCCGTTGTTTCAAACTTTTTTCCTCTCCACAAACTTAGCCATAGTTTCAACACTTTTTTGCACTGGGATTGTTGGAAATCCATCCGTTGTTTCTAACTTTTTTCTTCTTCCAAATCTAGCCATAGTTTCAGCACTTTTTTTGCACTGGGATTATTGGAAATCCATCCGTTGTTTCAAACTTTTTTCCTCTCACAAACCTAGCCATAGTTTCAACACTTTTCTGCACTCTGATTGTTGGAAATCCATCCGTTGTTTCAAACTTTTTTCCTCTCACAAATCTAGCCATAGTTTCAACACTTTTTTGCACTGGGATTGTTGGAAATCCATCCGTTGTTTCTAACTTTTTTCTTCTTCCAAATCTAGCATTAGTTTCAACGCTTTTTTGCACTGGGATTGTTGGAAATCCATCCGTTGTTTTAAAGTTTTTTCCTCTTCCAAATCTAGCCATAGTTTCAATACTTTTTTCCACTGGGATTGTTGGAAATCCATCCGTTGTTTCAATCTTTTTTCTTCTTCCAAATCTAGCCATAGTTTCAACGCTTTTTTGCACTGGGATTGTTGGAAATCCATCCGTTGTTTTAAAGTTTTTTCCTCTTCCAAATCTAGCCATAGTTTCAATACTTTTTTGCACTGGGATTGTTGGAAATCCATCCGTTGTTTCAAACTTTTTTCTTCTTCCAAATCTTGCCATAGTTTCAGCACTTTTTTTGCACTGGGATTATTGGAACTCGATCCGTTGTTTCAAACTTTTTTCCTCTCACAAACCTAGCCATAGTTTCAACGCTTTTTTGCACTGGGATTGTTAAAAATCCATCCGTTGTTTCACACTATTTCTTCTTCCAAATCTAGCCATAGTTTCAACGCTTTTTTACACAGGGAATGTTCGAAATCCATCCGTTGTTTTAAAGTTTTTTCCTCATCCAAATCTAGCCATAGTTTCAATACTTTTTTGCACTGGGATTGTTGGAAATCCATTCCTCTTTCAAACTTTTTTCTTCTGCCAAATCTTGCCATAGTTTCCGCACTTTTTTTGCACTGGGATTATTGGAAATCCATCCGTTGTTTCAAACTTTTTCCTCTCACAAACCTAGCCATAGCTTCAACGCTTTTTTGCACTGGGCTTGTTGGAAGTCCATCCGTTGTTTCAAACTTTTCTCCTCTGCCAAATCTAGTCATAGTTTCAACACTTTTTTGCACTGGGATTGTTGGAAATCAATCCGTTGTTTCAAACTTTTTTCCTCTGCCAAATCTAGCCATAGTTTCAAAACGTTTTTGCACTGGGATTGTTGGAAATCCATCCGTTGTTTCAAACTTTTTTCCTCTCACAAATCTAGCCATAGTTTCAACACTTTTTTGCGCTGCGATTGTTGGAGATCCATCCGTTGTTTCAAACTTTTTTCCTCTTCCAAATCTAGCCATAGTTTCAATACTTTTTTGCACTGGGATTGTTGGAAATCCATCCGTTGTTTCAAACTTTTTTCTTCTTCCAAATCTTGCCATAGTTTCAGCACTTTTTTTGCACTGGGATTATTGGAAATCCATCCGTTGTTTCAAACTTTTTTCCTCTCACAAATCTAGCCATAGTTTCAACGCTTTTTTGCACTGGGATTATTGGAAATCCATCCCTTGTTTTTAAGTTTTTTCCTCTTCCAAATCTAGCCATAGTTTCAATACTTTTTTGCACTGGGATTCTTGGAAATCCATCCGTTCTTTCAAACTTTTATCTCCTTCCAAATCTTGCCATAGTTTCCTGCACTTTTTTTGCACTGGGATTATTGGAAATCCATCCGTTGTTTCAAAGTTTTTTCCTCTCACAAACCTAGCAATAGTTTCTACGCTTTTTTGCACTGGGAGTGTTGGAAATCCATCCGTTGTTTCAACCTTTTCTCGCCTTCCAACTCTAGTCACAGTTTCAACACTTTTTTGCACTGGGATTGTTGGAAATCCATCCGTTGTTTCAACCTTTTCTCGCCTTCCAACTCTAGCTACAGTTTCAACACTTTTTTGCACTGGGATTGTTGGAAATCCATCCGTTGTTTCAAACTTTTCTCCTCTTCCAAATCTAGCCATAGTTTCAATACTTTTTTGCACTGGGATTGTTGGAACTCCATCCGTTGTTTCAACATTTTTTTTCTTCCAAATCTTGCCATAGTTTCAGCACTTTTTTTTACCCTGGGATTATTGGAAATCCATCCGTTGTTTCAAACTTTTTTCCTTTCAGAAACCTAGCCATAGTTTCAACGCTTTTTTGCACTGGGATTGTTGGAAATCCATCCGTTGTTTCAAACTTTTTTCTTCTTCCAAATCTAGCCATAGTTTCAACGCTTTTTTGCACTGGGATTTTTGGAAATCCATCCGCTGTTTTAAAGTTTTTTCCTCTTCAAAATCTAGCCATAGTTTCAATACTTTTTTGCACTGGGATTGTTGGAAATCCATCCGTTGTTTCAAACTTTTTTCCTCTCAAAAACCTAGCCTTAGTTTCAACACTTTTTTGCACAGGGATTGTTGGAAATCCATCCGTTGTTTCAAACCTTTTTTCTTCTTCCAAATCTAGCCATAGTTTCAGCACTTTTTTGGCAGTGGGATTATTGCAAATCCATCCGTTCTTTCAAACTTTTTCCTCTCACAAACCTAGCCATAGCTTCAACGCTTTTTTGGACTGGGCTTGTTGGAAGTCCATCCGTTGTTTCAAACTTTTCTCCTCTGCCAAATCTAGTCATAGTTTCAACACTTTTTTGCACTGGGATTGTTGGAAATCAATCCGTTGTTTCAAACTTTTTTCCTCTGCCAAATCTAGCCATAGTTTCAACACGTTTTTGCACTGGGATTGTTGGAAATCCATCCGTTGTTTCAAACTTTTTTCCTCTCACAAATCTAGCCATAGTTTCAACACTTTTTTGCGCTGAGATTGTTGGAGATCCATCCGTTGTTTCAAACTTTTTTCCTCTTCCAAATCTAGCCATAGTTTCAATACTTTTTTGCACTGGGATTGTTGGAAATCCATCCGTTGTTTCAAACTTTTTTCTTCTTCCAAATCTTGCCATAGTTTCAGCACTTTTTTTGCACTGGGATTATTGGAAATCCATCCGTTGTTTCAAAGTTTTTTCCTCTCACAAACCTAGCAATAGTTTCAACGCTTTTTTCCACTGGGAGTGTTGGAAATCCATCCGTAGTTTCAACCTTTTCTCGCCTTCCAACTCTAGCCACAGTTTCAACACTTTTTTGCACTGGGATTGTTGGAAATCCATCCGTTGTTTCAACCTTTTCTCGCCTTCCAACTCTAGCTACAGTTTCAACAGTTTTTTGCACTGGGATTGTTGGAAATCCATCCGTTGTTTTAAAGTTTTTTCCTCTTCCAAATCTAGCCATAGTTTCAATACTTTTTTCCACTGGGATTGTTGGAAATCCATCCGTTGTTTCAATCTTTTTTCTTCTTCCAAATCTAGCCATAGTTTCAACGCTTTTTTGCACTGGGATTGTTGGAAATCCATCCGTTGTTTTAAAGTTTTTTCCTCTTCCAAATCTAGCCATAGTTTCAATACTTTTTTGCACTGGGATTGTTGGAAATCCATCCGTTGTTTCAAACTTTTTTCTTCTTCCAAATCTTGCCATAGTTTCAGCACTTTTTTTGCACTGGGATTATTGGAACTCGATCCGTTGTTTCAAACTTTTTTCCTCTCACAAACCTAGCCATAGTTTCAACGCTTTTTTGCACTGGGATTGTTAAAAATCCATCCGTTGTTTCACACTATTTCTTCTTCCAAATCTAGCCATAGTTTCAACGCTTTTTTACACAGGGAATGTTCGAAATCCATCCGTTGTTTTAAAGTTTTTTCCTCATCCAAATCTAGCCATAGTTTCAATACTTTTTTGCACTGGGATTGTTGGAAATCCATTCCTCTTTCAAACTTTTTTCTTCTGCCAAATCTTGCCATAGTTTCCGCACTTTTTTTGCACTGGGATTATTGGAAATCCATCCGTTGTTTCAAACTTTTTCCTCTCACAAACCTAGCCATAGCTTCAACGCTTTTTTGCACTGGGCTTGTTGGAAGTCCATCCGTTGTTTCAAACTTTTCTCCTCTGCCAAATCTAGTCATAGTTTCAACACTTTTTTGCACTGGGATTGTTGGAAATCAATCCGTTGTTTCAAACTTTTTTCCTCTGCCAAATCTAGCCATAGTTTCAAAACGTTTTTGCACTGGGATTGTTGGAAATCCATCCGTTGTTTCAAACTTTTTTCCTCTCACAAATCTAGCCATAGTTTCAACACTTTTTTGCGCTGCGATTGTTGGAGATCCATCCGTTGTTTCAAACTTTTTTCCTCTTCCAAATCTAGCCATAGTTTCAATACTTTTTTGCACTGGGATTGTTGGAAATCCATCCGTTGTTTCAAACTTTTTTCTTCTTCCAAATCTTGCCATAGTTTCAGCACTTTTTTTGCACTGGGATTATTGGAAATCCATCCGTTGTTTCAAACTTTTTTCCTCTCACAAATCTAGCCATAGTTTCAACGCTTTTTTGCACTGGGATTATTGGAAATCCATCCCTTGTTTTTAAGTTTTTTCCTCTTCCAAATCTAGCCATAGTTTCAATACTTTTTTGCACTGGGATTCTTGGAAATCCATCCGTTCTTTCAAACTTTTATCTCCTTCCAAATCTTGCCATAGTTTCCTGCACTTTTTTTGCACTGGGATTATTGGAAATCCATCCGTTGTTTCAAAGTTTTTTCCTCTCACAAACCTAGCAATAGTTTCTACGCTTTTTTGCACTGGGAGTGTTGGAAATCCATCCGTTGTTTCAACCTTTTCTCGCCTTCCAACTCTAGTCACAGTTTCAACACTTTTTTGCACTGGGATTGTTGGAAATCCATCCGTTGTTTCAACCTTTTCTCGCCTTCCAACTCTAGCTACAGTTTCAACACTTTTTTGCACTGGGATTGTTGGAAATCCATCCGTTGTTTCAAACTTTTCTCCTCTTCCAAATCTAGCCATAGTTTCAATACTTTTTTGCACTGGGATTGTTGGAACTCCATCCGTTGTTTCAACATTTTTTTTCTTCCAAATCTTGCCATAGTTTCCTGCACTTTTTTTGCACTGGGATTATTGGAAATCCATCCGTTGTTTCAAAGTTTTTTCCTCTCACAAACCTAGCAATAGTTTCTACGCTTTTTTGCACTGGGAGTGTTGGAAATCCATCCGTTGTTTCAACCTTTTCTCGCCTTCCAACTCTAGTCACAGTTTCAACACTTTTTTGCACTGGGATTGTTGGAAATCCATCCGTTGTTTCAACCTTTTCTCGCCTTCCAACTCTAGCTACAGTTTCAACACTTTTTTGCACTGGGATTGTTGGAAATCCATCCGTTGTTTCAAACTTTTCTCCTCTTCCAAATCTAGCCATAGTTTCAATACTTTTTTGCACTGGGATTGTTGGAACTCCATCCGTTGTTTCAACATTTTTTTTCTTCCAAATCTTGCCATAGTTTCAGCACTTTTTTTTACCCTGGGATTATTGGAAATCCATCCGTTGTTTCAAACTTTTTTCCTTTCAGAAACCTAGCCATAGTTTCAACGCTTTTTTGCACTGGGATTGTTGGAAATCCATCCGTTGTTTCAAACTTTTTTCTTCTTCCAAATCTAGCAATAGTTTCAACGCTTTTTTGCACTGGGATTTTTGGAAATCCATCCGCTGTTTTAAAGTTTTTTCCTCTTCAAAATCTAGCCATAGTTTCAATACTTTTTTGCACTGGGATTGTTGGAAATCCATCCGTTGTTTCAAACTTTTTTCCTCTCAAAAACCTAGCCTTAGTTTCAACACTTTTTTGCACAGGGATTGTTGGAAATCCATCCGTTGTTTCAAACCTTTTTTCTTCTTCCAAATCTAGCCATAGTTTCAGCACTTTTTTGGCAGTGGGATTATTGCAAATCCATCCGTTCTTTCAAACTTTTTCCTCTCACAAACCTAGCCATAGCTTCAACGCTTTTTTGGACTGGGCTTGTTGGAAGTCCATCCGTTGTTTCAAACTTTTCTCCTCTGCCAAATCTAGTCATAGTTTCAACACTTTTTTGCACTGGGATTGTTGGAAATCAATCCGTTGTTTCAAACTTTTTTCCTCTGCCAAATCTAGCCATAGTTTCAACACGTTTTTGCACTGGGATTGTTGGAAATCCATCCGTTGTTTCAAACTTTTTTCCTCTCACAAATCTAGCCATAGTTTCAACACTTTTTTGCGCTGAGATTGTTGGAGATCCATCCGTTGTTTCAAACTTTTTTCCTCTTCCAAATCTAGACATAGTTTCAATACTTTTTTGCACTGGGATTGTTGGAAATCCATCCGTTGTTTCAAACTTTTTTCTTCTTCCAAATCTTGCCATAGTTTCAGCACTTTTTTTGCACTGGGATTATTGGAAATCCATCCGTTGTTTCAAAGTTTTTTCCTCTCACAAACCTAGCAATAGTTTCAACGCTTTTTTCCACTGGGAGTGTTGGAAATCCATCCGTTGTTTCAACCTTTTCTCGCCTTCCAACTCTAGCCACAGTTTCAACACTTTTTTGCACTGGGATTGTTGGAAATCCATCCGTTGTTTCAACCTTTTCTCGCCTTCCAACTCTAGCTACAGTTTCAACAGTTTTTTGCACTGGGATTGTTGGAAATCCATCCGTTGTTTCAAATTTTTCTCCTCTTCCAAATCTAGCCATAGTTTCAATACTTTTTTGAACTGGGATTGTTGGAACTCCATCCGTTGTTTCAACATTTTTTTTCTTCCAAATCTTGCCATAGTTTCAGCACTTTTTTTTACCCTGGGATTATTGGAAATCCATCCGTTGTTTCAAACTTTTTTCCTTTCAGAAACCTAGCCATAGTTTCAACGCTTTTTTGCACTGGGATTGTTGGAAATCCATCCGTTGTTTCAAACTTTTTTCTTCTTCCAAATCTAGCGATAGTTTCAACGCTTTTTTGCACTGGGATTTTTGGAAATCCATCCGCTGTTTTAAAGTTTTTTCCTCTTCAAAATCTAGCCATAGTTTCAATACTTTTTTGCACTGGGATTGTTGGAAATCCATCCGTTGTTTCAAACTTTTTTCCTCTCAAAAACCTAGCCTTAGTTTCAACACTTTTTTGCACAGGGATTGTTGGAAATCCATCCGTTGTTTCAAACCTTTTTTCTTCTTCCAAATCTAGCCATAGTTTCAGCACTTTTTTTTACCCTGGGATTATTGGAAATCAACCCGTTGTTTCAAACTTTTTTCCTTTCAGAAACCTAGCCATAGTTTCAACGCTTTTTTGCACTGGGATTGTTGGAAATCCATCCGTTGTTTCAAACTTTTTTCTTCTTCCAAATCTAGCCATAGTTTCAACGCTTTTTTGCACTGGGATTGTTGGAAATCCATCCGTTGTTTTAAAGTTTTTTTCTCTTCCAAATCTAGCCATAGTTTCAATTTATTTTTGCACTGGGATTGTTGGAAATCTATCCGTTGTTTCAAACTTTTTTCTTCTTCCAAATCTAGCCATAGTATCAACGCTTTTTTGCACTGGGATTGTTGGAAATCCATCCGTTGTTTTAAAGTTTTTTCCTCTTCCAAATCTAGCCATAGCTTCAATACTTTTTTGCACTGGGATTGTTGGAAATCCATCCGTGTTTCAAACTTTTTTCTTATTCCAAATCTTCCCATAGTTTCAGCACTTTTTTTGCACTGGGATTATTGGAAATCCATCCGTTGTTTCAAACTTTTTTCTTCTTCCAAATCTAGCAATAGTTTCAGCCCTTTCTTTGCACTGGGATTGTTGGAAATCCATCCGTTGTTTCAAACTTTTTTTGTCTTCTAAATCTAGCCATAGTTTCAAGACTTTTTTGCAATGGGATTGTTGGAAATCCATCCGTTGTTTCCAGCTTTTTTCCTCTTCCAAATCTAGCCATAGTTACAACACTTTTTTGCAATGGGATTGTTGGAAATCCATCCGTTGTTTCAAACTTTTTTCCTCTCACAAATCTAGCCATAGTTTCAACACTTTTTGCACTGGGATTGTTGGAAATCCATCCGTTGTTTCAAACTTTTTTCTTCTTCCAAATCTAGCCACAGTTTCAACACTTTTTTGCACTGGGATTGTTGGAAATCCATCCGTTGTTTCAACCTTTTCTCGCCTTCCAACTCTAGCTACAGTTTCAACACTTTTTTGCACTGGGATTGTTGGAAATCCATCCGTTGTTTCAAACTTTTCACCTCTTCCAAATCTAGCCATAGTTTCAATACTTTTTTGCACTGGGATTGTTGGAAATCCATCCGTTGTTTCAAACTTTTTTCTTCTTCCAAATCTTGCCATAGTTTCAGCACTTTTTTTGCACTGGGATTATTGGAAATCCATCCGTTGTTTCAAACTTTTTTCCTCTCACAAACCTAGCAATAGTTTCAAAGCGTTTCTGCACTGGAATTGTTGGAAATCCATCCGTTGTTTCAAACTTTTTTCTTCTTCCAAATCTAGCCATAAATTCAACGCTTTTTTGCACTGGGATTGTTGGAAATCCATCCGTTGCTTTGAAGTTTTTTCCTCTTTCAAATCTAGCCATAGTTTCAATACTTTTTTACACTGGATTTGTTGGAAATCCATCCGTTGTTTCAAACTTTTTTCTTCTTCCAAATCTAGCAATAGTTTCAACGCTTTTTTGCACTGGGATTGTTGGAAATTCATCCGTTGTTTTACAGTTTTTTCCTCTTCGAAATCTAGCCATAGTTTCAATACTTTTTTGCACTGGGATTGTTGGAAATCTATCCGTTGTTTCAAACTTTTTTCTTCTTCCAAATCTAGCCATAGTTTCAACGCTTTTTTGCACTGGGATTGTTGGAAATCCATCCGTTGTTTTAAAGTTTTTTCCTCTTCCAAATCTAGCCATAGTTTCAATACTTTTTTGCACTGGGATTGTTGGAAATCAGTCCGTGTTTCAAACTTTTTTCTTATTTCAAATCTTCCCATAGTTTCAGCACTTTTTTTGCACTGGGATTATTGGAAATCCATCCGTTGTTTCAAACTTTTTTCTTCTTCCAAATCTAGCAATAGTTTCAGCCCTTTCTTTGCACTGGGATTGTTGGAAGTCCATCCGTTGTTTCAATCTTTTTTTATCTTCTAAATCTAGCCATAGTTTCAAGACTTTTTTGCAATGGGATTGTTGGAAATCAATCCGTTTTTTCCAGCTTTTTTCCTCTTCCAAATCTAGCCATAGTTTCAACACTTTTTTGCAATGGGATTGTTGGAAATCCATCCGTTGTTTCAAACTTTTTTCCTCTCACAAATCTAGCCATAGTTTCAACACTTTTTTGCGCTGGGATTGTTGGAAATCCATCCATTGTATCAAACTTCTTTCTTCTTCCAAATCTAGCCATAGTTTCAGCACTTTTTTGGCAGTGGGATTATTGCAAATCCATCCGTTCTTTCAAACTTTTTTCCTCTTACAAACCTACCAATAGCTTCAACGCTTTTTTGCACTGGGATTGGGGGAAATCCATCCGTTGTTTCAAACTTTTTCCTCTTCCAAATCTAGCCATAGTTTCAACACTTTTTTGCACTGGGATTGTTGGAAATCCATCCGTTGTTTCAAACTTTTTTCTTTTTCCAAATCTAGCCATAGTTTCAACACTTTTTTGCACTGGAATTGTTGGAAATCCATCCGTTGTTTCAAACTTTTCTCGTCTTCCAAATCTAGCCATAGTTTCAACACTTTTTTGCACTGGGATTGTTAAAGATCCATCCGTTGTTTCAAACTATTTCTTCTTCCAACTCTAGCCATAGTTTCAACGCTTTTTTACACAGGGAATGTTCGAAATCCATCCGTTGTTTTAAAGTTTTTTCCTCATCCAAATCTAGCCATAGTTTCAATACTTTTTTGCACTGGGATTGTTGGAAATCCATTCCTCTTTCAAACTTTTTTCTTCTGCCAAATCTTGCCATAGTTTCAGCACTTTTTTTGCACTGGGATTATTGGAAATCCATCCGTTGTTTCAAACTTTTTCCTCTCACAAACCTAGCCATAGCTTCAACGCTGTTTTGCACTGGGATTGTTGGAAGTCCATCCGTTGTTTCAAACTTTTCTCCTCTGCCAAATCTAGTCATAGTTTCAACACTTTTTTGCACTGGGATTGTTGGAAATCCATCCGTTGTTTCAAACTTTTTTCCTCTGCCAAATCTAGCCATAGTTTCAACACGTTTTTCCACTGGGATTGTTGGAAATCCATCCGTTGTTTCAAACTTTTTTCCTCTCACAAATCTAGCCATAGTTTCAACACTTTTTTGCGCTGGGATTGTTGGAAATCCATCCGTTGTTTCAAACTTTTCTCTTCTTCCCAATCTACCCACAGTTTCAAAATTTTTTGCACTGGGATTATTGGAAATCCATCCGTTGTTTCAAACTTTTTTCTTCTTCCAAATCTTCCCATAGTTTAAGCACTTTTTTCCACTTTTTTTTCCTCTTCCAAACCTAGCCATAGTTTCAACGCTTTTTTGCACTGGGATTGTTGGAAATCCATCCGTTGTTTCAAACTTTTCTCCTCTTCTCAAATCTAGCCATAGTTTCACTACTTTTTTGCACTGGGATTGTTGGAAATCCATCCTTTGTTTCAAACTTTTTTCCTCTCAAGAACCTTGCCATAGTTTCAACACTTTTTTGCACTGGGATTGTTGGAAATCCATCCGTTGTTTCAAACTTTTTTCTTCTTCCAAATCTAGCCATAGTTTCAGCACTTTTTTTGAACTGGGATTGTTGGAAATCCATCCGTTGTTTCCAACTTTTTTCTTCTTCCAAATCTTGCCATAGTTTCAGCACTTTTTTTTCCATTGGGATTGTTGGAAATCCATCCGTTGTTTCAAACGTTTTTCTTCTTCCAAATCTAGCCATAGTTTCAGCACTTTTTTTGCACTGGGGTTATTCGAAATCCATCCGTTGTTTCAAACTTTTTTCCTCTTCCAAACCTAGCCATAGTTTCAACGCTTTTTTGCACTGGGATTGTTGGAAATCCATCCGTTGTTTCAAACTTTTCTCCTCTTCTCAAACCTAGCCATAGTTTCACTACTTTTTTGCACTGGGATTGTTGGAAATCCATCCTTTGTTTCAAACTTTTTTCCTCTCAAAAACCTTGCCATAGTTTCAACACTTTTTTGCACTGGGATTGTTGGAAATCCATCCGTTGTTTCAAACTTTTTTCTTCTTCCAAATCTAGCCATAGTTTCAGCACTTTTTTTGAACTGGGATTGTTGGAAATCCATCCGTTGTTTCCAACTTTTTTCTTCTTCCAAATCTTGCCATAGTAACAGCACTTTTTTTGCACTGGGATTATTGGAAATCCATACGTTGTTTCAAACTTTTTTATCTCACAAACCTAGCCATAGTTTCAACGCTTTTTTGAACTGGGATTGTTGAAAATCCATCCGTTGTTTCAAACTTTTTTCCTCTTCTAAATCTAGCCATAGTTTCAACACTTTTTTGCACTGGGATTGTTGGAAATCCATCCCTTGTTTCAAACTGTTTTTATCTCACAAACCTAGCCATAGTTTAAACGCTTTTTTGCACTGGGATTGTTGGAAATCCATCCGTTGTTTCAAAATTTTTTCTTCTTCCAAATCTAGCCATAGTTTCAACACTGTTTTGCAATGGGATTGTTGGAAATCCATCCGTTGTTTCAAACTTTTTTCTTCTTCGAAATCTAGAAATAGTTTCAATGCTTTTTTGCACAGGGATTGTTGGAAATCCATCCGTCGTTTTAAAGTTTTTTCCTCTTCCAAATCTAGCCATAGTTTCAATACTTTTTTGCACTGGGATTGTTGGAAATCCATCCGTGTTTCAAACTTTTTTCATCTTCCAAATCTTGCCATAGTTTCAGCTCTTTTTTTGCACTGGGATTGTTGGAAATCCAAGCGTTGTTTCAAACTTTTTTCTTCTTCCAAATCTAGCAATAGTTTGAGCCCTTTCTTTGCACTGGGATTGTTGGAAATCCATCCGTTGTCTCAAACTTTTTTTGTCTTCAAAATCTAGCCATAGTTTCAAGACTTTTTTGCACTGGGATTGTTGGAAATCCATCCGTTGTTTCAAACTTTTTTCTTCTTCCAAATCTTGCCATAGTTTAAGCACTTTTTTTGCACTGGGATTATTGGAAATCCATCCGTTGTTTCAAACTTTTTTCCTCTTCCAAACCTAGCCATAGTTTCAACGCTTTTTTGCACTGGGATTGTTGGAAATCCATCCGTTGTCTCAAACTTTTCTCCTCTTCTCAAATCTAGCCATAGTTTCACTACTTTTTTGCACTGGGATTGTTGGAAATCCATCCGTTGTTTCAAACTTTTTTCCTCTCAAGAACCTTGCCATAGTTTCAACACTTTTTTGCACTGGGATTGTTGGAAATCCATCCGTTGTTTCAAACTTTTTTCTTCTTCCAAATCTAGCCATAGTTTCAGCACTTTTTTTGAACTGGGATTGTTGGAAATCCATCCGTTGTTTCCAACTTTTTTCTTCTTCCAAATCTTGCCATAGTTTCAGCACTTTTTTTTCCATTGGGATTGTTGGAAATCCATCCGTTGTTTCAAACTTTTTTCTTCTTCCAAATCTAGCCATAGTTTCAGCACTTTTTTTGCACTCGGGTTATTCGAAATCCATCCGTTGTTTTAAACTTTTTTCCTCTCACAAACCTAGCCATAGTTTCAACGCTTTGTTCCACTGGCATTGGTGGAAATCCATCCGTTGTTTCAAACTTTTTTCTTCTTCCAAATCTAGTCATAGTTTCAACGCTTTTTTGCACTGGGATTGTTGGAAATCCATCCGTTGTTTTAAAGTTTTTTCCTCTTCCAAATCTAGCCATAGTTTCAATACTTTTTTGCACTGGGATTGTTGGAAATTCATCCGTTGTTTCAAACGTTTTCCTCTTCCACAGCTATCCATAGTTTCAACACTTTTTTGCACTGGGATTGTTGGAAATCCATCCGTTGTTTTAAAGTTTTTTCCCCTTCCAAATCTAGCCATAGTTTCAATACTTTTTTGCACTGGGATTGTTGGAAATCCATCCGTTGTTTCAAATTTTTTCTTCGTCCAAATCGAGCCATAGCTTCAGCACTTTTTTTGCACTGGGATTATTGGAAATCGATCCTTTGTTTCAAACTTTTTTCCTCTCACAAATCTAGCCATAGTTTCAACACTTTTTTGCACTGGGATTGTTGGAAATCCATCCGTTGTTTCAAACTTTTTTCTTCTTCCAAATCTAGCCATAGTATCAGCACTTTTTTTGCACTGGGATTATTGGAAATCCATCCGTTGTTTCAAACTTTTTTATCTCACAAACCTAGCCATAGTTTCAACGCTTTTTTGCACTGGGATTGTTGAAAATCCATCCGTTGTTTCAAACTTTTTTCCTCTTCTAAATCTAGCCATAGTTTCAACACTTTTTTGCACTGGGATTGTTGGAAATCCATCCCTTGTTTCAAACTGTTTTTATCTCACAAACCTAGCCATAGTTTAAACGCTTTTTTGCATTGGGATTGTTGGAAATCCATCCGTTGTTTAAAACTTTTTTCTTCTTCCAAATCTAGCCATAGTTTCAACGCTTTTTTGCACTGGGATTGTTGGAAATCCATCCGTTGTTTCAAAATTTTTTCTTCTTCCAAATCTAGCCATAGTTTCAACACTGTTTTGCAATGGGATTGTTGGAAATCCATCCGTTGTTTCAAACTTTTTTCTTCTTCGAAATCTAGAAATAGTTTCAACGCTTTTTTGCACAGGGATTGTTGGAAATCCATCCGTCGTTTTAAAGTTTTTTCCTCTTCCAAATCTAGCCATAGTTTCAATACTTTTTTGCACTGGGATTGTTGGAAATCCATCCGTGTTTCAAACTTTTTTCATCTTCCAAATCTAGCAATAGTTTCAGCCCTTTCTTTGCACTGGGATTGTTGGAAATCCATCCGTTGTCTCAAACTTTTTTTGTCTTCAAAATCTAGCCATAGTTTCAAGACTTTTTTGCAAAGGGATTGTTGAAAATCCATCCATTGCATCAAACTTTTTTCTTCTTCCAAATCTAGCCATAGTTTCAGCACTTTTTTGGCACTGGGATTATTGCAAATCCATCCGTTGTTTCAAACGTTTTTCCTCTCACAAACCTAGCCATAGCTTCAACGCTTTTTTGCACTGGGATAGTTGGAAATCCATCCGTTGTTTCACACTTTTTCCTCTTCCAAATCTAGCCATAGTTTCAACACTTTTTTGTACTGGGATTGTTGAAAATCCATCCGTTGTTTCAAACTTTTTTCTTTTTCCAAATCTAGCCATAGTTTCAACACTTTTTTGCACTGAAATTGTTGGAAATCAATCCGTTGTTTCAAGCTTTTCTCGTCTTCCAAATCTAGCCATAGTTTCAACACTTTTTTGCACTGGGATTGTTGGAGATACATCCGTTTTTTCAAACTTTTTTCTTCTTCCAAATCTAGCCATAGTTACAACGCTTTTTTGCACTGGGATTGTTGGAAATCCATCCGTTGTTTTAAAGTTTTTTTCTCTTCCAAATCTAGCATAGTTTCAATACTTTTTTGCACTGGGATTGTTGGAAATCCATCCGTTGTTTAAAACTTTTTTCGTCTTCCAAATCTAGCCATAGTTTCAACACTTTTTTGCACTGGGATTGTTGGAAATCCATCCGTTGTTTCAAACTTTTCTCGTCTTCGAAATCTAGCCAAAGTTTCAAGACTTTTTTGCAATGGGATTGTTGGAAATCCCTCCGTTGTTTCAAACTTTTTTCTTTTTCCAAATCTAGCCAGAGTTTCAAAATTTTTTTGCACTGGGATTGTTGGAAATCCATCCGTTGTTTCAAACTTTTCTCGTCTTCCAAATCTAGCCATAGTTTCAACACTTTTTTGCACTGGGATTGTTGGAAATCCATCCGTTGTTTCAAACTTTTTTCCTCTCACAAATCTAGCCATAGTTTCAACACTTTTTGGCACTCTGTTTGAAATCCATGCGTTTTTTCAAACTTTTTTCCTCTCACAAACCTAGCCATAGTTTCAAAGCGTTTTTGCACTGGGATTGTTGGAAATCCATCCGTTGTTTCAAACTTTTTTCTTCTTCCAAATCTAGCCATAAATTCAACGCTTTTTTGCACTGGGATTGTTGGAACTCCATCCGATGTTTTGAAGTTTTTTCCTCTTCCAAATCTAGCCATAGTTTCAATACGTTTTCGCACTGGATTTGTTGGAAATCCATCCGTTGTTTCAAACTTTTTTCCTCTCACAAACCTAGCCATAGCTTCAACGCTTTTTTGCACTGGGATTGTTGGAAATCCATCCGTTGTTTTAAAGTTTTTTCCTCTTCCAAATCTAGGCATAGTTTCAACATTTTATTGCACTGGGATTGTTGGAAATCCATCCGTTGTTTCAAAGTTTTTTCTCCTTCCAAATCTAGCCATAGTTTCAGCACTTTTTTTGCACTGGGATCATTGGAAATCCATCCGTTGTTTGAAACTTTAATCCTCTCACAAAACTAGCCATAGTTTCAACACTTTTTTGCACTGGGATTGTTGGAAATCCATCCGTTGTTTTAAAGATTTTTCCTCTTCCAAATCTAGCCATAGTTTCAATACTTTTTTGCACTGGGATTGTTGGAAATCCATCCGTTGTTTCAAACTTTTTTCTTCTTCGAAATCTAGCTATAGTTTCAGCACTTTTTTTCCACTGGGATTGTTGGAAATCCATCCGTTGTTTCAAACTTTTTTCCCCTGTTCTAAATCTAGCAATAGTTTCAACACTTTTTTGCACTGGGATTGTTGGAAATCCATCCGTTGTTTCAAACTTTTTTCTTTTTCCAAATCTAGCCATAGTTTCAACACTTTTTTGCACTGGAATTGTTGGAAATCCATCCGTTGTTTCAAACTTTTCTCGTCTTCCAAATCTAGCCATAGTTTCAACACTTTTTTGCACTGGGATTGTTAAAGATCCATCCGTTGTTTCAAACTATTTCTTCTTCCAACTCTAGCCATAGTTTCAACGCTTTTTTACACAGGGAATGTTCGAAATCCATCCGTTGTTTTAAAGTTTTTTCCTCATCCAAATCTAGCCATAGTTTCAATACTTTTTTGCACTGGGATTGTTGGAAATCCATTCCTCTTTCAAACTTTTTTCTTCTGCCAAATCTTGCCATAGTTTCAGCACTTTTTTTGCAATGGGATTATTGGAAATCCATCCGTTGTTTCAAACTTTTTCCTCTCACAAACCTAGCCATAGCTTCAACGCTTTTTTGCACTGGGATTGTTGGAAGTCCATCCGTTGTTTCAAACTTTTCTCCTCTGCCAAATCTAGTCATAGTTTCAACACTTTTTTGCACTGGGATTGTTGGAAATCCATCCGTTGTTTCAAACTTTTTTCCTCTGCCAAATCTAGCCATAGTTTCAACACGTTTTTCCACTGGGATTGTTGGAAATCCATCCGTTGTTTCAAACTTTTTTCCTCTCACAAATCTAGCCATAGTTTCAACACTTTTTTGCGCTGGGATTGTTGGAAATCCATCCGTTGTTTCAAACTTTTCTCTTCTTCCCAATCTACCCACAGTTTCAAAATTTTTTGCACTGGGATTATTGGAAATCCATCCGTTGTTTCAAACTTTTTTCTTCTTCCAAATCTTGCCATAGTTTAAGCACTTTTTTTCACTTTTTTTTCCTCTTCCAAACCTAGCCATAGTTTCAACGCTTTTTTGCACTGGGATTGTTGGAAATCCATCCGTTGTTTCAAACTTTTCTCCTCTTCTCAAATCTAGCCATAGTTTCACTACTTTTTTGCACTGGGATTGTTGGAAATCCATCCTTTGTTTCAAACTTTTTTCCTCTCAAGAACCTTGCCATAGTTTCAACACTTTTTTGCACTGGGATTGTTGGAAATCCATCCGTTGTTTCAAACTTTTTTCTTCTTCCAAATCTAGCCATAGTTTCAGCACTTTTTTTGAACTGGGATTGTTGGAAATCCATCCGTTGTTTCCAACTTTTTTCTTCTTCCAAATCTTGCCATAGTTTCAGCACTTTTTTTCCATTGGGATTGTTGGAAATCCATCCGTTGTTTCAAACGTTTTTCTTCTTCCAAATCTAGCCATAGTTTCAGCACTTTTTTTGCACTGGGGTTATTCGAAATCCATCCGTTGTTTCAAACTTTTTTCCTCTTCCAAACCTAGCCATAGTTTCAACGCTTTTTTGCACTGGGATTGTTGGAAATCCATCCGTTGTTTCAAACTTTTCTCCTCTTCTCAAACCTAGCCATAGTTTCACTACTTTTTTGCACTGGGATTGTTGGAAATCCATCCTTTGTTTCAAACTTTTTTCCTCTCAAAAACCTTGCCATAGTTTCAACACTTTTTTGCACTGGGATTGTTGGAAATCCATCCGTTGTTTCAAACTTTTTTCTTCTTCCAAATCTAGCCATAGTTTCAGCACTTTTTTTGAACTGGGATTGTTGGAAATCCATCCGTTGTTTCCAACTTTTTTCTTCTTCCAAATCTTGCCATAGTAACAGCACTTTTTTTGCACTGGGATTATTGGAAATCCATACGTTGTTTCAAACTTTTTTATCTCACAAACCTAGCCATAGTTTCAACGCTTTTTTGAACTGGGATTGTTGAAAATCCATCCGTTGTTTCATACTTTTTTCCTCTTCTAAATCTAGCCATAGTTTCAACACTTTTTTGCACTGGGATTGTTGGAAATCCATCCCTTGTTTCAAACTGTTTTTATCTCACAAACCTAGCCATAGTTTAAACGCTTTTTTGCACTGGGATTGTTGGAAATCCATCCGTTGTTTCAAAATTTTTTCTTCTTCCAAATCTAGGCATAGTTTCAACACTGTTTTGCAATGGGATTGTTGGAAATCCATCCGTTGTTTCAAACTTTTTTCTTCTTCGAAATCTAGAAATAGTTTCAACGCTTTTTTGCACAGGGATTGTTGGAAATCCATCCGTCGTTTTAAAGTTTTTTCCTCTTCCAAATCTAGCCATAGTTTCAATACTTTTTTGCACTGGGATTGTTGGAAATCCATCCGTGTTTCAAACTTTTTTCATCTTCCAAATCTTGCCATAGTTTCAGCTCTTTTTTTGCACTGGGATTGTTGGAAATCCAAGCGTTGTTTCAAACTTTTTTCTTCTTCCAAATCTAGCAATAGTTTCAGCCCTTTCTTTGCACTGGGATTGTTGGAAATCCATCCGTTGTCTCAAACTTTTTTTGTCTTCAAAATCTAGCCATAGTTTCAAGACTTTTTTGCACTGGGATTGTTGGAAATCCATCCGTTGTTTCAAACTTTTTTCTTCTTCCAAATCTTGCCATAGTTTAAGCACTTTTTTTGCACTGGGATTATTGGAAATCCATCCGTTGTTTCAAACTTTTTTCCTCTTCCAAACCTAGCCATAGTTTCAACGCTTTTTTGCACTGGGATTGTTGGAAATCCATCCGTTGTCTCAAACTTTTCTCCTCTTCTCAAATCTAGCCATAGTTTCACTACTTTTTTGCACTGGGATTGTTGGAAATCCATCCGTTGTTTCAAACTTTTTTCCTCTCAAGAACCTTGCCATAGTTTCAACACTTTTTTGCACTGGGATTGTTGGAAATCCATCCGTTGTTTCAAACTTTTTTCTTCTTCCAAATCTAGCCATAGTTTCAGCACTTTTTTTGAACTGGGATTGTTGGAAATCCATCCGTTGTTTCCAACTTTTTTCTTCTTCCAAATCTTGCCATAGTTTCAGCACTTTTTTTTCCATTGGGATTGTTGGAAATCCATCCGTTGTTTCAAACTTTTTTCTTCTTCCAAATCTAGCCATAGTTTCAGCACTTTTTTTGCACTCGGGTTATTCGAAATCCATCCGTTGTTTTAAACTTTTTTCCTCTCACAAACCTAGCCATAGTTTCAACGCTTTGTTCCACTGGCATTGGTGGAAATCCATCCGTTGTTTCAAACTTTTTTCTTCTTCCAAATCTAGTCATAGTTTCAACGCTTTTTTGCACTGGGATTGTTGGAAATCCATCCGTTGTTTTAAAGTTTTTTCCTCTTCCAAATCTAGCCATAGTTTCAATACTTTTTTGCACTGGGATTGTTGGAAATTCATCCGTTGTTTCAAACGTTTTCCTCTTCCACAGCTATCCATAGTTTCAACACTTTTTTGCACTGGGATTGTTGGAAATCCATCCGTTGTTTTAAAGTTTTTTCCCCTTCCAAATCTAGCCATAGTTTCAATACTTTTTTGCACTGGGATTGTTGGAAATCCATCCGTTGTTTCAAATTTTTTCTTCGTCCAAATCGAGCCATAGCTTCAGCACTTTTTTTGCACTGGGATTATTGGAAATCGATCCTTTGTTTCAAACTTTTTTCCTCTCACAAATCTAGCCATAGTTTCAACACTTTTTTGCACTGGGATTGTTGGAAATCCATCCGTTGTTTCAAACTTTTTTCTTCTTCCAAATCTAGCCATAGTATCAGCACTTTTTTTGCACTGGGATTATTGGAAATCCATCCGTTGTTTCAAACTTTTTTATCTCACAAACCTAGCCATAGTTTCAACGCTTTTTTGCACTGGGATTGTTGAAAATCCATCCGTTGTTTCAAACTTTTTTCCTCTTCTAAATCTAGCCATAGTTTCAACACTTTTTTGCACTGGGATTGTTGGAAATCCATCCCTTGTTTCAAACTGTTTTTATCTCACAAACCTAGCCATAGTTTAAACGCTTTTTTGCATTGGGATTGTTGGAAATCCATCCGTTGTTTAAAACTTTTTTCTTCTTCCAAATCTAGCCATAGTTTCAACGCTTTTTTGCACTGGGATTGTTGGAAATCCATCCGTTGTTTCAAAATTTTTTCTTCTTCCAAATCTAGCCATAGTTTCAACACTGTTTTGCAATGGGATTGTTGGAAATCCATCCGTTGTTTCAAACTTTTTTCCTCTTCGAAATCTAGAAATAGTTTCAACGCTTTTTTGCACAGGGATTGTTGGAAATCCATCCGTCGTTTTAAAGTTTTTTCCTCTTCCAAATCTAGCCATAGTTTCAATACTTTTTTGCACTGGGATTGTTGGAAATCCATCCGTGTTTCAAACTTTTTTCATCTTCCAAATCTAGCAATAGTTTCAGCCCTTTCTTTGCACTGGGATTGTTGGAAATCCATCCGTTGTCTCAAACTTTTTTTGTCTTCAAAATCTAGCCATAGTTTCAAGACTTTTTTGCAAAGGGATTGTTGAAAATCCATCCATTGCATCAAACTTTTTTCTTCTTCCAAATCTAGCCATAGTTTCAGCACTTTTTTGGCACTGGGATTATTGCAAATCCATCCGTTGTTTCAAACGTTTTTCCTCTCACAAACCTAGCCATAGCTTCAACGCTTTTTTGCACTGGGATAGTTGGAAATCCATCCGTTGTTTCACACTTTTTCCTCTTCCAAATCTAGCCATAGTTTCAACACTTTTTTGTACTGGGATTGTTGAAAATCCATCCGTTGTTTCAAACTTTTTTCTTTTTCCAAATCTAGCCATAGTTTCAACACTTTTTTGCACTGAAATTGATGGAAATCAATCCGTTGTTTCAAGCTTTTCTCGTCTTCCAAATCTAGCCATAGTTTCAACACTTTTTTGCACTGGGATTGTTGGAGATACATCCGTTTTTTCAAACTTTTTTCTTCTTCCAAATCTAGCCATAGTTACAACGCTTTTTTGCACTGGGATTGTTGGAAATCCATCCGTTGTTTTAAAGTTTTTTTCTCTTCCAAATCTAGCATAGTTTCAATACTTTTTTGCACTGGGATTGTTGGAAATCCATCCGTTGTTTAAAACTTTTTTCGTCTTCCAAATCTAGCCATAGTTTCAAAACTTTTTTGCACTGGGATTGTTGGAAATCCATCCGTTGTTTCAAACTTTTCTCGTCTTCCAAATCTAGCCAAAGTTTCAAGACTTTTTTGCAATGGGATTGTTGGAAATCCCTCCGTTGTTTCAAACTTTTTTCTTTTTCCAAATCTAGCCAGAGTTTCAAAATTTTTTTGCACTGGGATTGTTGGAAATCCATCCGTTGTTTCAAACTTTTCTCGTCTTCCAAATCTAGCCATAGTTTCAACACTTTTTTGCACTGGGATTGTTGGAAATCCATCCGTTGTTTCAAACTTTTTTCCTCTCACAAATCTAGCCATAGTTTCAACACTTTTTGGCACTCTGTTTGAAATCCATGCGTTTTTTCAAACTTTTTTCCTCTCACAAACCTAGCCATAGTTTCAAAGCGTTTTTGCACTGGGATTGTTGGAAATCCATCCGTTGTTTCAAACTTTTTTCTTCTTCCAAATCTAGCCATAAATTCAACGCTTTTTTGCACTGGGATTGTTGGAACTCCATCCGATGTTTTGAAGTTTTTTCCTCTTCCAAATCTAGCCATAGTTTCAATACGTTTTCGCACTGGATTTGTTGGAAATCCATCCGTTGTTTCAAACTTTTTTCCTCTCACAAACCTAGCCATAGCTTCAACGCTTTTTTGCACTGGGATTGTTGGAAATCCATCCGTTGTTTCAAAGTTTTTTCTCGTTCCAAATCTAGCCATAGTTTCAGCACTTTTTTTGCACTGGGATCATTGGAAATCCATCCGTTGTTTGAAACTTTAATCCTCTCACAAAACTAGCCATAGTTTCAACACTTTTTTGCACTGGGATTGTTGGAAATCCATCCGTTGTTTTAAAGATTTTTCCTCTTCCAAATCTAGCCATAGTTTCAATACTTTTTTGCACTGGGATTGTTGGAAATCCATCCGTTGTTTCAAACTTTTTTCTTCTTCGAAATCTAGCTATAGTTTCAGCACTTTTTTTCCACTGGGATTGTTGGAAATCCATCCGTTGTTTCAAACTTTTTTCCCCTGTTCTAAATCTAGCAATAGTTTCAACACTTTTTTGCACTGGGATTGTTGGAAATCCATCCGTTGTTTGAAACTTTTTTCTTTTTCCAAATCTAGCCATAGTTTCAACACTTTTTTGCACTGGAATTGTTGGAAATCCATCCGTTGTTTCAAACTTTTCTCGTCTTCCAAATCTAGCCATAGTTTCAACACTTTTTTGCACTGGGATTGTTAAAGATCCATCCGTTGTTTCAAACTATTTCTTCTTCCAACTCTAGCCATAGTTTCAACGCTTTTTTACACAGGGAATGTTCGAAATCCATCCGTTGTTTTAAAGTTTTTTCCTCATCCAAATCTAGCCATAGTTTCAATACTTTTTTGCACTGGGATTGTTGGAAATCCATTCCTCTTTCAAACTTTTTTCTTCTGCCAAATCTTGCCATAGTTTCAGCACTTTTTTTGCAATGGGATTATTGGAAATCCATCCGTTGTTTCAAACTTTTTCCTCTCACAAACCTAGCCATAGCTTCAACGCTTTTTTGCACTGGGATTGTTGGAAGTCCATCCGTTGTTTCAAACTTTTCTCCTCTGCCAAATCTAGTCATAGTTTCAACACTTTTTTGCACTGGGATTGTTGGAAATCCATCCGTTGTTTCAAACTTTTTTCCTCTGCCAAATCTAGCCATAGTTTCAACACGTTTTTCCACTGGGATTGTTGGAAATCCATCCGTTGTTTCAAACTTTTTTCCTCTCACAAATCTAGCCATAGTTTCAACCCTTTTTTGCGCTGGGATTGTTGGAAATCCATCCGTTGTTTCAAACTTTTCTCTTCTTCCCAATCTACCCACAGTTTCAAAATTTTTTGCACTGGGATTATTGGAAATCCATCCGTTGTTTCAAACTTTTTTCTTCTTCCAAATCTTGCCATAGTTTAAGCACTTTTTTTCACTTTTTTTTCCTCTTCCAAACCTAGCCATAGTTTCAACGCTTTTTTGCACTGGGATTGTTGGAAATCCATCCGTTGTTTCAAACTTTTCTCCTCTTCTCAAATCTAGCCATAGTTTCACTACTTTTTTGCACTGGGATTGTTGGAAATCCATCCTTTGTTTCAAACTTTTTTCCTCTCAAGAACCTTGCCATAGTTTCAACACTTTTTTGCACTGGGATTGTTGGAAATCCATCCGTTGTTTCAAACTTTTTTCTTCTTCCAAATCTAGCCATAGTTTCAGCACTTTTTTTGAACTGGGATTGTTGGAAATCCATCCGTTGTTTCCAACTTTTTTCTTCTTCCAAATCTTGCCATAGTTTCAGCACTTTTTTTCCATTGGGATTGTTGGAAATCCATCCGTTGTTTCAAACGTTTTTCTTCTTCCAAATCTAGCCATAGTTTCAGCACTTTTTTTGCACTGGGGTTATTCGAAATCCATCCGTTGTTTCAAACTTTTTTCCTCTTCCAAACCTAGCCATAGTTTCAACGCTTTTTTGCACTGGGATTGTTGGAAATCCATCCGTTGTTTCAAACTTTTCTCCTCTTCTCAAACCTAGCCATAGTTTCACTACTTTTTTGCACTGGGATTGTTGGAAATCCATCCTTTGTTTCAAACTTTTTTCCTCTCAAAAACCTTGCCATAGTTTCAACACTTTTTTGCACTGGGATTGTTGGAAATCCATCCGTTGTTTCAAACTTTTTTCTTCTTCCAAATCTAGCCATAGTTTCAGCACTTTTTTTGAACTGGGATTGTTGGAAATCCATCCGTTGTTTCCAACTTTTTTCTTCTTCCAAATCTTGCCATAGTAACAGCACTTTTTTTGCACTGGGATTATTGGAAATCCATACGTTGTTTCAAACTTTTTTATCTCACAAACCTAGCCATAGTTTCAACGCTTTTTTGAACTGGGATTGTTGAAAATCCATCCGTTGTTTCAAACTTTTTTCCTCTTCTAAATCTAGCCATAGTTTCAACACTTTTTTGCACTGGGATTGTTGGAAATCCATCCCTTGTTTCAAACTGTTTTTATCTCACAAACCTAGCCATAGTTTAAACGCTTTTTTGCACTGGGATTGTTGGAAATCCATCCGTTGTTTCAAAATTTTTTCTTCTTCCAAATCTAGCCATAGTTTCAACACTGTTTTGCAATGGGATTGTTGGAAATCCATCCGTTGTTTCAAACTTTTTTCTTCTTCGAAATCTAGAAATAGTTTCAACGCTTTTTTGCACAGGGATTGTTGGAAATCCATCCGTCGTTTTAAAGTTTTTTCCTCTTCCAAATCTAGCCATAGTTTCAATACTTTTTTGCACTGGGATTGTTGGAAATCCATCCGTGTTTCAAACTTTTTTCATCTTCCAAATCTTGCCATAGTTTCAGCTCTTTTTTTGCACTGGGATTGTTGGAAATCCAAGCGTTGTTTCAAACTTTTTTCTTCTTCCAAATCTAGCAATAGTTTCAGCCCTTTCTTTGCACTGGGATTGTTGGAAATCCATCCGTTGTCTCAAACTTTTTTTGTCTTCAAAATCTAGCCATAGTTTCAAGACTTTTTTGCACTGGGATTGTTGGAAATCCATCCGTTGTTTCAAACTTTTTTCTTCTTCCAAATCTTGCCATAGTTTAAGCACTTTTTTTGCACTGGGATTATTGGAAATCCATCCGTTGTTTCAAACTTTTTTCCTCTTCCAAACCTAGCCATAGTTTCAACGCTTTTTTGCACTGGGATTGTTGGAAATCCATCCGTTGTCTCAAACTTTTCTCCTCTTCTCAAATCTAGCCATAGTTTCACTACTTTTTTGCACTGGGATTGTTGGAAATCCATCCGTTGTTTCAAACTTTTTTCCTCTCAAAAACCTTGCCATAGTTTCAACACTTTTTTGCACTGGGATTGTTGGAAATCCATCCGTTGTTTCAAACTTTTTTCTTCTTCCAAATCTAGCCATAGTTTCAGCACTTTTTTTGAACTGGGATTGTTGGAAATCCATCCGTTGTTTCCAACTTTTTTCTTCTTCCAAATCTTGCCATAGTTTCAGCACTTTTTTTTCCATTGGGATTGTTGGAAATCCATCCGTTGTTTCAAACTTTCTTCTTCCAAATCTAGCCATAGTTTCAGCACTTTTTTTGCACTCGGGTTATTCGAAATCCATCCGTTGTTTTAAACTTTTTTCCTCTCACAAACCTAGCCATAGTTTCAACGCTTTGTTCCACTGGGATTGGTGGAAATCCATCCGTTGTTTCAAACTTTTTTCTTCTTCCAAATCTAGTCATAGTTTCAACGCTTTTTTGCACTGGGATTGTTGGAAATCCATCCGTTGTTTTAAAGTTTTTTCCTCTTCCAAATCTAGCCATAGTTTCAATACTTTTTTGCACTGGGATTGTTGGAAATCCATCGGTTGTTTCAAATTTTTTCTTCGTCCAAATCGAGCCATAGCTTCAGCACTTTTTTTGCACTGGGATTATTGGAAATCGATCCTTTGTTTCAAACTTTTTTCCTCTCACAAATCTAGCCATAGTTTCAACACTTTTTTGCACTGGGATTGTTGGAAATTCATCCGTTGTTTCAAACGTTTTCCTCTTCCACAGCTATCCATAGTTTCAACACTTTTTTGCACTGGGATTGTTGGAAATCCATCCGTTGTTTTAAAGTTTTTTCCCCTTCCAAATCTAGCCATAGTTTCAATACTTTTTTGCACTGGGATTGTTGGAAATCCATCCGTTGTTTCAAATTTTTTCTTCGTCCAAATCGAGCCATAGCTTCAGCACTTTTTTTGCACTGGGATTATTGGAAATCGATCCTTTGTTTCAAACTTTTTTCCTCTCACAAATCTAGCCATAGTTTCAACACTTTTTTGCACTGGGATTGTTGGAAATCCATCCGTTGTTTCAAACTTTTTTCTTCTTCCAAATCTAGCCATAGTATCAGCACTTTTTTTGCACTGGGATTATTGGAAATCCATCCGTTGTTTCAAACTTTTTTATCTCACAAACCTAGCCATAGTTTCAACGCTTTTTTGCACTGGGATTGTTGAAAATCCATCCGTTGTTTCAAACTTTTTTCCTCTTCTAAATCTAGCCATAGTTTCAACACTTTTTTGCACTGGGATTGTTGGAAATCCATCCCTTGTTTCAAACTGTTTTTATCTCACAAACCTAGCCATAGTTTAAACGCTTTTTTGCATTGGGATTGTTGGAAATCCATCCGTTGTTTAAAACTTTTTTCTTCTTCCAAATCTAGCCATAGTTTCAACGCTTTTTTGCACTGGGATTGTTGGAAATCCATCCGTTGTTTCAAAATTTTTTCTTCTTCCAAATCTAGCCATAGTTTCAACACTGTTTTGCAATGGGATTGTTGGAAATCCATCCGTTGTTTCAAACTTTTTTCTTCTTCGAAATCTAGAAATAGTTTCAACGCTTTTTTGCACAGGGATTGTTGGAAATCCATCCGTCGTTTTAAAGTTTTTTCCTCTTCCAAATCTAGCCATAGTTTCAATACTTTTTTGCACTGGGATTGTTGGAAATCCATCCGTGTTTCAAACTTTTTTCATCTTCCAAATCTAGCAATAGTTTCAGCCCTTTCTTTGCACTGGGATTGTTGGAAATCCATCCGTTGTCTCAAACTTTTTTTGTCTTCAAAATCTAGCCATAGTTTCAAGACTTTTTTGCAAAGGGATTGTTGAAAATCCATCCATTGCATCAAACTTTTTTCTTCTTCCAAATCTAGCCATAGTTTCAGCACTTTTTTGGCACTGGGATTATTGCAAATCCATCCGTTGTTTCAAACGTTTTTCCTCTCACAAACCTAGCCATAGCTTCAACGCTTTTTTGCACTGGGATAGTTGGAAATCCATCCGTTGTTTCACACTTTTTCCTCTTCCAAATCTAGCCATAGTTTCAACACTTTTTTGTACTGGGATTGTTGAAAATCCATCCGTTGTTTCAAACTTTTTTCTTTTTCCAAATCTAGCCATAGTTTCAACACTTTTTTGCACTGAAATTGTTGGAAATCAATCCGTTGTTTCAAGCTTTTCTCGTCTTCCAAATCTAGCCATAGTTTCAACACTTTTTTGCACTGGGATTGTTGGAGATACATCCGTTTTTTCAAACTTTTTTCTTCTTCCAAATCTAGCCATAGTTACAACGCTTTTTTGCACTGGGATTGTTGGAAATCCATCCGTTGTTTTAAAGTTTTTTCCTCTTCCAAATCTAGCATAGTTTCAATACTTTTTTGCACTGGGATTGTTGGAAATCCATCCGTTGTTTAAAACTTTTTTCGTCTTCCAAATCTAGCCATAGTTTCAACAGTTTTTTGCACTGGGATTGTTGGAAATCCATCCGTTGTTTCAAACTTTTTTTGTCTTCTAAATCTAGCCAAAGTTTCAAGACTTTTTTGCAATGGGATTGTTGGAAATCCCTCCGTTGTTTCAAACTTTTTTCTTTTTCCAAATCTAGCCAGAGTTTCAAAATTTGTTTGCACTGGGATTGTTGGAAATCCATCCGTTGTTTCAAACTTTTCTCGTCTTCCAAATCTAGCCATAGTTTCAACACTTTTTTGCACTGGGATTGTTGGAAATCCATCCGTTGTTTCAAACTTTTTTCCTCTCACAAATCTAGCCATAGTTTCAACACTTTTTGGCACTCTGTTTGAAATCCGTGCGTTTTTTCAAACTTTTTTCCTCTCACAAACCTAGCCATAGTTTCAAAGCGTTTTTGCACTGGGATTGTTGGAAATCCATCCGTTGTTTCAAACTTTTTTCTTCTTCCAAATCTAGCCATAAATTCAACGCTTTTTTGCACTGGAATTGTTGGAAATCCATCCGATGTTTTGAAGTTTTTTCCTCTTCCAAATCTAGCCATAGTTTCAATACGTTTTCGCACTGGATTTGTTGGAAATCCATCCGTTGTTTCAAACTTTTTTCCTCTCACAAACCTAGCCATAGCTTCAACGCTTTTTTGCACTGGGATTGTTGGAAATCCATCCGTTGTTTTAAAGTTTTTTCCTCTTCCAAATCTAGGCATAGTATCAACATTTTATTGCACTGGGATTGTTGGAAATCCATCCGTTGTTTCAAAGTTTTTTCTCCTTCCAAATCTAGCCATAGTTTCAGCACTTTTTTTGCACTGGGATCATTGGAAATCCATCCGTTGTTTGAAACTTTTATCATCTCACAAAACTAGCCATAGTTTCAACACTTTTTTGCACTGGGATTGTTGGAAATCCATCCGTTGTTTTAAAGATTTTTCCTCTTCCAAATCTAGCCATAGTTTCAATACTTTTTTGCACTGGGATTGTTGGAAATCCATCCGTTGTTTCAAACTTTTTTCTTCTTCGAAATCTAGCTATAGTTTCAGCACTTTTTTTCCACTGGGATTGTTGGAAATCCATCCGTTGTTTCAAACTTTTTTCCCCTGTTCTAAATCTAGCAATAGTTTCAACACTTTTTTGCACTGGGATTGTTGGAAATCTATCCGTTGTTTCAAAGTTTTTTCTTCTTCTAAATCTAGCCATAGTTTCAGCACTTTTTTTGCACTGGGATCATTGGAAATCCATCCGTTGTTTGAAACGTTTTTCCTCTCACAAACCTAGCCATAGCTTCAACACTTTTTTGCCCTGGGATTGTTGGAAATCTATCCGATGTTTCAAACTTTTTTCCTCTTCCAAATCTAGCCATAGTTTCAACACTTTTTTGCACTGGGATTGTTGGAAATCCATCCATTGTTTCAAACTTTTTTCTTCTTCCAAATCTAGCCATAATTTTTGCACTTCGTTTGCACTGGGATTGTTGGAAATCCATCCTTTGTTTCAAACTGTTTTCCTCTTCCAAATCTAGCCATAGTTTCAACACTTTTTTGCAAAGGAGTTGTTGGAAATCCTTGCGATATTCCAAACTTTTTTCCTCTTCCAAAGCTAGCCATAGTGTCAAAACTTTTTTTCACTGGGATTGTTGGAAATCCATCCGTTGTTTCAAACTTTTTTCCTCTCACAAATCCAGCCATAGTTTAAACTTTTTTTGCACTGGGATTGTTGGAAATCCATCCGTTGTTTCAAACTTTTTTCCTCTTCCAAATCTAGCCATGTTTAAATCATGTAATTTATTATTAGAAAGGATTTTTGAAGTTTGTAAAGCGCTTTTGCTCATATGTAAATGTAAAAAGCGCTATAGAAGTACTAAACATTATTATTATTATTATTATTATTATTATTATTATTATTATTATTATTATTATTATTATTATCAGCCATAGTTTCAACACGTTTTTGCACTGGGATTGTTGGAAATCCATCCCTTGTTTCAAACTTTTTTCCTCTTCCAAGATTGTTGGAAATCCATTCGTTTTCTCAAACTTTTTTCCTCTTCCAAAGCTAGCCATAGTTTCAACACTTTTTTGCACTGGGATTGTTGGAAATCCATCCCTTGTTTCAAACTTTTTTCCCCTCACAAATCTAGCCATAGTTTCAACACTTTTTGCACTGGGATTGTTTGAAATCCATCTGTTGTTTTAAAGATTTTTCCTCTTCCAAATCTAGTCATAGTTTCAATTCTTTTTTGCACTAAGATTGTTGGAAATCCATCCGTTGTTTCAAACTTTTTTCTTCTTCCAAATCTAGCCATAGTTTCAGCACTTTTTTTGAACTGGGATTATTGGAAATCCATCCGTTGTTTCAACCTTTTTTTCCTCTCACAAACCTAGCCATAACTTCAACGCTTTTTTGCACTGGGATTGTTGGAAATCCATCCGTTGTTTCAAAGTTTTTTCTCCTTCCAAATCTAGCCATAGTTTCAGCACTTTTTTTGCACTGGGATCATTGGAAATCCATCCGTTGTTTGAAACTTTTATCCTCTCACAAACCTTGCCATAGTTTCAACACTTTTTTGCACTGGGACTGTTGGAAATCCATCCGTTGTTATTATTATTATTATTATTATTATTATTATTATTATTATCAGCCATAGTTTCAACACGTTTTTGCACTGGGATTGTTGGAAATCCATCCCTTGTTTCAAACTTTTTTCCTCTTCCAAGATTGTTGGAAATCCATCCGTTTTTTCAAACTTTTTCCTCTTCCAAAGCTAGCCATAGTTTCAACACTTTTTGCACTGGGATTGTTTGAAATCCATCTGTTGTTTTAAAGATTTTTCCTCGTCCAAAACTAGTCATAGTTTCAATTCTTTTTTGCACTAACATTGTTGGAAATCCATCCGTTGTTTCAAACTTTTTTCTTCTTCCAAATCTAGCCATAGTTTGAACACTTTTTTGCACTGGGATTGTTGGAAATCCATCCGTTGTTTCAAACTTTTTTCCTCTTCCAAATCTAGCCATAGTTTCAACACTTTTTTGCACTGGGATTGTTGGAAATCCATCCGTTGTTTCAAACGTTTTCCTCTTCCAAATCTAGCCATGTTTAAATCATGTAATTTATTATTAGAAAGGATTTTTGAAGTTTGTAAAGCGCTTTTGCTCATATGTAAATGTAAAAAGCGCTATAGAAGTACTAAACATTATTATTATTATTATTATTATTATTATTATTATTATTATTATTATTATTATTATTATTATCAGCCATAGTTTCAACACGTTTTTGCACTGGGATTGTTGGAAATCCATCCCTTGTTTCAAACTTTTTTCCTCTTCCAAGATTGTTGGAAATCCATTCGTTTTCTCAAACTTTTTTCCTCTTCCAAAGCTAGCCATAGTTTCAACACTTTTTTGCACTGGGATTGTTGGAAATCCATCCCTTGTTTCAAACTTTTTTCCCCTCACAAATCTAGCCATAGTTTCAACACTTTTTGCACTGGGATTGTTTGAAATCCATCTGTTGTTTTAAAGATTTTTCCTCTTCCAAATCTAGTCATAGTTTCAATTCTTTTTTGCACTAAGATTGTTGGAAATCCATCCGTTGTTTCAAACTTTTTTCTTCTTCCAAATCTAGCCATAGTTTCAGCACTTTTTTTGAACTGGGATTATTGGAAATCCATCCCTTGTTTCAACCTTTTTTTCCTCTCACAAACCTAGCCATAACTTCAACGCTTTTTTGCACTGGGATTGTTGGAAATCCATCCGTTGTTTCAAAGTTTTTTCTCCTTCCAAATCTAGCCATAGTTTCAGCACTTTTTTTGCACTGGGATCATTGGAAATCCATCCGTTGTTATTATTATTATTATTATTATTATTATTATTATTATTATTATTATTATTATTATTATTATTATTATTATTATTATTATTATTATTATTATCAGCCATAGTTTCAACACGTTTTTGCACTGGGATTGTTGGAAATCCATCCCTTGTTTCAAACTTTTTTCCTCTTCCAAGATTGTTGGAAATCCATCCGTTTTTTCAAACTTTTTCCTCTTCCAAAGCTAGCCATAGTTTCAACACTTTTTGCACTGGGATTGTTTGAAATCCATCTGTTGTTTTAAAGATTTTTCCTCGTCCAAAACTAGTCATAGTTTCAATTCTTTTTTGCACTAACATTGTTGGAAATCCATCCGTTGTTTCAAACTTTTTTCTTCTTCCAAATCTAGCCATAGTTTCGGCACTTTTTTTGAACTGGGATTATTGGAAATCCATCCGTTGTTTCAAACTTTTCTCCTCTCACAAACCTAGCCATAACTTCAACGCTTTTTTGCACTGGGATTGTTGGAAATCCATCCGTTGTTTCAAACTTTTTTCCTCTTCCAAATCTAGCCATAGTTTGAACACTTTTTTGCACTGGGATTGTTGGAAATCCATCCGTTGTTTCAAACGTTTTCCTCTTCCACAGCTATCCATAGTTTCAACACTTTTTTGCACTGGGATTGTTGGAAATCCATCCGTTGTTTTAAAGTTTTTTCCTCTTCCAAATCTAGCCATAGTTTCAATACTTTTTTGCACTGGGATTGTTGGAAATCCATCCGTTGTTTCAAACTTTTTTCTTCTTCCAAATCTAGCCATAGTTTCAGCACTTTAATTGCACTGGGATTATTGGAAATTCATCCGTTGTTTCAAACTGTTTTCCTCTCACAAACCTAGCCATAGCTTCAACGCTTTTTTCCACTGGGATTGTTGGAAATCCATCCGTTGTTTTAAACTTTTTTCCTCTTCCAAATCTAGCCATAGTTTCAACACTTTTTCGCACTGGGATTGTTGGAAATCCATCCCTTGTTTCAAACTTTTTTCTTCTTCCAAATCTAGCCATACTTTCAGCCCTTTTTTTGCACTGGGATTATTGGAAATCTATCCGTTGTTTCAAACTTTTTTCCTCTCACAAACCTAGCCATAGCTGCAACGCTTTTTTGCACTGGGATTGTTGGAAATCCATCCATAGTTTCAAACTTTTTTCCTCTTCCAAATCTTGCCATAGTTTCAACGCTTTTTTGCACTGGGATTGTTGGAAATCCATCCGTTGTTTTAAAGTTTTTTCCTCTTCCAAATCTAGCCATAGTTTCAACATTTTATTGCACTGGGATTGTTGGGAATCCATCCGTTGTTTCAAAGTTTTTTCTCCTTCCAAATCTAGCCATAGTTTCAGCACTTTTTTTGCACTGGGATCATTGGAAATCCATCCGTTGTTTGAAACTTTTATCCTCTCACAAACCTAGCCATAGTTTCAACACTTTTTTGCACTGGGACTGTTGGAAATCCATCCGTTGTTATTATTATTATTATTATTATTATTATTATTATTATTATTATTATTATTATTATTATTATTATTATTATTATTATTATTATTATTATTATTATTATTATTATTATCAGCCATAGTTTCAACACGTTTTTGCACTGGGATTGTTGGAAATCCATCCCTTGTTTCAAACTTTTTTCCTCTTCCAAGATTGTTGGAAATCCATCAGTTTTTTCAAACTTTTTCCTCTTCCAAAGCTAGCCATAGTTTCAACACTTTTTGCACTGGGATTGTTTGAAATCCATCTGTTGTTTTAAAGATTTTTCCTCGTCCAAAACTAGTCATAGTTTCAATTCTTTTTTGCACTAACATTGTTGGAAATCCATCCGTTGTTTCAAACTTTTTTCTTCTTCCAAATCTAGCCATAGTTTCAGCACTTTTTTTGAACTGGGATTATTGGAAATCCATCCGTTGTTTCAAACTTTTCTCCTCTCACAAACCTAGCCATAACTTCAACGCTTTTTTGCACTGGGATTGATGGAAATCAATCCGTTGTTTCAAACTTTTTTCCTTTTCCAAATCTAGCCATAGTTTGAACACTTTTTTGCACTGGGATTGTTGGAAATCCATCCGTTGTTTCAAACGTTTTCCTCTTCCACAGCTATCCATAGTTTCAACACTTTTTTGCACTGGGATTGTTGGAAATCCATCCGTTGTTTTAAAGTTTTTTCCTCTTCCAAATCTAGCCATAGTTTCAATAGTTTTTTGCACTGGGATTGTTGGAAATCCATCCGTTGTTTCAAACTTTTTTCTTCTTCCAAATCTAGCCATAGTTTCAGCACTTTAATTGCACTGGGATTATTGGAAATTCATCCGTTGTTTCAAACTGTTTTCCTCTCACAAACCTAGCCATAGCTTCAACGCTTATTTCCACTGGGATTGTTGGAAATCCATCCGTTGTTTTAAACTTTTTTCCTCTTCCAAATCTAGCCATAGTTTCAACACTTTTTCGCACTGGGATTGTTGGAAATCCATCCGTTGTTTCAAACTTTTTTCTTCTTCCAAATCTAGCCATACTTTCAGCCCTTTTTTTGCACTGGGATTATTGGAAATCCATCCGTTGTTTCAAACTTTTTTCCTCTCACAAACCTAGCCATAGCTTCAACGCTTTTTTGCACTGGGATTGTTGGAAATCCATCCGTTGTTTTAAAGTTTTTTCCTCTTCCAAATCTAGCCATAGTTTCAACATTTTATTGCACTGGGATTGTTGGAAATCCATCCGTTGTTTCAAAGTTTTTTCTCCTTCCAAATCTAGCCATAGTTTCAGCACTTTTTTTGCACTGGGATCATTGGAAATCAATCCGTTGTTTGAAACTTTTATCCTCTCACAAACCTAGCCATAGTTTCAACACTTTTTTGCACTGGGATTGTTGGAAATCCATCCGTTGTTTTAAAGATTTTTCCTCTTCCAAATCTAGCCATAGTTTCAATACTTTTTTGCACTGGGATTGTTGGAAATCCATCCGTTGTTTCAAACTTTTTTCTTCTCCGAAATCTTGCCATAGTTTCAGCACTTTTTTTCCACTGGGATTGTTGGAAATCCATCCGTTGTTTCAAACTTTTTTCCCCTGTTCTAAATCTAGCAATAGTTTCAACACTTTTTTGCACTGGGATTGTTGGAAATCTATCCGTTGTTTCAAAGTTTTTTCTTCTTCTAAATCTAGCCATAGTTTCAGCACTTTTTTTGCACTGGGATCATTGGAAATCCATCCGTTGTTTGAAACGTTTTTCCTCTCACAAACTTAGCCATAGTTTCAACGCTTTTTTGCACTGGGATTGTTGGAAATCCATCCGTTGTTTCCACCTTTTTTCCTCTTTCAAATCTACCAATAGTTTCAACACTTTTTTGCACTGGGATTGTTGGAAATCCATCCGTTGTTTCAAACTTTTCTCCTTTTCCAAATCTAGCCATAGTTTCCACACTTTCTTGCACTGGGATTGTTGGAAATCCATCCGTTGTTTCAAAAATGTTTCTTCTTCCAAATCTAGCCATAGTTTCAACACGTTTTTGCACTGGGATTGTTGGAAATCCATCCGTTGTTTCAAACTTTTCTAGTCTTCCAAATCTACAATGAGCGACAAAAGTAGTTGAGACATTTTCTAAAATGTAATGGCAGTGTACTCAGTTTCACTTTTTGCTGTTTGGAAAAGATTTTCAAACACAAATCCCCCCACCCCCTATCCAGTGTTGTACCGGGATAAACGCTGGTTCCCACCTAGCAAATTCAACATTGTTTGGGGGGATGGGGGGTATAATGTAGTGGGTAAGGGGGATTTTAAAGCTAGGTATGCCAAAAAAAGGGGAATGTCTCAACACTTTTGACGCTGATAAAAAGCAACAACCGGATAATTTCTGTTTCAGAAGAGTTGAATTCATCACTTGTAAACTGTAGAGGATAAGGAACTTTATAACCTAAAATAAATCCTTTAGAAAGATCATCCATTAGTGGTTTGAGAAAAGGATCTAAATATTCTGGTAAATCCTTAGGGAGTTCAGAACAAGGGACAAAGCCAACAACGTACACTTCTTCGACATGACAGCGATCACTCTTTCTCATGTTTAATTCAATTTAATTTCTCACTTAATCCCATTCATGGGGTTTTACTGGGTCAACTTAATCCCATTCATGGGGTTTTACTGGGTCAACTTAATCCCATTCATGGGGTTTTACTGGGTCAACTTAATCCCATTCATGGGGTTTTACGGGGTCAATACAACCCCATCCTTGTGTTTATACTGGGTCAATTAAATCCCATTCATAGGGTTTTACTGGATCAATATAATTCCATCCTTGTGTTTATACTGGGTCAACTTAGTCCCGTTCATGGGGTTATAATGGGTTTTAAAGTACCCAACATTGGGAAAATCCATTGAAATCCCAAATGATACCCACTAATTTCCCACTTTTAACCCCGTTTGGGAATTTTGAAAAGTTTCCTGTGTAAGGATAACCTTAACTCTGTTTGGTGGCGTAAGGATTTACTCGCCATCATGCAACATTACAGGGACCAGAAAAAAAGACAGCTGGTGTCCTGTAGTGATCAAGACGATGGCGATGTCTGAAAAGACCGTTTCAGAGTCAGGTATCCCACTGAATTAGCAACATCCACCCCATTGGCTACTGACCCCGTGCATCACCATCTGAACGCAGTTCCATCACCAAGCAGCCTTCAATTCGTTCCCAATTAAATAACAAAGAAACAACAGTTTGCCTTTTGTGAGTGCCTTGAGTTATTGAGCATCAAACAAATTTGCATGTTCAGCAACCATTAATCTGACCATTAACCGCATATGGCCATTTCCTATTCAACTGTGATTTTCAGTATAAAAGGCCACAATTCAGTTGCACTTAAATTTATTAAAATTATGCCATTTATGTCACACTGTATTTGTATTTTTGAGTGTTAGGGAAAACGAATCCTGGATGGGGCAAAGATACCCTCAAACCTGTTTGGTGGCCTCATTAAAGTACGTTTAGTGACGTGAACAATAATCCCCATCCACGGCGTAATGATTTACTTATCATCATGCAACATTTTAGGGAGTGGAAAAAAGGCAGCTGGGGTCATCCAGTAATAACGACGATGCGAGTGCACTAAATTTAGCCACATCCACACCACTGGCATCCTCGGAGACCCAGGGGCAGATAGTGGGGCGAGGCAAAATCGGAGCGGGCAAAAACAAAGTGGGCGAAGAAAAGTCGCTATCTGCCCCTGGGTCTCCGAGGATGCACCATTGGGAACTGATGCAGCTTTAGTGATTGTGCTAATTGGTGTAACATAATATCTGTGATGATGTAATCGGAATGAGCGGGAAGCACGTGATTGTGGAATGTATAGATATTTAGAGGATGCGGGAATAAAGTTAATTGCAATGCGTAGCTGGTGGATTAATTACTATGTGTCCACAAAATACTAAATTTGGCGACGCGGATAAGATCCTCGGATGATGAGGAAGAAGTGATGGCTACAACATTACAATTACCGGCTATGCAGCCTTTCTCAGTTACAACTGACCAAACGACGCTCGGGCAGCGCTGGTCGAAATGGGTTAAAGGTTTGGAATACTTTTTGGTTGCATCGAACATTTCAGAGAAAAAACAAAAGCGTGCTGTACTGTTGCATTTGAAGGGTGTAGAAGTTCAAACCATTTTCAAAACTCTCAGCGACACTGGGGCGGATTACAGTGCTGCACTGGCTAAGCTTACTGAATATTTTGAGCCAAAGAAGAACATTCCATTTGAGAGACACACTTTTCGGCGGGCAGTGCAAGAGCCACATGAAAGCATTGATGCGTATGTTACTCGGTTACGGAGCCTTGCGAAATCCTGTGAGTACGACAAGGTTGATGAAATGATTGGAGACCGAGTGGTCGACAAATGTGCTTCGAACAGTCTTCCTCGTCGACTGTTGCGCGCGATATGAAATAACGAGTAATGAAATTCTCAGTCTACTGAAAGAAGATGTATGCACCTTAGATCTGTAACTGGTAATGTTATTTTCTCTATATGAGGCACTGGCAGATAAATTATTATTCTGTTTTCATAAAGAATTCAAATACTTTAGGGGTGCAAGTGTATTACTTTGTTCACATGAAATGACAATTTCCATGTTATGGCATACAAGAGTCATTGCAATTAAACATAACTCTGTGGTCATTTTCATAGTGCAGCGCGTCTTAGTGAAGCCACCCAACAAACTTTTCCGAAAGTTATAATTAGACAATCACGGTGCAAGATTTTGGTTGATGGTCATGCCTCCTCGAAAAGTAATTCGCATGTTGAAAAACTTATCTTGTGCTTTTCTTCTGTGTCAACAACAAATTCCGGGAGAAAATTCAAGTTCAACTGAAATTAAGCATGTTTCGATGTGTGACATGGAAAAATCTGTTAATTTACATCATGACCATGTGGCCTTGTCTGAAAAGCCAGTTCCAGTGGGTCCAGGTATCCCACTGAATTAGCAACATCCACCCCATTGGCTACTGATGCCGCGCATCACCATCTGGTTTCAAGAGCCCCCTGCATGCAGTCCCATCACCGAGCAGCCTTCACTTCTTTGTCAATTAAATAATATAGAAACAACAGTTGGCCTTTTGTGAGTGCCTCGAGTTGTTTACCATCAAATCAATGTGCGTGTTCAGCAACCATTAACTCCACATGGCGATTTTCTATCATTTCAACTGTGATTTTCAGTATAAAAGGCCACAATTCAGTTGCACTTAAATTTATTAAAATTATGCCATTTATGTCACACTGTATTTGTATTTTTGAGTGTTAGGGAAAACGAATCCTGGATGAGGCAAAGATACCCTCAAACCTGTTTGGTGGCCTCATCAAATTACGTTTAGTGATGTGAACAATAATCCCCATCCACGGCGTACTGATTTACTTATCATCATGCAACATTTTAAGGAGTGGAAAAAAGGCAGCTGGGGTCATCCAGCAATAATGACGATGCGAGTCCATGTGTCAGTTACTACATTGATGCAGCAGTTTTTTATTCAGGACTGCATGTTCCAAGATACTACACTAGATTCTGTTTCACCAGAGCATTATAATGTGGCTGCAACCAGGTCTCTGAAGGTGACTCAGTGTGTATTTGTATTTTTGATTGTTAGGGAAACCGAAACCTGGATCTCATCAAATTTCGTTTAGCGATGTGAACAATAATCCCCGTCCGCGGCGTAATGGTTTACTTATCATCATGCATCATTTTAAGGAGTGGAAAAAAAGGCAGCTGGGGTCCTCCATGGCCAGTAATAATGACGATGCAAGTGCACTGAATTTGGCCACATCCACACCATTGGGAACTGATACCGCCCATCATCATCTGGTTCAAATAGCTCAAGCACTCAGTCCCATCACCAAGCAGCCTGCTTCATTGCCAATAGAGGCCTTGGTTAATGAAATTCTCAGTCTACTAGTTTTCTAAAAGAAGATGTAAGTACCTTAGATCTGTCACTGGTAACGTAATTTTCTCTATATTAGGCACTGGCAGATAAATTATTATATTGTTTTTATAAAGAATTCAAACATTTTAGGGGTGCAAGTTTATTACTTTGTTTACACGAAAAGATAATTTTTATGTTATGGGATACAAGAGTCATGGCAATTAAACATAACTCTGTGGTCATTTTTATAGTGCAGCGCGTCTTATTGAAGCCACCCAACAAACTTTTCCGAAAGTTATAATTAGCCAATCATAGGCACGATTCTGGTTGATGGTGATGCCTAGCTCATCGAAAAGTACTTCGCATGTTGAAAAACGTACCTTGTGCTTTTCGTCTGTGTCAACAACAAATTCCGGGAGAAAATTCAAGTTCACCTGAAATTAAGCATGTTTCGATATGTGACATGGAAAGATCTGTTAAGTTACATTGAGACAGTTACAACACTGATGCAGCAGTGTTTTATTGAGGACTGCATGTTCCAAGATACTACAGTAAACTCTGTTTCACCAGAGCGTTATAATGTGGCTGCAGCCAGGTCTCTGGAGGTGAATGCAGTTATTAATTGCACACTTAAATTCACTGAAATTATGCCGTTAATGTCACATTGTATTTGTATTTTTGATTGGAGGGAAACGGAAACTTGGATGGGGGCAAAGAAAACCTCAAACCTGTTTGGTGGCCTCATCAAATTACGTCTAGTGATGTGAACAATAATCCCCGTCCACGGCGTAATGATTTACTTATCATGATATAATAATGACGAGGTACCCTACTGACTTTAGCTACATCCACACCATTGGGAACTGATACCGCCCATTATCATCTTCTTTTAAAGAGCTCCAGCACTCAGTCCCATCACCAAGCAGCCTTCTTTTTTGCCAGTAAAGGCCTTGGTTAATGAAATTCTCAGTCTACTAAAAGATGTATACCTTACATATGTAACTGGTAACGTTACTTTCTCTATAGAAGGCACTGGCAGATAAATTATTATTCTGTTTTTTATAAAGAATTCAAATACTTTAGGGATGAGAGTTTATTACTTTGTTCACACGAAATGACAGTTTTTATGTTATGGGATGCCAGAGTCACTAAGATTTAACATTACTACTCTATGGTCATTTTTATAGGGCAGCGCGTCTAAGCATGTTTCGATGTGTGACATGGAAAGATCTGTTAAGTTACATGAGTCAGTTGCTACACTGATGCAGGGGTTTTTTATTCAGGACTGCATGTTCCAAGATACTACAGTAAATTGTGTTTCACCAGAGCATTATAATGTGACTACAGCCAGGTCTCTGGAGGTGTCTGCAATTATTAATAGCATGCTTAAATCTTATTAAAATTATGCTGTTTATGTCACATTGTATTTTTGATTGTTAGGGAGACAGAAACCTGGATGGGGCAAGGATAACCTTAACTCTGTTTGGTGGCCTCACCAAATTACATTTACCGATGTCAACAATAATCCCCTTTCAAGGCATAAGGATTTACTCACCTTCATGCAACATTACAGGGACTGGAAAGAAAGACAGCTGGTGTGCTGCAGTAATCATGACCATGTGGTGATGTCTGAAAAGCCTGTTCCAGTGAGTCCAGGTATCCCACTGAATTAGCAACATCCACCCCATTGGCTACCTATGCCACGCATCACCATCTGGTTTCAAGAGCCCCCTGCATGCAGTCCCATCACCGAGCAGCCTTTACTTCTTTGCCAATTAAATAATAAAGAAACAACAGTTTGCCTTTTGTGAGTGCCTCGAGTTGTTTAGCATCAAACCAATTTGCGTGTTCAGCAACCATTAACTCCACATGGCAATTTCCTATTCAACTGTGATTTTCAGTATAAAAGGCCACAATTCAGCTGCGCTTAAATTTATTAAAATTATGCTGTTTATGTCACATTGTATTTGTAGTTTTTATTGTTAGAGAATCCCAAACCTGAATGGGGCAAAGAAAACCTCAAACCTGTTTGGTGCACTCATCAAATTACGTTTAGCGATGAGAACAATAATCCCCGTCACGGCGTAATGATTTACTTATCATCAACATTTTAGGGAGTGGAAAAAAGGGGGGTGAGAGTCCAGGTATCACACAATTTAGCCACATCCACACCATTGGGAACTGATGCCGCCCATCATCATCAAGACCTCCAACACTCAGTCCCATCACCGAGCAACCTACTTCTTTGCCAGTAGAGGTCTTGGTAAATGAAATTTTCAATCCACTAAAAGAAGAGTAAGTACCTTAGATCTGTAACTGGTAATGTTTTTTTTCGCTGGCAGATGTATTATTCTGTTTTTATAAGGAATTCAAATATTTAGGGGTGCACGTTTATTACAGTGTTCACATGAAATGACAATGTTTAAGTACATGAGTCAGTTCCTACACTGTTGTAGCATCTTTTTTATTCAGGGCTGCATGTTGCAACATATTCTAATAAATTCTGTTTCACCAAAGCCTATCAAGCGTATTTGTATTTTTGAGTGTTAGGGAGACAGAAACCTGGATGGGGCAAGGAGGACTTTAAGCCTGTTTGGTGGACTGAGCAAATTAAATTTACCGACGTTAACAACAATCCCCCTCCAAGGCATAAGAGGTTAATCGTTATTATGGAACATTATAGGGACTGGAAAAAAAGACAGAGCTGGGGTCCTGTAGTGATTATGACGATATGGTGATGTAAGAAATGCCTGTTCCAGTGAGTAAAGGTATTCCACTGAATTAGCAACATCCATCTCATTGGCTACTGATGCCGCCCATCACCATCTGGTTCCAAGAGGCTCCCTGCTTCTTTGCCAATGAAAGCCTCGGTCACTGACCTCGTGAGAGTGAGGTTTGGGGCATGTTCAGCATAGTGCCAGGTTCAGTGGTTTGAGCTGACTGAGGAGTCGGTAAAGAAGGCTTTTCTTAAAAATTGTCAGTCTCCGAAAAGAAAATGTAAGTACCTTTGATCTGTAACTGGTAAAATTTGCTCTGGATAAGGCATTGACAGATTAATTATTTTTTTTTTTCCAAAGGCATGAATCCATTTAAAAAACCTTATAAGGAATGAAAATACTTAAAGAGCCAGTGTCACCCAAAGTGCTTTGCGCGCCGAGGTACATTTTTCATATATGAAAAATACGCCATTTTCTTGATTGTCGTGAAGTCTGATTTGTATCTTCTTCCATCGCTGCCGTTAGCGATCCGAAAGCACTAAGTGTGAACTTTGACTTCACATTCATGTGTCGCCGTATCGATTTCGTTGTATATTTCCGAATTCTGAAGTGATTTCGCGGTAGAGAAGGAGATCTTTAAATTGGATGATTCGTAGGGTTCAGGAAAGTTGAGGCGAAGGCCGAGTCTCCCGGGCTCTGCTAAAGTTGTACGGCTGAAGGAGTCCGTGTATCAGTAGCGGAGGGAAAGAAAAACATCTACGGGTTTCAGCAATAGTACTGACACTGTTTTTGCCGAAATAGTGCTACATTCGTTGCCGAATGAAAACAGAAGGAACGTTAATTTACCACAAAATAGCAGTAGCCACGGGCTTTCTCCAAAATAATGCTTATGGTCATGAGCTTGTGCTGTTTTGCTTCATTATTTCTTGTGCTCACTGTCTGTTTATGTTTTATTTTTACAAAAAGTGTAAGTGGCTATTCTGGTTTTGCATCCATCGACATCGGTCGATGCGATCGATCGCGCAGTCAATCGATCGGACAGTAATAGATCCCGGATGTATACGCATTGACTGCAAAGTCAGATCTTGAGTAGTTTTCTCCAGTGACATCTAGCGATGAAGACGTCAATATTCTTGCTACTTGTTTTTGTCTTATTATTTTTAATAATATCGAGTTGAAGTGGCTACTCTGGTTTTACGTCCATCGAGATCGATCGATCGATCGATCAATCGATCGGTTGTTATAAAAGCTCCATACGCGTTGACTACAAAGTCAGATCTAGAGTTGTTTTTTCCGGTAACATCTTCCGATGAAGATATTACTATTTTCAGAGGCTACTACTGTAAATATCAGCTTGCTGAAAGGCCAGTGCGGCAGGGTATAATTTGCGAAACGTCCCGCAAACGCGCCAGCCAAACTTCAAAACAAAAACACAACCACGCAAAGCACTTTGGGTGACACTGGCTCTTTAAGGGGTGCAAGTTCATTACTGTCTTCACCTGAAATGACAATTATTGTTATGGAATACCAGATTCATTGAAACATAACTCTGCGGTCATTTCTGATTGGTTAATATACAAATTATAATTTTTATTGGTATTTAATTCTAATTGCAGCCTTTGTTCGCCATGTTAACAAAAGAAATATCAGATGTTTCTCATCAGGTTGAGCGCTGGACAAGCAAAGACTCCACCATGGCAGAAAGTGACTAAAGCACCTCAGGATATTACCATGGGAGGCTATTAAACAAATATGTGTAAAACATGAGCCTCACATGCCTAAAAGGTTACACCAAAATTCTTGAGTGAATGCCAAGAAAGGTTACCGGAAAAATACTTTGACATTAATAGCAATTCTACTGAAAAAATCGTCCACAGTGGGGCTATTGTTGAGGGCAGAAAGCTCTAAAACTTACAGCCTTACAAGAAGTGTAGGCTCCAGTGCATAAACAATGTACGTCTTGGCATCCCTCCTGGAAATCTCTGTGCGTAGAGACCCATGTCATTTGCCAGCTGCCTTACGAAGTAATTTTGCTAATGGTGTCTGTCCAGGAAATGACTGTCTCCTGGAAACGGTTGCACGTTTTTATATCTCTTGCACAAAACGTTTAAAATAACCAACAGAGACTCAAATATTCTACCAGCTGCCTTCTCAATGTTGCAAAAAGAAAAAATGCCGGGCAACCCAGGAAATGGCTGTGTCCTAGAAATGGTGGAAGCTGCCGAAAAAGAGGCATTCAGTGGTGGTGAAAAAAAGCCCTAACAATGACACTGCTGAAGACAGGTACCTCAATGAGGACGACCTCGAGGAGGGTTACCTCAAGCTAAACCAAGTATCACTATGGGCGCTGTTTTAAGACCCGAAGCCCAAAAACCGTCGGCAGTGATAGTACTGCAAGTTTTACTGCTACTTGCAGGGCCTCAGTAGCAAGGGCCGTACTGCAGCCAATGCTCAACAGCACACTCGCTAGCTGATGATTATCCTTGAGGCCCTAGACCCATCGAGTGACACTGTAGTCTGTCTGATGTCGGAAGAAGACATCTGGTCTTGGGTGAAACTGCAACTGGACAACACAAGTTGATACCCAGGCACGATGATTTCCTACTTCATGTCCGCTGAAAAATTTTACAACTTCGTAGTTGAGCAGAAAGACGCTGAAGACGAAACCCTTCTGCCCATCAGCCAGAGAACCATTGTGGCCTTTTGTCAAACAAAGGAGACCGTTCCCGCCAGGAAATCAACTGGGTGCAAATGTTACAAGGCAGACCAGTGGCAGTACTTACTGAATGAGACGCACACAAGGGTCAGTCAAGATGATGTCAAGGATATGAACCAACTCGAGCAGTCCAATCAAGCCAAGGAGCTCTTGAGAGAGGAAGTAACAACCAAGCTGACATTGAACAATTATACCACCATCAGAGACTTCTACATTTCGTACATTTAGCTACAAAATTGCCAGAGGCCTGGGCGATAGAAGGAATCACCGTCACTCGGACAACATCAAACACGCCAAGTAGTTGTCCAGATAGTTGCTTTCTTGTAATGATAAGATACATAATAATTCTTCTATTTTGTAAATTATGCATCCTACGGAAAAGTAGAGTTTTTTTATGAGAACATTTCAGAATCTGATAATATAGTATTTCTTTGAGAGCATTTTTTTTACACCAATCATTTATTTGTATTTATTTCAGTGTCCCCAATTAGTGAATACTTTTAATTTGGTAGCAGTCTCGACACTTAAAGAAAGTTGATGATGATGATGATGATAATGATGAAGTACGACCCAGAGACTAACATTCACATGGTGTAGCATCAATGACGACAAGCTAAACACGCAGATTCAGGAATGTTTTCGGACCAAAATCACCAGTCCGAGCTATGTCCAGGAAAACTTGATAAAGACCAATAAATTAGAGAATTTTTTTTGCTGCCCAAGAGATGCTGAAAGATCTTGTCAGCATGGAGAACGCTCTAATGCAAGTTTGCAGGTAGATTCAATTCTTACAATTTCAGAGGAGGCAATGTGATGACCCGGCACTGCCCTCTGCCCCTTTAGACGCAGATGCAGAGGATCACACCAGGGCCTGGTTACAGGTTTCGATCCCTCTGTTCATCTTCCATGTCCTAAACGCTAAGAGATTGGTCTGAGGAGGACACAGAACTCCTCCAGGATGCCTTGCGCAGATTCTTGACCTTTCCTGGCGGAAAAGCAATCACAGAATGATCAACAGACACGAGAGACTTAAAGCCATCCGTGAGAGGGAGGGGAGCAAGGGCTACTGTTGCCAGCTACTTTTTTCTTTTGTAAAAAGCAAAGCAACAGGTTGAAATATGACCAATGAAGACCCCATGTAATTTGCCAGCTGCCTTCTAAATGTCGCAAAAAGAAAAAATGGTAACCCTCCAGGAAATGGCCGTGTCCTGGAAATGGCTGCATCTCTTTTTTTCTTTTGAACAACAAAGCAAACCAAGAGGTTGCAAAATGACCAATAGAGACCCATGTTATTTGCCGGCTGCCTTCTCAATGTTAAAAAAAAATGGTATCCCTCCCGGAAATGGCTGTGTCCTGGAAAAGGATGCATCTTTTTTTCTTTTCCACAAAGCAAACCAAGAGGTTGAACAATTACCAATAGAGACCCATGAAATTTGCCAGCTGCCTTCTCTGTGTCGCAAAAATGGCATCCCTCCACGAAATGGTTGCATCCTGGAAGTAGTTACAGACATCTTTTTTTCTATAAAAGACCCTCTTTTGCACAACAAAGCAAACCAAGAGGTTGAAAAATGAGCAATAGAGACCCATGTATTCTACCTGCTGCCTTCTCAGTGTTGGATAAGACGAAATGGCATCCCTCCAGGAAATGGCTGTGTCCTGGAAATGGATGCATCTATTGTCTCTATTATTTTTTCTTTTGAACAACAAAGTAAACCAAGAGGTTGCAAAATGGCTAATAGAGACCCACGTAATTTGTCGGCTGCCTTCTCAATGATAAAAATACAAAAAATGGTATCCCTCCCGGAAATGGATGCATCTTTTTTTTCTTTTGAACAACAAAGCAAACCAAGAGGTTGAAAAATTACTAACAGAGACCCATAGAATTTGCCAGCTGCCTTCTCAGTGTTGCAAAAACAATAAATGGTATCCCTCCAGGAAATGGTTGTGTCTTGAAAATGGTTGCATCTTTTTTTTTCTTCTGCACAACAAAGCAAACCAAGACGTTAAAAGTGATCAAAAGAGACGGGAGTATTTTGCCAGCTGCCTTCTCAACGTTGCAAAAAGAGAAAATGCAGGGCAATGCAAGAAATGGCTGCATCGTTTTTTTCTTTTGCACAACAAAACGGACCAAGAGGTTGCAAAATGACCAATAGAGACCCATCTGAATTGCCAGCTGCCTTCTCAATGTTGAAAAAAATGGCAAACCTCCAGGAAATGGCTGCATCCTGGAAATAGTTACATACATCTTCTTTTCTATGCACGACCCTCTTTTGCACCACAAAGCAAACCAAGAGGTTAAAAAATGACCAATAGAGACCCAACTATTCTACCTGCTGCCTTCTCAATGTT
>CAXIQD010000036.1:0-14824 GCA_964030785.1 Siderastrea siderea
CAGCCCTGAGTGGGTCAAGAGTTGGCCGTATCAAAAACACGCCCTCACCTTCCTGCACTCGCCATCCCATCCTCATCCGACCGAGGCCGGACGCCTGCTGTTGCAGTACTGTCAAAGGCTCGGACCGTCCGAGTCTTTGGATTGCGGTCTCCGCACCGTCCGAGTGTCCCTGAGTCGGTCCGGGAGTGGCCATGAGTCTGTCACTGGCCCAGCACCCTGTCCCTTTCAGTATGGGTGGCGCAGGAATGAGGACTCCCCAGGCTGGGTGTCTTCCTGTTTGGGCGATTCTTTGGGTGGCGCAGGAATGTGTTCGCACCGGAATAACGAGGCCCAAAGAACGAGCCCCTCCTAAGACCAAGCTCCGCACCGCACCGGGCACCGGCATAGCAGCACCAACCTGAGCGTTTCGAAGACGACACATTTCGCAAAGAAACCACAGGCCTAGACATGGTTGAAGGCAGACTTCCACAGTTGAAGCCCGTACCCCCACTGGGAAAGTTAAACATGGACCAGCGAGAGAATCGTATAAAAAGCAGATATCTTTTGGGAAGAAATACCATTCCATGAACATTCCATGAACAGGAATTGAGATCAACCACCATACATCAAAAAAATTGGCACAGCCCATTGCTTTCAGATGCCGTTCCATTGATTGTTTTGGGGGAGTGGAACTACCACCGATGCTCCTAAGCTATGATCAAAAGTCCAGTGCAGCAGAGCTCTATGATGAGGATTCCAGTGCAGGAGATGAGCCCCTCGGTGTTCTGTGCTGTCCTTTACTTTTTCATAAGGGGTTCCAATCGGGATAACCTTGATTTGGGTAAAAGATTGTATAAATTTGATTTGGGTAAAAGATGGTAAAGGGAACGCAATGGGACACAATATATATATATATGTATATATTGTTCTCTAGATAGTCCGAATGATGTTGTTTTGAGCAGAATTCAGCTTCCGCCGTGAGTGACGTGTTCACCATGTGTGACCATCACACGCGTGGCTTAGGTGGGCAAGTGAAGGTGGTTGAAGCTTCTCCTGACATGACCATCCGCGAGTTCAAGAGACAGCTGAAAGCAATGCGAGAAGAGACAGCAGATGAGTTGTCGAAACTGACCTCAGTCGAACTGCTCATGGGTGAAGCTAAGTTGATTGATGATGAGACAGTGATGGAAGCGGGACTTTCTTCAGAGGTGGTTTTGCAAGTTTGCTTCGCGGTCGTCATGATTTGTTAATCAGGTGTTTGGTTTATTTTGATTTGTTGTTTGTATATGTTGTTAATTTTGGGCAGAAGTTTGTTGCAGAACAATTGTTGTGATTATTGCTTTTAATGCCGCAGTCAAGGTCCGCTCAGTAGAGTGTTCAAGAGAAGACAATTCGGGCTGTTATTTGAGAGGCATTGGGGAAGATTTGTTCATGGTCCATATTCCAGAGGGCGCCACGGAAATTTCACAAAATGCTTTCCAATTCTGCAGAAGTATCGGAGGGGTGATCCTTTCCGACTCAGTGACAAAGATTGGACCTGGGGCCTTTCGTAACTGCAGCTCTTTGACCAGTTTGACCATCCCGGACTCCCTGACCGAGATTGGAGAAGACTCCTTTCATGGCTGCAGCTCCTTGAACAGCTTAAAGTTACCTGACTCTGTGACCACAATTGGAACCAAGGCCTTTGCTGATTGTAGTTCCTTGACGAGTTTAACAATTCCGAACTCTGTGACTAAGATTGGATCCGCTGCATTTTCTGGATGTAGTTCGTTGGCCAGCCTGACAATTCCAGACTCTGTGACCAAGATTGGGCAAAGGGCCTTTGGAAGCTGCAGCTCGTTGAACAGTTTGGTACTTCCAGGTTCGCTCACCAAGATTGGAATTCGGGCATTCTCCGGATGTAGCTCCTTGACCAGCTTGACATTTCCAGGCCCTGTGACTGAGATTGGATCCGAGGCCTTTGCAGACTGTAAGTCCTTGAGAGGTTTAACTATTCCTCACTCTGTGTCCAAGATTGAACCCGGGGCCTTTTCTGGCTGCAGCTCTTTGACTAGTTTGACGATTCCAGACTCTGTGATCGAGATAGGGCAAGCAGCCTTTTCTGACTGCACGTCCTTGACCAGCTTGGCAATTCCAAGCTTTGTCAACATTTTGGGACAAGCAGCCTTTGCTGGCTGTATATCCTTGACCAGCTTGACAATTCCAGACTCTGTGACCAAGATTGGGCAAGGAGCCTTTCGCATGTGTAGTTCTTTGACAAGTTTGACAATTCCCTATTCCGTGGCCAAGATTGAAACGGGTGCCTTCTCTGGCTGCAGCTCTTTAAGCAGTCTGACATTTCCGGACTTTGCCACAGAGATTGGACAGGCAGCCGTTTCCGGCTGTACCTCCTTGACCAGCTTGACAATTCCAGACTCCGTGACCAAGATCGGACCAGCAGCCTTCTCTGGATGTACATCCTTGACCAGTTTGACAATTCCGGATTCTGTGACCCAGATTGGAAGGGCAGCGTTTTCTGGCTGCACCTCCTTACCCAGCTTGAGACTCCCAGGTATCACGGAGATTGAACAGGACACATTCGATCGCTGTACCTCTTTGACCAAATTGACCTTGCCGAACTCTGTGACCAAAATTGGACAAAAAGCCTTTTCTGGCTGTGCTTCCTTGGCCAGTTTGGCGATCCCAGACACTGTGACCAAGATTGAACTCGGTGCCTTTTTTGGGTGCAAATCTTTGACGAGTTTGACCCTCCCGAACGACACCGAGATTCGATCAGAAACATTCAGCGGTTGCCACGCTTTGGCAACATTGACAGTTCCAAGTTCTGTTACCAAGATTGGACTTAGAGCCTTTCTAGGCTGCAAATCTTTGACCAGCTGCACAATTCTAGGCAAGGTCATCGAGATTGATTCCGAAGCTTTTTGTGGCTGCAGCTCCTTGACCAGATTGACCCTTGACTCTGTGACCAAGATTGGCTCCTTTGCCTTCGAAGGCTGCAGCTGTTTGACTTTGACGCTTCCAGACTCCTTGACTGAAATAGGACACGGGGCTTTTCGAGGATGCAACTCGATTTTGGAGTCGGAGTCCGCGCTGCAAAAAGACCAGACTCGCTGCTGAGGTGATGTAGGTGATGATGTTCAGGTGGTCATACTGACCTCCGCAGCTGTTGACCCTGAACTCTATTTGATTGGAATATAATATATAGTTCATCTTGCTTGGTGTAGATTCATGTGTAGCATCTCCCTCCACCCATCTTCAACGTTTCACGTTGTTTCAAGTTCAGACCGATGCACTTGATTGCTTGCCATGGCCCAGCTCACATGATTCTTGGAGGGATATTTGACAAGTTCGTAACACTTTTTGTTTAAACACGATGTATACAAATAGTGATACTTCTTTGATTTTCTGTGCAAGGTATTTTTTTCACGGAGTCCTTGTGAATTTACCTTCTTCGCACCGGTTCTGCAGTATTTGCCACATTTAACCCACTTTGGACTTGCAATTCCAAATCATTTCCACGAAACCGTTAAGGGGTTGAGCATCGACATCCGTGACGAATGGTCTCCTCGTCCACCAGGCAAACATGCCATTGTTCTGCCTGGTGTTTAGGTGAGGAAGAAAGAGGGAATGATCCATGGAATGATCCATCTACTACAGATTCCTTAATTAGGGATCCATTCCCTGATTCCTGACTAAGCATCGATGTTTGCAACAAAAAGCTTGACAATAGCACCCTTGCCCAGTGCCAGACTTAGAGAAGTGTAGTTTGCCGCCCATTCTGTTTTCGATCTTCCATCGTCCAGGTCGATGACCACAAGGGTTTTGGATGGTTTTGGGGGATCTCAGATTTGTGTGTGATGTTCCAATGGATTTCTGCGATTTTATATATATTGTCAGTATTGTTTGTGTAATGTTACCATGTTCTATTGGGTTTGGGGGAATTCATACTCACTAAGAGCTTTGGGAGATGCAGGGGGGCCACCTTGTTCTTTCCGAAGTTTCCACGGATCCCAGACACGGAGCTGACTGCACGAGGGGTTCACCCTGGGTCATGAGCTGACGATGTCCAGATATATCCAGCAGATGCAAGGACATCTTACCCACCAAATCCCTGTGCTACAAACAAACCAGTGATGTATTTTGGGACCATGATGAACCATGTACTCGTACTTCCAAGTTTCTTCTCTCGGACAGATGGACAGAAATCATGTGAAAAACCTCAGATGAGGAGAATCTCCCACTGTGAGTCATCCATTTTTGCACCGCTCATTCAAAATGTTCACCTTCAGAGGTCTAATGACTGGAGAGCCAGAGAACTTTCTTCTTCCTCCCCATGGGATGAGACTTAGAGCCTTTGGCATCCTCCAAGATGCTAGGGTCCATGATGACTCTATAGCATCTATACTTTCGAACTGATAAAACCTGATCCAACCTGATTCCCTTTTCGGACCAAACACAGCACCACAGCAGGGAGCTTAGCTGGATTCCTTGCTTCCTTCGAATCAGGGAGTCACGGCCTCGGCCCCGCCGAAGAGGCCCTGAGCTCGGTGGCAAATATGGCGACTTGGTGCGTGGACCCAGCACCACGTGGCGAGGTCCCGCCACCGCCTCGCGTTTTCGCTCAGCACACGCGCCACCGATGGCGATGGCCGGGGTCTTTCGCACCGCGCCTTGGTGGTGTTTTTGTTTGGCGCTGCCGACGTTTTTCGTTTGTTTACGTTGCTTCCTCGGTGGTTTTGGGGGAGGGTTCCGAGCGGCGCGCCGGAAGCCGAACACCTCCGAGCGTAGTCACGTAACACGTAGTCTTGATGTGGGGCGAGGAGGGCAGAGGTGAGCAGGTGAGTTGGTGCCCTCGCTGGAAATGGGGACTTCGCTCTGGCACCATTTCACCAGGCCGAGAACTGCCATGATGTTTACACAACAAGTGCCTCTCCATACCCGCTTGCATCTCGGAATCTCCAGGTGGGGGAAGGCCAGGATCAACACCCTGGCTCATGAGCCTGCGGGACCGCCGCATCGACCGAGTCCCGCGACGGTCAGGTCGTGTTTTCCGATTGGGACACGACGGAGCACGTTGGGAAGCCCAGAGGTTGCGAGGTGGTTCTGGCGTTAAAATGGCCAGGTTCCATTCGACGTAACGCGTTGGGTATTTGTTGGAGATGATGAATTATAGCATCAATCTTGGTTTTGCAGTAAGTTTGATTCTACTTGTACGAGCCGGGGGCGGAGCAATTATATACAGAAGTTTGAGAATGCAGGGCATCATCAATTTATACAAATCATTTGTTGAGCCGTTATACTTTGAGAGCTGTTCTGCTTTGAACCAAGTGAACAGGTGATGTGAGAGGTGTAAGATGTGACTGCTGCAGAAGATGTTGGGCCTGGACTGTCAAGGACACTCATCTACAAATTGCATGCAGTCAAGAACCGTGTCCAAACTTTGAGAGTTTGGATGTAGATCCAACTGCTTCAAGACCATGTCATGTCCAATGCCAAAGCCCCCGAAATCGGAGCATTTTGACAGAACCAGTGCGGTGTCAAAAGGGCTGGTTGGTTGGTGTTGGATAAACCTGTTGCTTATAGGCAGTGCAGATCCTTAGTTGCACTAGGGGATGTATCAAAGCAAGTCCCACTGATTGCCAAGGAAGGATTCCTAGATCCGCGGAGGAAGACGATGCATAGCAAAGGTTAACCATATTACGGCAAGAAAGCATCATATCCCGGAGCAAAGTTCGACTAATGTCCACAAGTCCCTACAAGTCGCGTGAGTGGTTTATGAAGTGCATGCGTCATGAATGTGTGAGGGGTACCTTTGAATCGCACGAGTGCGGTTCTGGGCGGACAGGTCCCTGGCTTCGCGGAGATTCCAAGGCGAGCTGAGTCACCAAAGCACAGTCGCACTGAGTTTTATGACCTCCACTACAAGACTAACCATTGGGGGCCCGGTACTCCGTTAGCAATAAGTTGTCTCAGTTATAGTAATGTGTATCATCTCCGAGAATGTGTCGAAGATTCTGTCGGAGTATGGACATTAATTGGCATGCTCCTAGTATATTGCGAGATGTTGCGGAATTAAGAAATTAAGTCAGGGGGGTTGCCCCCTGGAAGTTGATTGGTTTGGTGTGGGAACATAAAGGGGGCAGGCAATGATAAACATGGGCATGAAAAGTTTCAAAGGTTTGATGCAAACACATGAAGCTGATGGAAAAACTGGCAAGAAACTGTGGGCCACCACTTTGGGGGCGGGAGGGAACACCCAGCAACCCTACAAATCCATGACGTCCGAAGATACTTATTGAGGGGAGGGTGGGGCTCTGGAGGAGGGTGGGTGATATAAATTTGTTATATTTTAAGGTGTTTTTGCCGGGGATAGGCAGGGGGACGAGAACCCGACTCAAAATTGCTCCAGGGGGGGTTTGCGAGTGATCGGCCGCCCCAAATCTGTAGAAAATTTACTCGAGGCCCGGAGTTTGGCTCAAGGAATGTCTCAAGGAAGCTCAAGGGTACTCTCAATATCTCTGAATGTGCCTTTTTTTAGTTAATTGATGTTAATTGGGGCACCTAACGTAAGAGCCATGGAATTTTGCAAGGCCTTCGGAGTTCAAACACTCCCTGAAAAGTCCAACATTCCTGGATATTACTGGTGTCTCCTGTTTTTTTTAGATCTAAGTATAAGCCCTCAGGACTTCCTTTCCTTCCACCGGCTGTGCCTGGAACAGGCTGGACGCCGACGGCACGGCGCGGCCCTCCTCCGGGCCCGCAAGGCCGCACGGCGACGGGCTGCGCCAGGCCGGTTGGGCGGTGCGGGAGCGGGCGCAGGTGGTGGGCAGGAAGATCCAGAGCTGAAAACAAGGGGAAATCTCCATGAAAACTCTGGAGTTGGAGGGATGCTCATCATGATTGCATCGTCTTTTCTTCATGTGCATGATGGTGTCATGATCGTGATCATCGATAGTTCTCCCACGCCATTCCCATGATGTTTGAGATGGCACGTCTCAGTCGATTGCCCAGGTGGAGTCCTACGAGATGGAAGATCCGATGGCTGCCCGGGAGGCGGGGATGGATGCACTCGGCCGCTGGGGTTTGGTCATGTGAGTCATAGTCGTGACAATGGAAGCCTCTAAGGTGAAAGTCACCCCAGGTGAGCAGATAGACCGCTGGAAGAGGAGTGGAAGCTGGAAGCGGTGCATATGAGCGGTTCCATGGATTCCATGGATCAATTTGGGTACTTAATGAGCGGTGCAACCGGCCTTCATGCTTTCAGTTGACTGCATCTCGTGACACCAGCAGCCAAAAACCTCACAGCTACTGCATTAACCTGCACCTCGCTACCTCACACACTTTCACACCCCCTTTCAGCAGGCAGAGCAAGAGTCTGTGAAGCAAGTCCTAAGGTCCTATAGATGTGACTGCATATAGAAATAGGGACACCCCCAAAGACTCGTGTAAAGGACAAGCGGTTATAGGCTGTAAAATCTTATCAGACCCATGGGTTTGAGGCCTCAATACACACCCATGATCACCAACATCGAACATCCAGATGAACCGACAAACATCGCTAAGACTGTAACTCTACTCTTTGGGGGCGCGGTTTTCCGGACCTACATTTGTGGGTCCTGGAATACGAAGTTTGACTATTATTACTACAAGCAGATCCAAAGGAAAGGTGTTTTAGTCCCCTTCCGTGAGTGGATGTGACAGGGGCACTCCAGATACCGCAAAATAAGCACCCCAGGTACCCCGACATGGAACTCTGCTTAGAGGTTCTGGACTTATGACTAGGTGATTTGGATACGTCACAAAGCCTGGGGGACAAGAACTCATGTTTCAGCCCCTGGACTGGAGGTTGCCAGACCTGGGGTTCGACTGATTCCAGGTCTTACAGCTCAGAGAGCAGATGAAGAACTTCGTCCAAGAGATGGCCCCTGGTCTTCATGGGATCTGGTGGGTCTTTCGATCCAGGTGGAACCGGACGAACGAAACTGGCAAAGCACGGTTCGAGAAACTGGACAAACTGCTACCCCCACCCAGTCTAAGGGAGTCACCCAGTCTGAGGGAGTTGCTGGCTAATGTTCAAGCGTTTCATTTAGCCCCACAATGACACGTGGAACATGCTGAGCCTTGGGCTGGGCAACTTGCAGGAGTCAGGAGCACGGACATAGCTGAAGTGGGCATTTGGAGCATTTTGTGCCCAGCAGTGAGCCCAAACCGTTTGGTTTGAATGAAGCCCAGTCGCCGCCCCTGTCCAGACAATCCAAAGTACTGGGTCGGTTCAAAATTTCTTTACCAGTGGGTTGGGGTCGCAGTCTTAAGCACCACACAGTGAGGTGTGGGAAGAATGATCACTTCTTAATTGAACTGGTCTTAGGTCGTGACTTGGAGTTTGCGGTGTCAATCCTTCGTCCCAGCATGAGGTGTCCAAGCCTGTTCACTGAGCCCAAGCCTCCAAGCCTTGCAGGGTGTTCCCTGTCGGACCCAGTCATGGCTTGTTTTACTTTTGCAAGAGTTCAAGCGTCACTGCGTCGGCACCCGTGGCTTGCTTGCCGCCCCCAGTCCAGGTCATTGGAAGAGACGTGTGCATCGTCCTGGAGGAGTGGGACGGACAACAAGTCTCGGTTTCGGTTCGGTCGGAGAGTTCTGACCAGCAGATGCTTCACGAAAGCCTTTACCCCATGGACGGGATTGGATTGGATGGGATGGGATTGGATGGATTTTCGGGCTGGGATCAGGTTTCGAGGTCTCGATAGCTGGGAGCCCAGGAAGCAATTTGGGCCCTGATGTTTGTTGTTTCTTTCCCTTCTGATCCACGGTTCTGGGCAGGCTTCGGTTGGAGGTTTAGCGTGGATATGCGTGGATTGTCCATGATCCACTCAGGAGTTTTGAGCCAGCCTGCTCCTTGATACTTCCAAAACGTAGGTTTGGTGTTGGACAGGACTTTGAACCTACCCCAGTAGTAAGTATATAGATGTATATAGTATCTTTCTACAATGATTGGTGATTGGTCCCTCTGCATTACTCGCATGTGGATATGCTTTTGTGGAGTAAAGCTGCTGCCTGAGCCTCCCTGCCTCAACTTTCAAACATGGTGCCAGATTGACCTATGTCAAGCCAGATCTGTTTGCATTTGCTGCCCCACTTTTTATCGGTCCCGGAGCAGCTACATGTCAAGACACCCCAGGCGTTTCCCCTAAATTGACCACGATCACAGGAGGAGAATCAAACTGAGACTGGTTGGTCAAGGAGCCCAGTGTGTTGCAACAGAGACTGGCGACTTTGGAAGAGGATGGACCAACAGCAAAACTGCGGTGTGTGGTGGCATAGAGTGGACATTACCATGCATGGCCTGCTTTTTCGGAGCTTCTCTCCAATTCGGGTGTGAGGTTCTTGGTGTATGATGGTGTATGGCTGCCAGATGATTGATGCCAAGCGGAGACACCTGATCACAAAGCTGTGCAGATGTTGATGTGTCAGTGTCCAAAGCCATGTAAAGTGCATCACCAGGTTCTTAGCTCGTTTTCGATGTTTCATATTTTTGTATATTTTGTCATGCCTTTGACACCCACCTACCCACCTACATCCACCTACCTACCCACCCACCAACTCCCCCGAATACCAAGGCGATTCCAGTTGAGTCCACACCCACTTCCAAACAGAAAAACCACGCCGCTTCCACCGATTCCACGGACCCTGCGCCGCGGCGGCGAAACCCGAGGCTTCGGCTGACGCCCAACTTGTTGGCCCTGCGGCTCGACGTCGCGGAGGTGTCCCACGAGATCCTTCTGAGGCCGAACATCCGCTCCGCGGCTCCGCCTCGGTCGAAGGGGTTTCGGCGGAAACGGTGGGGCAGAGTGGGGGAGACGAGTCCGATGAGGTGGGGGGTCGACCAAAGTGCCGGGTCTTCTCCAGAGTGCAAGGCCCTGGGGTCTATAGATAGGGTGTGCATTGGGCCTGGTAATGGGATAGACCCAAGGTCCCCTCACTAGAATGCTGCTGTCCTGATGAGCAAATCCCAACATAGAAGAGCTTAGGGAGCCCTGATGAAGGTGCAGATTGATTGCGAATAGTCCGCAGACCCAATAGCTTCAAAATGCTTCAAAGGGTCCAAAAGACAGAGACACTCAAAATGCTGTGACCTGATTCAGTGACCTGAAGGTGCCTGTATGGGTTATGATGTGTCCTCCCGACAGACAGCGGGAGACAAAACATCAAGTTCTTGATCGCCGCTTGGGACGCTTCATCACGTTCCCGTTCCTTTCATCGCCCCTGGACTACGCTTTGGTTCACTAGGCCCCTACAGATCCTACAGTGGAGCCCTGCCAAATGTGGCACCCTAACCCCAACCGCCGCGCCTGGTGAAACAGGAATGAGCTGTCCGGCCGTGTGCTCACGTAGCCTGAAACCCGAACCGAAACCCGGCGGGGCCGTTCTCCGCGCCAGGAACATCCGCGATGCGCGGGCGGGGAAGATGGGCGACGGTCCCGTGAAGCTGGACGGGAGAGCGAGCGATGAACAGAGGAGATGGGGTTGTGTTTGAATAGGGAGACACCCAACCAATGGGTAGACTGGTCTACTTTCATCTACTTTCCTTCTTCCAGGGAGTCGAACTGGGAGGTCTCCCTGTTTGAACATGCACCCATATTGTGGCGATGAAGTCTAAGGAGGTTGGGGATCGAGTCATGGATAGTCCCAGAAAATATGCTTTTTTGGGGGAGTGTCCCCATTTCTTCCAGTTATTGGGGTTGAGGCACTTCTGCTCAAGAACAGTTTTTTGGCTGGGATCCCAAAAGGCAACTTGATGTAGGGGTTGTGCCAGGGTGGGACTTGTGACATGGTTAAGTTCAAGCTTGGTAAATAAAATAACAAGAGAAATCAAGAGAACATATTTATACAATTTTGTGATTATGAAGTTTGCGCTGTCCTTTGGTGCTTCAACGCAGTGTGGAGTCTTTTGGGGCAATCCTTCTCTACAAAGTGTTAGCATTGAAGGTTTTTGCTTGTTATATATTTAGGGCCGCTATGAAAGGCGTATGCTACTCAGGTTGCATATGTTAATTTATTTATATTGACTCCCACCCAGATTCCCTGTTGGAGGTGAAATCATACTATGCAAGAGCAGCTCTTTGTATCATACCAGCATCATCCAATAGGTCTCCTGGCGATCTCCTGTTTCAGATATCAAAAGATATCAGAAGCAAGCTGTTGGAACTTCTTTTTCCAGAACCGGCGCTCACGTCCTCCATCAGCAACGCTGTTTCTTTCTTCCCAAGCTCTTTCCGTCCCAGAGATTCACTTCCGTCAGGGCAAGGCAGTTCCCCGTCTTCCCGTCTTCCAGGATGATCTCTGCAGCACCCTGATGCTGAAGGGCGGAGAGTGTGTCTCGCAGGGGACGCCTGGGCGAGACACCTCGCGGGCGGCGGGACGGCAAGAACGGGAACTGAGCAGTGTCGGAGTGTGGGGTTTCCAGACCTTCAATAGATTTGAGAAGCATTGAGAAATGACTGACATCTGGATGTAGGAGGACTTGCCAACCCTAGACGCTTTGTGTTTGTACATACAGCTTGTTGGAAAGCCTGTCAAATGAATTCAAATGAAAAGGATGACTGCAGAAAACAAAGATTGATGGAATTCCGTGGCATTGATTGCAGGACCAGAATTACTGTATTCTTTCTGAAAATGTCAAGTCCTGAGAACTGTAGCAGAATTCTAAACTCCTCCACCCGTGGGCTGCTCTCCGCTCGCTCATTGGAGCTGCGTCAGAATGACACACACGCAGGAGGAGCCGAACGACAAGGGCAAAACACAATCGTTCCACGCAGTCGTTTGCACCAGTCTCATCTTCATGATATGGTGCAATCCGGCCGCGCAAAACGCACGGGGTGGCACAAGGTTGAAGATTCAATCATGGCCCAAGAAACCACAAAAGCAATCCCTATGGTGCCAAAGAACTTATATCTTCATCGAACCACCAACCGCCCCCCAAACCCGTTTCGAGCGGAGGTTCCGTTTCGCGACGATGGCGGAGCGGAATCACTTCACCAAGTGCGTGAAGGCGTTTCCTGGGCCGCTCGGGTACACGGTGGAAGGTCGGAGGTGCCATGGGCAGCAACGGTGGGCAGCAACAGGGCAGCAACCAGGCATGCCAATTTGAACGCTTTCCATTGACAGGCATTTGAGCTTTGATTGGCGCCCAGACCATTTTTGCCTCCAAACACGCCAAATCAGACTTAACTCTTGGACGGATCATGGTATTACTTGGCCAGCTCAACATACGCAAACATTAAATATAAGCATGCGTCGTCCCCGTATCAACCATTCAGACAGTCCCCAGATCAACCCAGAAATCCTTCGGCCCGCACAGCAAACTGACCAATTGAGGTCAGAGGCGTGGTTTGTTTTCTGAGATCCAAACAGATAGGTGGTTAATCAAGCGACATGTGCTGAAACACCAATGTGAATATGGGCCTTGCCAAAAGAGGTCGACATGAGATGTGAGCCAAGACTTTCGACTAGTGACAATACATTGGATGGATCAAGAATGGAGGAACGATTGCCGATGACCTCCTGTCCAAAAGACCATATTTGTCAATCTGGTCAATCAATTCTCTGCGCAGGTCTTGGCCCTGGCATTGGAGCAGTAGTCGAAAAGATCCATTAGCTTGTGCAGATGACTCACAATCCTTCCATTCTTGAAGCACGTGGATATGTCATTGGAAACACAATGTTGGATTCTTCTTGGAGGGGACAGAAAGATAACATCAGTGCAGAAAAAGTGTGTGTTCTTCTTAAATCGTCTTAATCTTGCTTGCAAACAGTATGTATAGTAATATTTCAATATTTGCAGACATCTTGCACGTTTCACCTTGCAAATGAACCCAAAGGAGGAGGATGTGTTACATACACATCAACTCCTGTTCCAAGCAATCCCGGACAAAAAGGATGCGTATCAATGTGAAAAAACATAGATTGAATGCATTTCAATGTATGAGCAGCTGTATGAGCAACTGCCAAAACCTCCGAATCTCTACAGTGAAGACTAAGTAAGTAAATGGGGGAAATCTTCAGGAAAGACGAGGTTCATAAGAAAAACAATAAGGTTTTAGTGTGTTTTAGTGCTTGTAGTGTATCTATATTTAAGGGCTTACGCCCGACAGCCGGCCAGGGGCGTTGAGGTAGGGGCTGGAGGGTGGAAGATTGGGTGTGGGTGCAGGCTGAGGGAGTGGATGTTGGGCGGGCTTGGGGCTATGTTGCGCACAGCTTGGGTCTAGCTTAGGCCATCTGGAGCCTTTGTTGCGCGGTCTTGGGGCTATGTTGAGCATAGCTTGCGTCTAGCTTGGGCCATCTTGGGCCCATATTGGCTCAGCTTGAGCCCATGTTGGCCTAGCTTGGGCCCATGTTAGCCCAGCATCCGCCCACGATGCCGACGAAGCATCCCGGTGCGGCCAGCATTTCCAGCATTATTTGGGCCTATGTTGGGCTATGTTGACCCATCGTGAGCAACAAGCGCGGAAAAAAAGACGTCAAAAGCCCTGACCTGAGTTTCCTGGGGTCGGCGGCAGGGGCGGAATTGCTTTCTGCTTCTGGAGGGACACAGCCCTGACGGGGCTCATCGCCCCTGGCCGGATTTATGAGGCACGCCTGACAGCCGGGCGCCGGCCTATGTGGGTATGTGTAGGGCGTCTCTGTGCAAGACGGGGACCGGGACTTCGGGCGTCCCGGTAGCATCCTTCTCGAGAAGGGGGCTGACCGCCCGGGCGTATACCTGGTATACGCCGAAGTCGGGAGAGACGTCTTGCACATGTCCTACCGCCTCTCTCTCTCTCTCTCCTCTCTCCCTCCCCTCTCTCTGTCTGTCTCTGTCTCTGTCTCCATCTCGGTCTCTGTCTGTCTCTGTCTCTGTCTCTGTCCCTGTCTGTCTCCTCTGTCTGTCGCTGTCTCTGTCTCTGTCTGTCTCCTCTGTCTGTCGCTGTCTCTGTCTCTGTCTGTCTCCTCTGTCTGTCGCTGTCTCTGTCTCTGTCTTCTCTGTCTTTGTCTTCTCTGTCTCTGTCTCGGTCTTCTCTGTCTCGGTCTTCGCTGTCTCTGTCTCTCTCTCTCTCTCCCTCTTTTTGAGACTGTGTGAGGCCTATGTTGCCACATCTTGAGGCAGTCTTGGCCCATCTAGGGGCTAGGCTTCCCATATCTGAGACCTAGGTCGGGTCATCTTGCGGCTATGTGTGCCATATCTGGGACTATGTTGGGTCCTCTTGAGGCCTCTGTCAGATTATCTTGGAGCACATGTTCCGCCTTTGCTGTTGGCGCGTGCCCAACACCCACGAAATGTCGCTACGCCCTTCCCCCATCTACTTCTGCGCGCAAAGGGGTGCAGGCGTAGGTGATGGCTATAGGCAGTTCTGCTGTCTTGTAGATTATTTAAAATTGGCTGGTGTCGCTGCGTACGGTTTCAGGGCGGAACAAAGACATTATTTACGGAAAGGGTGTTAGACGGTAGCGGCTTGGGTGTCTAACGTTGGTTTTGGAATATTTTGGAATCTTATAGAAAAGAGGTGCGAGCCCGTAGTAGCGACCGAGGTGATGGATGGGAACGCAAATAATTCCGAATAATATTTCCTAATTAAAAAAATATAACGTCCGAAACCCTAAATTCGACGTATAATTGTTTTAAATTATCGTTTTTAAAGACCATTATTGAATTACTAATATAATCGATTTTACGAATATATTTTTTTATTCTAAAAATATCCGTAATTATGGTATATGTATTTATTATAATACGCCGCATTTATACTAATAGGTTGTTTTTCTTTTAATAATATAAATTTATATAAATATATTTATTATCGAGGTCGTG
>CAXIQD010000038.1:0-37000 GCA_964030785.1 Siderastrea siderea
ACAAACAGCGGAAGTGGGGAAACTGCTTTTTGCAGCAATGAAGGCCTTACCACAGGAAAATGAAGATGAAGATGGTTCCGTAGACATTACTGATTCACAGCATTTCAGGCGCAAACCTCAGATAACTGAGATCCTGGACACCAAGATTGACGTCGGTGCTTCATCGTCCTCTATGGTTGATGCCATCAAGGTGCACCGGAACCTACAGCAGTTTCCAATTGTAGAGTTTTGCAACGAGCCAGTCAGTCATCTTACTAACGCGGAAGTGCGTGACGCATTAAAGACTGTGGCAGACCAAATACATCGAGAACCTTCACTTTCCTTTCGTAGGTCAGAGTGCGTACGAAACATCCATTCCTGAAAGAGGTCGTTTAAGTCTTTCGCCACCCATCAACATTGATACTGTTGTGGTCAATGATGGTGACGGTCTAGTCTTAGGAGTAAACCCCACCAGCGAAAGACCACTAGGAAATGCAACCTACACCAGGCTTAATAGAGTGCACGCTCCGGAATTGTTTGCCATTCACTATGTCAGAAACGAGGACACCGGCAAAGTTCTCGAACAATTTAAGGGCCATTGGTCGTTGCTTGGAGTGCAGTTCTTCTTAGATCTATTTGTGCGCAAAGGTAGAGCACAGTTTTCCTACCAGCTTCCGCGAGATGGAAGACGCGAGCCTGAAGATTACTATGGACGGCCGTTGAAAGAATTATGGTTTACGTTTTTGACCATGCCTTCAGACCGAGAACTGACAATTTTAGACGCCATCATGCAAAACTGCGAGAGCCTGGAACCAGAGGACAGGCTAATTTTAATGTCTCCCTTTAATCCCCGGCTTGCAACAGAGGAAAGGCCCTTCTATCTGAATTTGAATGCATTGCTTGTTCTTAGTGGACACTGTCATGTATTCACAAGATTTTGCCAAGACCAGTGCATGCTTAAGCTTCAAGTGGTAGCCAAAGAAAAACACCTTGGACCTTTGTACTGTGGTTTGACGAGGAACCATGTGATCGGATGTGATATTGACACCTCTGAGGATGTGGTTTTGTCACATTTTGATTCTGTGAACGTTGAGCGCATGCGGCTTGTAGGATATCCTGACTGGAGAACACAGCGAAATCGAGTTATTCGTCTACTTCCTTGGCATGAGAGGGCGATGAAAAAACAGGTTTATTCTCTAAGCAGACAGATGGTTAGAGAACATCTACGCGCCCCTCATACTGCCAGCAGTGCAGTGTATGGCGTATACATTGACATTGACAGGTAAATACACAGAAGCATTTGATACATCCCTGAAAAGGAAAAGAAATTACAATTACTTACAATGCTTTATTACCACTAGCGACAGCGTAGGTTGCCGAGGCAACCATACCAGATAAATTAGGTATTGTTTGCATGTCAAACATGCCTTTTGAAGGGCGCTTTGCTTGTAGGCATATAGTTTCAATTCTACCTGAGAGTGGCCGTTATTGATAGGTTTAACAGTTTCAAAAAATTGCCAATTGAGTATATGAAAGAGTCACAAAATCGGCTGCAAAGTGGAAAATGGTGGCTAAGGCGAAGTATATCTAAGGGTGCAAAATTTCGCACAGATGACAACGGGAAACACTTAAGAGCTTGCACCCTTTTAAGCAACTGAAACAGAAGCACTAAAGGCCCAGGAAAATGTGGCGATTATAGGAAATTCCACTGAATTGGCTTATCCTTGAGGTATAAAAAGGGTTGCAATTTTTCTCTAGTTATACGAAAGGGATACCATTTTGGCAAAATTTAGTATATTTTAGCACAAAGCGTTTTAGTTCTAAGAGATTTTTTGTTGCTTCCTACAGAGAGTGTCTGTCTCACCGCTACATGCCTGTTTCGACGGCAGAAAGCCACCTTCAGGTGCGTCAAAGTAAATGCGTTGGAATCGGTGGACGTTCTACTGGAGATGGCCTCTTCACTTTAAAACCGATTCCAGCAAATACTTTCATCTGCTCTTACGCGCCAACGGCAATCGTGCGACGGCATAACACGCATAGATCTGGTGATTATCTCATCACCATCCAGGGGGAGGGATTTTCCGTGGATGTCGATGGAGCTGAAAACGAATACGAGACTGGTTTGGGGAGGATCTGTAATGACGGCAGTTTCCCATTTGCCTTGGTCAAATCCAGGTTTGGCAGGTTGATAGACGAGCGTGTTAACTGCGTGTTTGCAAAACGAAAGGGTGACGTTTGGATCAAATCGAAGCGGGATATCAAAGTAAACGAGGAACTACTTGTCTGCTACTCTGCAGATGTAAGTTACTGGAAATCACTGTTTTCAGATCAGCAGGTGGTGTGCATCAAACGGGCACTCAGCACCTGCCAGCCCACACTACAAGGGGCCGAGGAAGCAGTACGTCAACTACCTTTTTAAATGCTGAGTGCACATGCGAGGTTTGACAGTGCCAAAGGTTGTCACCCCATCCAAATTGAAAAAAAAAATAGCATCTCTTAGCTACGAATGACTAAAATTGGGTTTACATGATAGCAGAGCAAAGCAATCCATTTATTCTGACATTTTTCAACATTTTTTCGCTTTTGCGATTTTGTGCAAGGTTGTCAAAAACGTCTTACAAATGGGCGACATGCGCTTTTTTGCCCGATCCTTTTTTTACAGTTTACATGTACTGAAAACAGCCAAATTTGGATATAAGTAACAGTTTGTTTAACAAATTATACAAATTTTGTTGTAGAAAGCCAAAAAAATCCAATATTTTTCCGGTATCTTTGAAGTGTGTTTATTGCCTCACCACGGATGACAACCTTTGCTTTTTACACACGGAAAGAGAAGCACATTTATTTGTTCGTTTTGTATACAACGTCCTTGAAGGAGCGGTTTATTGCTCTCAAAAAATCCTACCTGGGGATTTGGTAGGTATAATACATCCATCCCAGCTTACAGGACCATTCATGTCGCTTACGTCTGTTTTTCTGAAATTACAAGGGCATTGTAACATCAAAAAGCTTTTTATTTTTTTCTCCGATCCATACGAAGTTATCCGAAAAAATATTGAGTGGACTAGTCGGGTTATTTTTTTTAGAGATGTTTACGTTATCCGAAGTAGCCAAAGTTCGGCTGCCGCACGGCAGGAATTAAACCCTTATAAGAGATTGAAAGCAGTAAACGCTTAGGTCATTGTAACAAAAATCATTTCGGTTTTTACATCTTGTGTAGAGGTTTGTAAATGTATTAACTGAAAGCCACAATTATTTTTTTCTACTTTCTTGAAAGTTAATTGAGAGTTGTTGTCGCACGGCTTTAAGTAAATTACGTTACCATGTCTGGGGACCAAATTTTTGACGAGCTGATTTTCTTTTCCTCACTTGGTTTTTGTATGTTTTCTCTAACTTTAATTCTAATTCAAAATAGCGGTCACTAGAAATGGACTTTTGAGACAGTGCAAGAAAAAATATTGCAATCAACTTGCTCGGTAGAGCTAATTTGTTTGGAAAGTTAATTTTTTTTACTGTTTCGTGGACAGAATTTTTCATTCTGATTAGAGAAGTCGGCAACTGGTGTTTACAAAGAAATTATATGGGCTTTACCTTAACCTCGTACTAGTTAGAGAGGACTAAAAGTCGATTGCAACTTGTCCAATTTTAGGAAGAAGAAGTTGAAATGATAGTGTGTTTGGAACTTCTATTGGAAAGGGTGTTGAGAAAACTTTTCTTTTCCATCTTTCAAAGCGCCAATGGTACCTGTTAGCTGACAATGGGTGAACAGTAGAAAGAGAATTCCTGCCTGGATATCTTACCTAAGATATGGTAGGTGCAAGAAAATCCCTACCTGGAGATCTTGCTTAAGATCTGGTAGGTGTATTAGGGCAGTCAAGTGCTTCGAGGGAAAATGACTCTGTCAAGCACAAAAGTGGTAAAGCAACTGCAGTTTTTAAATCCGCCAGGATGGTGTTACTTCTCAACCGTTCCTGCTGGTCCCAAGCCCAGCAAAAAAGGATGAGGGAAAACTGCATTTACCTAATTAACGTCGCATACACAGAGTTCTGTGTGACTGATACAATCTTCAGTCTTTCAACCTAACAAACCTACCTACTTCACATACAACAAAGGGAAACTGAGATACAACAAAGTGCAACTAACTGATGACTGAGCTTGAAGTGCATTTGGATTGTTAACAGGTTGCTGTTTAAATTTGTTTGACTTGACTTTCGAGTTCTGTTTGTTCTGTCGAGTTCTTTCTTTTCGTAGTTTTACTCGGTGACCAAAAACATTGTAGTTAATCTAATTGCAAACCCGAAAATAATTCAGTTTTGCCTTATTGCATCTTTGTTTTCCTTGCTTTGCGTGCAGGTTTGAAATAAAATCACAACGCTTTGCGCGATTCACAGGTCTGACAAGTTTTCGTTTTTGACCAATCAACAACAACCTCATATCAAGCGCGCGAAACTTGGCCCCACTGGCCCACTCGCTGGCCTGAAGTCACGTTAGTTTGTCACGCAACTCAGACATTTTATAAGCGGACCTCTTTTCCATTTTGCAGCTAAGTTGAATAATAAATCCCTTACTCGCCTCTTGTATTTTGACTCACCCTACGGGCTCGCAAAAATACAGCGTGACTCGTAAAAATATCCCACGATACTACGCACTAAACCGTCTAATAAGATATATGTAGTTCGTAGGCTAGTTGGAAAAAAATCAGACATTCCGTATATTGAGCGAAGTCGCTAAGCGAAGGAGCCCAATACGGAGAATGTTTCTTCCAACGCCCTCAATATAATGCAGAATTGCCGCCTCAAAATCGCAATTAGTCTTGTACCACGATTCAATCGTTTTACGGGCACAACAAACACAAAACTGAGAATTTCCTGCACTGATTGAAAGATAAATTCTTACAACTTGTCAAGTGTTGAACACGAATGTTTGTACACGCTATGAGATCTCTGTTTTGCACAAAAATTATTAAAATATGGACTGTTCTCTCCATAAGTGGTCATAAGTCGGTGCTTCACACAAATAAATTCAAAGTAGCATTTTAATGTAGTTTTGTTAGGTTCCAGAAGTCGACCTTTTTACTCAAAACTTCTTCCAAAATTTGATTGCGTGATTAGTGCGCGCACAACAACACCTCGACAAAAACAAAATATTAAAAAAGAAATGAAAATACGTTTAAATTCTTGTCTTACCTTGCCTTTTCAATAACATGGACTCCAAAGTTGAATATCGCTTTCCTTTATCTTTCAAAAGGCCAAGTAATTAACATTTCCGGTCGCTTTTTTTGACGAGAAATTTGAACTTCTGATTGGAATATATCACTTACACCAGGCTAACGGTGAATCATTCGCATTAACCAAAGCGTACATGTGTAATCTTTACCTTCAGTGTCATAGGTGGCCTAATATTTATCCTGCTGCGTATCGGCAAAGCGGTCACATTTACTGCTTACCGTTTAAGACTGGAAACCACTTGCAGGCACTGAAACGAGGTCGGTGAACGCCGTTGGTCATGTAGAAAAAAGCGCCAAATTTGTCAAAATGGCAGGCGGAGAGGAGTCAACGGAACGGTAGGGTGGTTTATTTATTGTATTTTTTGTACATAGATTTACACATATAAAAACTTCTTTTTTTAAGAGAGGATATGAGAGTCTGTTGTTTTTCGTAAATATCATGATTATTTTTTTAGAACTGTTGAACCACCGACAAAAAAAGGGAGAACCGAAGAACCGTTCAAAGGTAAGGTTGTAATTTTTCATTGCATCATGGAATAAGCCATGAGAGATAAAAGTTGTCTTGGCTTACGTTTCCTTTTGGGACTAGTTAAAAACTAGGGCACACTGTAGATACTTTATTACAATTTAGTGGCTTGGAACAATATACAAAGACTAAATAAAATACAGTTTCTGGACCAGCAATTGCCAAGCCGCAAAAACGCTAAACAGAAAATAGCTCTGCCGCTGTTTGCTACAAAATAAAGAGTACAAAACGAGAATTGATGACATGGCTCCTCCAAAATAAAAGTAAAAAAACACTCTCTCAGGGAACTTGACGCCCCCTTAAAAAAACCTTTTCTCTAGAACAAAAGGTGTATACAAACTTTTGAAATCAATTGAACTTTTTTTGCAGGAGAAACATGCCAAAGCCAAGGTACGTTGCCTGCTTAACTTTTTCTCTAAGAATTTGTCAATGAAAAAACTCTCTCAGGGATTTGGATCCCACTTTTCTCTAGAACAATGAGTGAAAACAAAATTTTGTAAGCAACTGAACATTCTTTTGCAGACAAAAAGAAGGAGGAAGAAGAAAAAGGGGGAAAGAATGAGGAAGAGAGAGAGAGAAGTAAGTTGACTTTTAGAATGCTGAGCATCCTACAAGCAAATATCTTCAAGCGAAACAAAACATAGTGTTCTCAAAATTTCTTTTCCATTTCAGAATACTGGCTATGCAAGGACCCAAATCATCTAAAAAGGGACTGCCCCCTCAGGCCCAAGAGAAACTTGAGGGGAGGGCGAGGAGGACAAGGCGGACGAGGCAGACGAGGAGGACGGGGAGGAAGAGGGCCTAACCGGACCAATAAAACAATTGTTATAAAAATTTTCTAATTAAAATATCATTTCTTTGTTATATATATATTTTAAGGTCAATATCATTTATAATAAAGTTTTCCTGTTAATAATTTTGTTTATCATGCTTGTGTGTAACCAGCTTTTCCAAAAAAAGGCGCCCCCCTTCCCCAAAAAACCCAGCGTAACTCTCCCTTCTCAGTTTTTTTCCACTGAATCAGTTTGATTTACAAACTGAAGAACAGGTGAAAGGTGTCTCAAACTCTGGTTTAAAAATCTGGGGGATAAGAATCTACCCCTTCTTGCTCGTCTGGTCCTGCCCTGTGGACTCTCTCATGGCTTTTTTCTTGATGGTAATTCTTTTCTTCCGTAGAGTTCTGTGGTGGCTTTTTTTCCTGGAAAAATTCAACATGGCGCCGATCTTTTTTCTTCTCGGAAAAAATACGAGTTTTTAGTCTTGCTCGTTTCACCGCGTTACAGCCAACACATCGTTGGATTCTGGATAAAAAAATAGAGCAAACAAATAAGAATGAATGTATTCTGGTGTAGTGAAAAAGCCTGAACTAGCAACACAGACCAGTAATAATTAGGCTGTCTTGTGCTGACAATAAGCCTACGAAATTAGAATGACGCTTACCCTTTAACGCCCGACATGCCCCTCGGAACTGTCGTGCTCGCCTGAGTAGCAGCAAATTGCCCCCGTGCTAAAAGAGCAAGGAACCAAACCGGAATAGTAAACACAGGCAGTGCTCATGTAGAGAGACGTTTCATGCTCATCTCGGCCGAGGAGCTTAAAGGCCGGGTTATAGTTCACTACATACCCACTGCAATTCCCTTTGCAAGAAAAGCGGAATTTTCAGAGCTTATTTGAGAGAAACCTTCAGGAACGAGCAACACAGACCAGTAAATATCAGTAGGGGCTGCCTCAAGTGCTGACAACTAGCACCCTACCAAATTAGAATGAAGCTTAACCCTTTAACCCCCAAATATTAACATGCATCATAATAATTCTTCTGCCTCCTGGTTTAATTTCTCTCTTGTTTAATTTTTTTCAGTTTGTTCCCAGTTGGAAGAGGTTTATTAAAGATCAAGACATTCTAATCTCTTGCGATCATTAATCCCGGATTCTTAAATTATATTTGCGCTGTAGATTCTATCAAGTTGTGATATTAAAGTGCGTATTCTCCCTACTGTTTTCTCCGGCTGCCTTTTTGTGCTACCAGTTGCAAGAATTATTTTCACTGATTAAACATCAAACAATTTCCGATTTATAATATCATAAAATCAGCCACGTACACAGTCACTTACCTACACATGCCCCCCAGGAACTGTTCTGGTGGCCTGAGTTAAAGCAGCAAATTGCCCCCGTGCTAAAACAGCAAGGAACCAAAGCGGAATAGTCAACACATTCTCATCTCGGCCGTCAGGAGCTTAAAGGCCGGGTTATAGTCACTATACATACCCACTTCAATTCCCTTTGTAAGAAAAGCGACATTTTCAGAGCTTATTTGAGAGAAGCCTTCAGGAACGAGCAACACAGACCAGTAAATATCAGTAGGGGCTGCCTTAAGTGCTGACAACTAGCACCCTACCAAATTAGAATGAAGCTTAATTAACCCTTTAACCCCCCAAGTATTAACATGCATCATAATAATTCTTCTGCCTCCTGGTTTAATTTCTCCCTAGTTTATTTTTTTTCAGTTTGTTCCCAGTTGGAAGAGGTTTATTAAAGATCAAGACATTCTCATCTCTTGCGATCATTAATCCTGGATTCTTAAATTATATTTGCGCTGTAGATTCCATCAAGTTGTGATACTGTTAGGAGAAATGAGATGCTTGTCACTATTGGAGTTTCAAGAAAAGCGAAATGCTTAGAGCTTAGTTGAAAGAAGCCTGGATTTTTGCGGGCTATTTTTAAGAGAGAAGAAACAAATGAACAAATGAAATTTCATTTGATTTTCCATCACACTCATGCAACAACACATCTACGTGTAGGTCATGATGAACTTTAGTATACTCCCGCGAAAATTTCAATGCACAAGGTAATATGCAAATAAATCGCGGGGTATTAGGTGCTAGATGCTTAATAGCTCATTTGGTATAAGCAATTAAACTTACCTATGGATCGACGTGATCGCTTGAAGTTAAAAATCAAAGCTCTGGTGGCTTTAGAAAGTGACAGGCTTCGTTGAGTCCAATCGATGGTGCCCCACCCCTCCCCCCAAAAGTTACGCGTTTATGTGTGAGTCATTCTAGGTGCCAGTGGTTTGCAGCTTGTTTTGAAGCGAGGCAACCACCCCAAAAAACGAGAATTCTACATTTTTGGCCAGTTGCCTCTCTCTGACACGACCGAGATGCACGACATCGCCAGTTGGACACTAGTCTGGTGTCGTGACAGGAGCTGTTGGGCATGCGCTGTTGGTATAGAGGAAATGGTTGGTCTCAAACTTCAAGCAAAACAAAATATAGTGTTGACAAAATTTCTTCAGAATGCTGGCACTGCCAAGACCCGGGCATATTAAGGCAAGATACATGTATTAGTTTCTTCGATATTGTTTTTTTTTGTTGTTGTGTCATTATCTGATGCCTCCTCATCGTCATTCGTTATGTTGTCTTTTTCATCACAGCAGTGGGGAATCCCCTCTGCTAGATTTTTGCTTGACACGTTAATAAAGTCATTATCACTCAGGGATGCTACCCTGTCCACAGATTCACTGAGGTTTCCATGTAATATTGCATTTATTGCTGTCTGTGATAACTGTTTTGCCTTTTCTCGTAGAAATTGTTGACACAAAGGACAAAAATTGAGGTCATCAGATATGCACTTTCAGTGAAAGGAATGCGAGCATCCATCGAACATCTCCAAGTCTTCATCTCCAGTTACTGTGCAGCTGGGTAAGTCACATCTTTTGTTTTCATTTGAAGGGTTGGAACTGCAGTGACCTTGTGGTAGCATTTTAGTATTCATCTTTTCCTCCCCAAATAATTTTGGGAGCTGTACCCTTGTATTCCTTCCCTGGCCACTGAGGACTGCATTTCCTGGGTGTTGAAAATGTATCTGTCAATATTTTGGCACGCTTGGACTTTAATCTTGCAAGGCTGTTTTGTGAGACCAGTAAATGTTTTGTGGGTGTAAACTGTTCTCTGAAATTAGTCTGGGCGTGTTTAGTTTGAAAGGAGCCTTGGCTTTCTGTATTAGTTGCTCTGCTGTATCACTGTCATTAGTTTTTGCTCTTTTGATGCTAAGCATGATAGAGGAGTATGTAGTGGTCAATTTATGCATTGTGGAAGGACCAGGCACTGTTTGTACGCACATATCAATGACTATGGCTTGAAGGCAGTGATAGCTAGTGGGCAAGCAGGCAGTTTTTGCTGATGACACAAATTTGTTTTACAGCCACAAAAATATTGATACATTAAACAAAACTGTGAGCCAGGAACTTAAGAAAATTGCACGTTGGCTTTGTGCAAATAAACTTACCTTAAATATTAAGAAAACACATTTATAATTTTCAAATCCAAAAAAAGGAAATTAAATCAGACCGTTTCAATCAAGATAAATGAACAACCAATTGAGCTAGTAAGATACACAAAATTTCTCGGTGTATACATAGATGAGGAGCTTTCGTGGAAACATCACATTGACCAAGTTGTGAGTGAAATATCACAAATGACAGGAATTATGGCTAAGATGAGACATTATCTGTCTCTCAAAACTAATTCCAGACAATTTATTACACTATGGTATATCCGTACTTGACGTACTGCAATATCATTTTGGACATTAGTTCTTATCCAACCAGGCTGAAACCATTATTTAGGGTTCAGAAAAAAAATTGTTAGAATCATGACCTTTGCAAAATATAATAAGGAATCTAGACCACTACTCCTACAACTTCAATTGCCTAACATACAACCTGCCGAATTATTTCGCTAATTACTTTACATTAAACAAAGAAATGCATGGTCATAATACTCGATCTGCATCAAACATATATATTAATTATAGGAGCACAAATTACGGGAAATTTTCTTTAAAAATTAGGGGAGCACAAATTTGGAACGAGTTACCTAAGGAATTAAGAATATCGCAATCATATAATTCTTTTAAGAAATTAACAAGAGATTATAATATAATACAAAATCAAGTGTAATACGTAGAGTATATACTGTAGTTATAGTTAACCCGTGTTAATGATAGATTTATTAATAAAACCATCTGCTATTTTAAATCAGATTGTTGACCTGAGGGGATCTTCTCAGAAAAGCTCAACAGAGCTTGCTAAGATCTCCTGCCATTATGATATTTAGGAAGGAAATAAAGGGTTATAAGCAGGAATAGCTTTGATGCCCTTAAAGACCTTGATTATTATGGTGCACATTGATTTTGACTGACATAGATTGTCTGTTGTAGGCTTGGGTCTGGTGTGGATGGAAGTGAAGTCATCAATTACAAAGACAAGCTACCATTGACAATGGGTAGCTTCTTCTGGCGGTTACTGTTGGACAAGTGATTGAGCAGATTACCTGCCAACCTTCTACAGTGCGACATTCCCATTTGTGTAATTGCCCAAACTATATTGGTTTAAGTTTGATTGGTGGAGGAAAATCACGTTTTCAGTCATTAGCCAATTACAGACTTGGTTAAGGCCATAGCATAACGTGTACACTGTGGCTACTCTCCGTTGTTGACTAGTTTTTATTCTGTCTTCTGAGTGTCTTTCACTTGTCATGACAGCAAGTACGGTATTGAAAAATTGTGCTAGATGACTCATCCCACTCCATGCCCCAACAGCTACAGAACGTGATAAAAAAACAAAGGGGAGTATGCCGGATATTGAACTTCTGAATACATGTACTCAATAGAGTAGTAAACGTCTTTTAGACGTTTTCATGTAAAAATAAAGTTTGGCGCATGAAGTAAGAGGAACGAACTTTTGGGACACCCTGTAATCGATGCAATGACTTCGTGTGAAAGGTATACCAGGTAGTAAAAGAAAAGAAGGTCCGATTCGAGGAAACAAATAAACCACTGCCTTTCATTTAGGTGGCCTCTGGTTTTTTATTGTTGATTCATAATACATGAAATGTGAACAAAAAAGAATGTTCTAAAATCGATGAAATATTGACATTTAAAAGTCATAAGTTGAGACCAGCTTAATTCTCTGGCTTTCATAAGCCAAGCAAACTGTCCCTCCTCGATTCTTTTTGGCATATAGTCCTGTTATTGAAAAATAAAGTAAAGAAACGTTAAAAATGAGAACCTATTTGTGGACCGAAATAGTGTAATTCAAGTAATCAAGTGAATTACTACAGGCAGCGAAAAATAGCAGCCCTAAACCTTACATGAAAGCAACAACTTAAACAACTTTATTGGCATCATTTTTTACATAAAGGGGACCATTCATTTTTTATGGGGTGGGGGGAGGGAGGCTGGTGGGATTTGATAGTACCTGTAAAATATAGTGACCCCCCTCTACATTAGAAATTTTTTACTTGGCCCCCCCATTGTAGTCCTAAATATCTGAGTTGACCTCTCCTCCAAAAAAAATACAACGCGTGATAAACATTTATCAAGCTTAAATTAAACAGTCAATTTTAACACTCAAGTCTTGCAGGAGTAAATGCCTTTATTGACAAGCACTAAAGGAAAATTTTGAAAATTTAGAGATGCTCTAATGCAATCTGCTGAATTCTGAAGTACATAAACAGACAATTAATGCTGGTTTAAAGCATTATTTTTGACACTTTTATCAGTTGTTCAGTTGTCCGGTAATCAGACCAGCAGAGGCAAAAAAAGAGTAGACATACCCCTGGCTGTGTTTTGTAATGAAACTGTTGGTGAGGTAGAGTTGCTGTTGGGTGTATAAAATAGTAGGGGGATCCGGGGGCATTCTCCCCCGGGAAAATGTGAATTTTCAAAACCTTAGGAACGCTATTTTTGGCCTTCTGCCATTGATGTTTGCATTATTACAGATGCTGTCACCATTAAACTTATGGCTCCCACCTCAAATCCCACCAGCCCCTCCCACCTCAAAAAAAAATGAACGGTCCCTAGGAGGTATTGCCTAATAAATTTCCAAAACTACAGTACATAGTATAATATGACATGAGATTTAAGTTCCTGATTTGGGGCTGTTTCAAGGTTAATAAGGTATTTGCACCAAATAAATGACATGTTAGCAAGCTAGAAGTAGTAGGCAAATAATTTACATGTGATAAGAATAACACGGGTCCTAGAATGGATCCTTGTGGAACACCTCAAGTCACCGACAGGTAAACTGAGTTATGCCCATTTACACTTACAACTTGCTTTCTTTGGGACAAATATGGTTTAAGCCATTCATGCATAATGCCTCTTGTTCCATAATGGTTAAGCTTAACTACTAAATTTCATGATTAAGAGTATCAAAGGCTTTTTTTTAAATCAATAAATATACCATAACCAAATTCGTTATTATCAATGGGCTGGGAAATAGATTTGGTGATAGAGATAAGAGCATGGGTAGTCGAGCATTTTTCCCTGAAATCAAACTGAAGTGGGTAAAGTATTTTAGATCCTTGCAAATAACTATAGAGGCGATGAAACATGTAACTTTTTGAAATATGTTGCTAAAGTTAGAAAGGACAGAACCTGGCCTATAACAAGAGTCAAGTCTTGAGCCACATTATGCTTATAATTTGAGGAGAAATATAGGTTAAAATATATGGATTTGCTTCCTTTCATATCTTATACAAAGATAATTATCGAAGTTTTAGTTGTTTACTTTTCAGTAATTGGAAATGCAGTTGATCTCTATAAGCTTCATTTTAGCCAAGATCTCTTCAGAGAGCCAAGGCTTAGACAACTGTCAAATAATTTTATAATAAACGTCTGCTGTGCAGACAGGTGTGGGAGTGAGAACAGAATTTAAGCAAAAATCCACTTCCCGCTTTGGTGACATGTTGCTAGTCAATCACAATTAACTGGCTTTACCATGGAATAAATGGCCAAAGTGAACGTTTTCAAAAATCTTACAAAAGGAATGACTTCTTTGTGTATCAAAAAAAAAAACTATTGTCCGTGTGTCGGGGGGAAGATGGGGACTTCAGGGCATTTGGCAATAACCCAGCGTGGGACAATGCTTGTGTGAGCCCTGCTGAGCTGCTGTAAATAATGCGTACAAGGGACATATGGATCGTCGTCACTGTGTCTGAGTGGTACGTATGTTTTGGTAATCGAGCAGTTAATGATTATTACTGATGAAGATAATGATTATTATTGATGAAGATCGATGTTGATTTCCAGTGTTCAAAGGAAAATTGTTTGAGAAGGAGTCAATATGGAGACCCACTGTTGATTTGCAAATTTACTCGTGCATTGTCAATGTCTGTTTGTTGATTTATTACCTGTTAGTTTTAGAAGAGTTTGATGTGTTGCGCCCCCTCTTGTGGTATAAGAAACACCAAAAGCTATTTTAAAGAAGCTCAAGGACACCAGGTATTTGAAAAGCTAATGAACTTGGTTATGATTCAATAACAGTGCTTCTACAATATTGGAAACCATACCCACTGCAAAACCAAACAAAATGAACTGTATCTTAGTGCAAAATGTGGTGTTGCCTTCATGGTACCGAGTTGTTCGAAAAAGTCTGGTACAAATAAAGCAAAATAGATGTACAAGATACTTTTTAACACGTTATTTTGATAGTCAATTTTGCAGCAGATTATGTCCGTAACGTTTTGTGTAATGTCTGTAACACTTCAATTTCACGCATTTTACAAAGCAGAATAAACTTCTTGAAAATTAACTTCCTTATTTAGAGACTTTGACTAACTGCCAATCATCATAAAACACCTGTCTCCTGAAAACATATCACAAATCACAGGAAATTACCTTTAAAAGTCAGAACTCAAATTGGTGGTTGTTTTAGTTGTAATGTCGGTAACAGACCTTTCAATCAATTGCAGGTAGCCAAGAACGAAAACTTAAAATATGTTTCTACCAAATAAGAGAAAAGTCTCTAAAGTACATTGTGTTTAACAGGAAATAGCAAAACTGTGCATGTCTTGTGCACAGCAGACGTCCTAAGGTGAAAAAGGTTGTCTGAACATAATGTCCGCAATGGTGGAATGGCCCTTTTGCTTGCAGCAGAAACCACTGAAACCCAGGCACTACATGGTCTGTTATGGCAATTTCTCACACTCATTTTCTTCAAAGCGAAAATCGATTTTTGATTTCATTCATTCAATTTGGGCTTCGACCCCCATGTGTGGCAGTTTTGGCATGATTTCAGTAGTTGTGCATTTCATTTTGGTTTATCATTTTTATGGGGTACAAATGCATTTTTCCATCGCGTGACTTCATACAACAGGAAGTTTGTTTCTATCAGACAGTTCTCCCTTGGGGTATAAAAGCATGGTTATATCTTAAAAATATTATAAAGGTCTCTAAAATAACTTATTTAGAATTAGGAGATTCAGAGTCAGATTCAGAGTCAGATTCAGAGTCAGTGTATTCTTCTCGACGGGCTATATCATCGTGGAAACCACAAGGCATATCTCTGGCAACAAATGATTTGTCTTAATCAATTTTACCGTTAGGATCTCTATATACGACTTTCATACATACGAACGCAGGTGTATCTATGTTGTCGAAGTAAACTTCGAATTCTTCTATAGTTTCTGTACTTCCATCATCATGTTTATACTTATTTGTCGATGTTTTTATTTGTCGGTTTGTGATTTTCAGGTTTGTAGTTTTCATGTATATATATATGAATTAGATAATATTTTAAGTCGTTTGAAACGCACATAATGTAATAACATAAAAATAATATCTCGTATAATAGTATAGAATGAATTGTAATAAAGATATACACAATGAATTGAAAGAATCAGGTGATATTGTTTGTCCTTTTTGTGACCAAAATTTGGATTATAATGAAAAACCAAAAAAAAATGAATTATGCTGTAATAATCAGGATGTTATAAACGAAGACAGAATGATGGTATGTCAGAATTGCGGCGTCGTACATGGATATAACTATGTTAAAGAATATGTTGATTTTTATAAGAATAGACATAGATTTATGAGAAAAATCTGTTTATCACCGAGAGTACCACATCAACAACATATTACTCAATTTTGAAGAAAAATATAACATCAAAATATCAAACTGTCAGAAACATAAGATTGATGCTATATATGTCGAGATAGGTAAGGTTCTTAATGAAGTTAATGGAACTCGGAAAAGGATGATTAGCGTTAATTTTATTATGAGAAAGATATTCAAGATGATGGGGATACCTCATAAACAAATTCCAATTAGTAAATCGAAAAAAACTTTAGCTTTTTATAATAAATATTGGGCTAGTATTCTGTGTCTTATTAGTGATAGAATAAAAGATATTATTCAATGAATTTACTGTCGTATTTGTCGAAATATTTATCGATGCTAGGGCATAGATCAACAATTATATCATCTTGTAACTTTACATCAGATAGAAAGAGAGAAATATCATATGGTAACCCTCTCGAAAAGCTCTTTAATTGAACCAATATTTTTTTATAGGTTGTGTATGCAAAACGACATCTGTCGACCCTATTGTTTAAATCGGTTTTTGTTAGATACCCTTGGATGATCACACCTGGGCCAGCGACACAAGCGATTGTTATCGGGTTCAAAGTAATAGCGCCTACAATAGATCCAACGGCGGTTAGACCTATTGATGTCGTTTCAAGCGATAGTTTTAAACGCTTCAATTTTTTGTACTTCCATTGATAACATTTGTATAAGCGATGATAGTTCTTATATAACGCCTTTAATTCAGAAATCTGATCTTCAGTTAACTCAGATGATACGTGGTTCCAATTAAATATATTCTTTGTCATATTATATGGTCACATTTTTTTTTCTTTTTGAAAGATTTTTAACATGGGTGCATAATGTTCTGATGTTTTTGATCAATCTTTCTATGCTTTCCAGAATTTCATTGATTAAAATAGCTGTTCTCATTATATTATAAAGTTAGATTATTCATTATCTTCTTCTTCGGAATCCTCATTATTTCTTTTGGGATAATAATATATTCTAAAAAGCATTCCATGCTCCAATCAGATGGATATCCTGCATTGTGCTATATAATAAATGTAAATTTTTTTTGTGGAAAGTAATCACGCACTTGTTTGATACTCGATACGAAGTATAATTGCGTTGTAACTTTTCCAAATATCATCATTCATATTTAGTTCAAAAGCCAAAATCCCGGACGAAGGCATTTGGAAAGAATTTGGGTTTATCGTTTGATACCACCCACTTTTTTCTGAGGTAAAATTTCTTGAAGAGCTTAGAGTTCCAGTAAAAAAATTCCGTAAAGATGTTTTGAGTTTCAAAGATATTTTTTTGTGTCTATGTACAGTGACATGAGAATCCGAAGAAGTGATTGGACGCGTACAATATATATCAATATTTTTCAAAATCGCTTCACCCGGCAATGAAATTATTTCGGCACCATTTAAAACAAAATTTTTGTCCCCTTTTGTTGAATTTAAAAAACCGTTTATGTGGTGAATGGAAGAGCGTAGTTGGTGTCCGTTTAAAGACAAATCTGTTTGCATAACCATTTTTCCGTTTTCAATAACAAAAGCGGTGTCATAGACACTTGGGTCAACATTTGAAATTGTTTCTTTAACACCATAGACAATTAAATGCCCAATTGTTAAAAACGATTGCTTACTGACTGTACCGTGCAGATCGAGATATATAAATTGTGGGGGTGAGCTACCCCATCTGTGAAAATGGATAACTGTTTTGGTGTACTTCTCGAATGTTTTGGTTGTTTCATCAGAAATTGAAATCGTTGTTCCTTGAGCTGTTACACTTATCTCATTCATTTCCGGCGGAAACCATTCAACGACCATTGTGTAATACCCGACTGGAAGTTTATATAAGTTAAAACCAAGACGTGAGCGGTACTGGAAGGGTGAGCTTTTTTCAAACAAGAGTTTAAGTTGGTAAGCTTTTTTATTAATTTGATGTGGAGAATTGGGAAAATCGACAATACCCAAAACCTCGATATTGTTTTCACTCGAAGATTCATCAGTGTCTTCCATCAAGTATCTGAAGGCGTCTCGTTTTTGTCCTGAGTTATTGATCTGAGATTCACGAATTTTTTGAGTGACAAGATTTCTCAAATCTTTTATTTCCTCTTGCACAAAATCAACATTAACTGCGGATTTTGAATTTCTGTAATCGGTTTGTAAGTTAATAATTTTATTGTTATTTAAATTCAAGTTTCCAGTCATATTGTTGGTGCCATCAACTTTGAGAAACTTTTTTTGTGTCATGTCATCAATTCTGTTGTTAACAAACTCGACACATGCGGCGTCTCTTTGGTTTGATGGAAGATCAAGATTGATAATTGAATTATTTTTCATATCAATATCAGATCCTTTATCCAGTTTTTTTTCAAGCTGATTTTCGACATACTTTTTGTTTGTGGCTTGATCTGCCTGTGTTGGGTCTTTCACATTGAAAATTGTATTATTATTCATATCAATATTTGCTTCCATTTGTCCACCCTCTTTTTTTGAAAGAAAGATATTTCTCATATCTTGATAGCTTATTGCCTTCGTCAAATCGCCGCGGACAGGATACGGGTTGCTTTTCAATCGCAAGATACTGTACTTATTTTGCATGTCAATATCAGCAGAACCGCTGGCACTACCCTGAGGTCCAGGAGGGCCCTGTGGACCAGGAGGACCATTATCGCCTTTAGGACCAGGTAACCCAGGCAACCCTCTAGGGCCTATCTCACCTTGTCCTTGAGAATCATCATGATTAAGGATACCGTTTGTATAACTCATATAATATTAGTTTAGATTTTTTCGTCGAAATTTCGGGCTACCTTTTTTTTGACCTTATCTACATACAAAAAACTATGTGGATCCTTAGTAGCTTTCTGATAATCTGATTTATTTATGTTCAGTTCTCGGCAAATCATCGATTGCTCGTTTATAGAAGGAAAATCAAAAACACAAAAATGTGAACTATTCAGTCTTATTGTTTTATCAGTTCCGTAATAGCTTTGACTCAAATATATACAACAACAATTTTTATTTCTTGAATTGGTGAAGTAGTCTCGTATCCGTTCGTCATTTTTCTTACCTGTATTCAAATAGTCATCAAATATGATTTAATTTTTTCATCAGACAAATCTGTCAGAGGGATGATTTCATCGTTACTTGCTTCTATCACGTCATAACCGACCTCTTTTGATATTGGTTCAAGAGATTTCAACAGATGCTTATATTTGCTTTGTTGTAGATTGCGAGCGTAAAGATATATTTTATCAAAGTATAAGAGCCTGTATATCATATCAAGCAGAAGGTTTGTTTTACCACCACCAGAGGGAGCACAAATAAGCATCCTGAAACATCGGTTTGGCATGAAACTCTTTAATTGAACAAAATCGTTGTTTTCATCATCTTGAATGTCGTAATTTTGAATCTTCATATGATAATATGTTATACAATTTTATCGCATGGCGACACGCTATGCGACACGCTATGCGACACGCTATGCGAGCGTTTTTATATATGATAACCCTAATTTTTCCGAACAAAATACGAAATTTTATGTAAACAAATGATATAATGAGTTTACTCAAATGGAAAGAAATGGTTGAGAAACGATCCGAGCTTGGTAAAAAGATTAACACAGTAAGAGAGACAATAAAACAAAAAACGATATCTGATCAAATGGGTGAAGTCGAGGCAGAGAAACTTTTCAAACCTATAACATCCGGATTAAAGGATCTCACATTACCTAAAATGCCATTGAGAAGATTACCAAAGAAAAAGGGACCTGTTCCTGATTATAGTCTTGAAATAGGAGATGATGAGGATGTCCCTGATTATGGTCTAGAAGATCTATTCGGTGATCAAGTTCTACCACAAAATGACAAACAATTGGTTCCAAAACCTCCAAGTTATGAAGATGTCCTTAAGGATTTAGCATCAGGTGAAAAACAAATGTATATAGATCCAGAATTTATGTATGAACCTGAAGATCTTCCACCTGGATACGAAGAAGAAGAAGAAGGACCAGATTATAACATTCTGGAGGAAGATTTAATTAACCAAGTTTTGGATGAACTTCAAATTCCTAGCTATGATGATATTGAATTACAACTTCAACAAGAAGATATGAATGACCAAAAGAGGAAATATTATCTTACCAAAACCGTGAAGAAAGCTAAAGAAAAAAGGAAACAACTAAGTGGTAAATCGACTGAAATCACTAAAATATTAAATAAAGGTATAATAACTCAAACTGAAGCTCAATATAGAAGAAAAATTATTCAAGATGCAAGAAAGGTTCTTACTGATTATATAAAGTACAATGATCAAAGATTAAAAAATATTAAAGGATCTGGTTTGAAGAAAAAAACAAAAAAAGGTGGACAGGTAATGTTTTTCAATAATCCAACAGAAATGATGAAAAAACTTGAACTGATTATCGGATCAAAGGTTGCTGGTAATAATAGCATAGAGCTAAGAAACACAGGTGTCGCTCTTCTCGACATCTTGTTGAGAAATTCAATACTCAATAAGTCACAATACAACAAAATATACAAAAACTATTTTAGTCTAAACTAATCATATAAATGAATAGACAACTTGTATTATCCAGTCATACCGTCAAAGGTATAAGTGGTAATAAACCATCGGATTTCACAATCAAATACAGTAATCCGATAATACTAGATTCAAACAGACAATATGAAATCGGCCTAGACCGAATCATTTCGATGTCATTCACTTGGTTTAACATTACGAAAGAACTCAATAATCAGAAAATAAGATATTCGACAGATAGTGGTGCTAATTGGACGGAAATTATATTCAACCCTGGAGTATGGAATTACATTGATTTTGACAATTTAATCAAAGAAAAAACAAAAACAGGGACCTCATCAAACCCTCAATATCCAATCACTCTGGAGTTTAACGATACTGTATTCAGGACAATAATAACACTAGCCTCAAATTACAGATTAGATCTTACTCAAAGTAATTTTAATGATCTTATTGGTTTCAATAAAAAGATTCTAACAAGTAGTGTAAATGTTGGAGATTACATTCCTAATCTCTCACAAGACAGAGAAATATTGAATGTTCATTGTGATTTGATAAGTGACAGTCTTGTCGATGGTGAAGAGTCAGATATTATATATAGTTTCAGTACCTCAACTCTCACCCCGAGTTATAGTTTCACACAAGAGCCTCGACGAGTACAGTTCAATCCTGTCAATAAAAATACGATTAATAAAATTCGGATTCATATCACCGACGGTAAACGAAGAATTATAGATCTTAATCATAGTGACACTTCATTCAGTTTGATTTTAAGAGAGAAGAGAGATTAATCTAACTAATAGTTATAGATGGCATCATATGAATATAAACGTGTATATCATCCGAAACTAGGTCGTTTTTGTGTATAAGCATAAAGGATCTGGGATTATTGTTGATAACATATTCAAACCAGTTGGAAGGGTGTTAAGTAAAGTTCCAGAAATGGTTTTAAAACCTTTTGCTAATAAGGCGCTTGAATCTGGTATTTCACATGCTGGAGACAAACTGGGAAAAAAAGCAGCTGAAAAAAGCGGAGAGCTTATTATGAGAAAATTACATGGTTCAACTAAACAATCAATGAATAAAACCATGAAACCAACCAAACCTACTAAACCAAAACAAGAAGAAGATTACAACACAATTCTGAATAGATTTATATCTGGTACTGGATTAAGACGATAAAATGTTATTAAAAAGTGAATTTTATCCAATTATAAATAGACTAATAAGTGGGAAATGGTTTATATAAAAAGTGAAATTTATCTAAACTACTCATATAAATGAGTTTCAGAACAAATGAAAATCTGCAACGATATGAATACGTTCGTTTCCATTTGGATAATGTCATTGAGCAACCTGCTAACAATCAAAGCCAGAAAAAGACAGGTTACAGATTCACAATCAACGATAGGTCGACAATGTTCGATTTTTTCAATGGGTATATAGAAGTACCCAAAGAGCTTCAAAAAAAGGCAGATGGTACTGGATATGCTCAAGCAGATCGCATCACCATGATAAACGGATCTCATAGTTTAATTCGTCACATGGTTATTAAAAGCTCGGGTAAAATTATTTACGAGAGTGATAATTTGCATCGAATAACGAATGTCAAAAATCTCCTTGAATACAGCGATGATTATAGTAGATCCGTTGGAAAGAATTCGTTCTGGTATCTTGATACTGACGGAACTACAGCAAATACAAACACAGGTTTCGAAGCCCGTCGCATTTTAACCCAGGCTCATCAGAATAACGGCGGTGGAGGAGCTAAGAGTATTAACGAAATGATTCCCTTAAACAGATACAGCTTTTTTCAAGAGCTAGAAAGAAAAATGTTGCCCCCAATGCAGCTCACAATTGAACTTACACTCAATGAAGACAGTGAAATGATTCACATGGCAAATGGCACAGACGCTGGTCGTGTTGTTTTAAAGAGATTGTATCTTTGGCTCCCTAGATTAATCCCAAAAGACAGCATGTATAGTAATTTCGTTTCAGAGTTTCTTAAACCAACAACCTGGACATATATGCGAGATCTCTACAATCAGTCAGCAAATACCAGAGCTATTCAGAATATGTTTCAAATTAGTCCAGCTATTGATAACGTTAAACATGTTTTTATTTATCTCCAGCGAACAGACGGGCCTAATGATGATGAAGCAGAGAGGAGTCCGTATTTGTTTGACACTTTCAAGTTGAATGCTGCTGACGCTAATAGCTCTCTCTCGAGTTGTCGTTTAGAATATGGAAACAACACGTTCTATCCCGAACTAGAATACGATGCAGATTCTAAAATCAGGATATTCAATGATCTCATGAGTTATGCATTTCGTAAAAACGATTACAATTCTGGGACACAACTTAATGTATCTAATTTTAGTAGTTTATATGGTTTAATATATTTCGATTTGACATATCAAAAAGAGGTAGTGACAAGAGATCCTAAACAGTTGATTCTCCATTATCGTCTCAATGTAGCCCCAACAGCAAACGTCAGAGCTCATAGCATTGTATTTTACGAGAGTGAGGTTGTGGTTAAGACGGTTGGTAATGAGTTGATGATAGTTTAACATCGATGAAAATTTAAATGATGTGTTTTTTAAAACAGAATTTATCTAACATATATAATATATGACACAACTATACGAAATAACAGTTAGATTATCGCCAAACCAGAAAAAGAATCTTAGTAACGCGTATCATAAAAGAGAAACAATAGTTCTAAGGCTCACGAAGGACTCTCTATCTGGGAATGACACTCTATACGTACCTCAGAATATAGTTAAGCGATTGGATAAAAATAGAAAATTGAAAAAGGGAATGGACATTAAACTTTCTAAAACAAACATTCGAAAGCAAGTACCTGGATCTCTTCTGTCTACAGTTCTGGCGCTTGGAAGAACTTTTGGTCCAACGATTGCTAAGACCATTGGTTTGTCAGCTTTAGCTGGAGCAGCAAGTGAAGGAGCATCTCAGATTGTTAAGAAGATAACCGGTGGGTTTCTCATACCACAAAATAAAATCGATCAGTTGATAACATATAAACATCTTTTGACAACCAAACAAAAGAAGGATATATTAAATGCTCTACAAACAGGCTCTGGTGTTCATATAAAACCGACAAAAGTACAAACAGGTGGGTTCTTAGGTACTCTTCTTACATCAATTGGAATCCCTTTAGCTATTGAGGCAATAAAGAAGATGACTGGTAAAGGTGCCCCTCAGATGGGACAACCGAAACAAAGACCACCCAGATCTATATCAAAACTAACCAATGATAATCAGGATGGTGGTTTGTTAATGCCAATGTATAGAACTCCACCTTTTTATGGGAATTGGCCGGATACATTCGGTATGGGAATGAAAAAAAAAAAAAAGCTCAGAAAAAGGGCAAAGGTCTACTATTGGGCAAGAACTCACCCTTCAAAAACGTCCCACTGTTAAACATTTTGTTGTAAAACCAAAATTCCATAAGAATGTCCCATTAAGCAATTATGATTTAATAAAATGGTGTAAATATCTGAATATCCCAATTAATGATGTATTGTCAAGAGATGAAAATGTTCCTCACAATCATAGACAGGTTCTATTCATTTACAATCTTGAACCGAGTTATATGAGCGGTAGCCATTGGGTGTCAACATATGTCAAAGATAACGTCATCAATTACTTTGATTCATTTGGTTTGCCTCCCTTCCAAGAAATGGTCAATCATGCTAAAAAGAAGAACTTAACATTGCTTCATCAAAATAACCAAATACAAAATATACTGACGACAACATGCGGTTACTTCTGTTTGTACTTTTTGAATGAAATGAATAAGGGCAAATCATATTTTGATCTGTTGGAAGTTTTTGACATACATGATACAATGAAGAATGAGAGGTTTCTAGCACGGTATTTCAAAAATATCTAACTCATATAATATGAAATCTTATTGCGTGAAACAGAAGATACAGACAGAATGTATTCCCGGGAGTGAACGATATGTGAGAGCCAAAAATAACAGACTTATGATGAAATGTATTTGTGCTGAATGTGGTATTACGAAAACCAAATTCATCAAAAGTTAAAAAGGAGGTGAAAATCCATTAGGTAAAGCTTTCGAGGCAGCCAAAATAGCCGCACAAATAACTCGCAAAGTAATTCCATCAACCAACCATGTATTTGACAGATATTGGTCTGGTGATATATTGAAAGGTGCTTTCACAGGACCAACGGGTATAACGAGCAAGAAATTCTGGACTAAACCAAAGAAGGGTACTGTTATGCGTTTGGTGAAAAATCCGAAAACTGGTAAATATGAAAACGTATATATTGAACCTTAATCTAATCTAATCATATTATATATGAAATCTTATTGCGTGAAACAGAAGATACAGACAGAATGTATTCCCGGGAGTGAACGATATGTGAGAGCCAAAAATAACAGACTTATGATGAAATGTATTTGTGCTGAATGTGGTATTACTAAGACGAAATTCGTTAAACATGCGGGAAACGGGGTCGCCCGTCGACAGGGGCGGGCGTACTAGATACAGTAGCATCAACTGGTGCTGATTTATTGATTCACCATGGTATCCCTTGGCTCGGAAAAAAAGCAGTTGAAATGGGAAGATATTATGGTTCAGAAGCCTTGAGAAACCCAAAACTGCAGAAAGAGGCTATCGATTATGCTCTGGATAAGTTGAATCCAATGATTCAAAATGTTGGAAGTCAAGCTCTTGATCAATTATCAACCAAAATCAGACCGAAAAAGAAGTATAAGACTGACAGAAAGGATTTGGACGGTGGAAGTTTAGATATCCATAAAGCCATTGGAAGGCTACCCAAACCAAAATCAGGCTGGACTTTGCCTGGGCATCGATATACAGGACCATACAACCCTCTCGATAAGCAGTTAGAGTACGATCCAGTGACAGGTGAAATATTAGAAATATATGATAAACCGACTGGTAAAACGGATGCAATAGCAATGCAACACGACGTCGATTATTCGGTTTGCAAGGATGACAAAAAATGCAAGAATAAAGCTGATAGAAAAATGGTTAAGGCTCTAGACAGTGTGCCTTACAATGAAAGACAATGGGGACATTGGCTTGCAAGGAATGTTATTGACACGAAGCAGAAACTAGGTCTCGGTGTAAAACAAAAGAAGACAAAAAACGTGATAGGCCGTCGAGTAAAGAAAACTGGCAAAAAGAATTAGCTGATGAATTACACAAACCCATAAAACGAAATTTTACTCGACGGCGTGTTATTGTAAATCATATTGACGAAATATGGTGCTCTGATCTTGTTGAGATGCAACAGTTTAGTCGATGGAACGCTGGCTACAGATATCTTCTTATGGTTTTAGATGTATTCTCTAAATATGGTTGGATCGTTCCATTAAAAGATAAAAAGGGTGAAACCGTTATGAATGCTTTTAAAACAATCCTTAAAGAAGGTAGAAAACCGGAATATTTATGGACAGACAAAGGCAAAGAGTATTACAACAAACATGTTAAAGAACTACTTGATAAGAATAAAATAACCTTGTACTCAACTGAGAATGAAGAAAAGTCGTCAGTTTGTGAGAGATGGAACAGAACAATCAAAACCAAAATGTGGAAACAGTTTACTGTTCAAGGTAATACACAGTATTTAGACATGCTACCAAAATTAGTGAAACAGTATAACAACACTAAACATAGTTCTATCAAAATGACACCCATAGAAGCCAGTAAAAAGAAAAATGAAGGGACTGTTTACTTCAATCTGTATGGTAATTTGGAGCAAGTATCATCTAAACCGAAATTCAAAATAGGTGATAAGGTTAGAATAAGTAAGTATAAACGGAATGTGTTTGATAAGGGCTATACACCAAATTGGTCTGAGGAAGTTTTTACAGTTGATAAAATCCAATATACGAATCCAATAACTTACAAACTAAAGGATCTCAGAGGTGAAGACATTCAAGGGAGTTTTTATGAACCTGAATTATTAAAAGCAAAACAAGAGGTATTCAGAGTTGATAAAGTCATTCGGAGAGATTACAAGAAGAAACAAGCTTTAGTTAAGTGGAAGGGATATAGTGATGACTTTAATAGTTGGATACCATTCAAGGACTTGAAAGATATATAAAATGTTTTAAAGATAAATATCTATATTTATATATCGATCATACAGTATATGCTGTCTTTTGCTTTTGGTAGCCAAAAATATATTTTTTCTGGCTATTATAATATATATAACCTAATATATATGAATACCGTAACCGGTAATAAATTCGACTTATTAAAATATAGAGCAATCAATTTATACGGTGCTAAGAACCTTGAATACTCCAACAGAAAAAACAAAAAAATATATGGTTACTCTTAAAAATGGTGATAAGATACATTTTGGAGATGATAGATATGAGGATTATCTGACACATCTAGACAGGAAAAGACGTACACAATACCGAAAAAGAGCATCTAAGATAAAAGATAAGGATGGTAACCTGACATACAAAGATAAGAATTCAGCAAATTTCTGGAGCTATCATCTTCTATGGTGAATAGATTTAAACGAGATTGAAATATTTATTTAAAATAATAATATAGTATTAATATATATATGGAAAATCAGAATGTTAAGAGAGGTCGAGGTAGACCACCAAAGTATTCAACTGAAGAAGAGAAGAAGGAGGCTATAAAAAAACAAAAATCAAAGTATATGCTAGACAAAGAATGGTATTGTAATATTTGTAACACAGGTCGTAACTATACACTGGCTGGCAAGCATTGTCACTTAAAAACAAAGAAGCACCAAAAAAACACTTCCGAACGATCCATCATACAAGAAATAAATAATATGCCTTTGTCTCGTCTTTTTCCATAACTACAATTTGAATTCTTGACTATATTTAAACGCAGATTAAAATACCATTTAAAAAATAAAATATATATTATTAATATATAGGATGGAATTAAATGAGACAACGTTGAAAATCAACAGATTAGAACAAAAAATAGCACCAATTAGTGATGAAATAGATAAGAGGTATAACCTAATTATTTGTAAATTTTATAAATACTGTGATTTACCAGCGACACATCTACTAATTACTGGTGAGTTTCCTAACTATGTAGAGACTATGATATGTGATAAATGTTCAGATTATATAGACAATTTAAACTGCTACCAACTTGATATTATGGGATTTGTTGACCTCTATAAGTTATAAGTTACATTTACAGTTACAGTTCGAAGGATCCATGACCGGATCATTTGAATTCTTGACTATATTTAAACGCAGATAAATCATCACTTAAAAATAAAAAATCTATAGTTATATTATAATATGAAATCAGAAAAATCTAACCTTATAGATATGAATAAGAGAGATCTTAAGAAACTCAGTAAATCAGAACTTATCAAATTGCTATTAAAGCAAGAGAAGAAGAAGCCTGAAAATACCATGGTAAATAAGAAGCCAAATAAAAAACAGAAAGTGGTTTATAACCATGATAATTTATTTAATGATAATCCATTCCCAGACTTTGCCGTCACAAGTGATCCATTTGAAAGAACGATGAAGAAAGTCAACAAACAAGATAAAAACATTAATGAACAAACATCATTAATCAACGACAGATACAGTAAGTTGGTTACAGATGAGAAAAAAGTGACTCATTATCCGATGATTAAGACATCACTACTTAGTTTACGAAAGGATGAACTAAAGAGAAGTTCATCCAATAATAAAGCTAAAATGAGTTTCATTGAACTATTTGAAAAGAGACTAAACCAGATCCAAGGCGATAGAGAGATGGTCTCCATTAATTTAGATGTAGAAATTAACACAAATAGGGTGGAGTCTGAGGTAGAATATGAAAGACAACCAAAGAAAATGATTCAAGCGGGAAAAGATGAAGATGAGTATGGAATAAAATACAAAAAAGTAATCAAACAAACTTTTAACGAGGGGGAAAAATACATAAGAAAAAGTTATGGACCATTCACACTCGAAAAACCAGTAAATTTAAGTATGTTAGACATCTATAAATTCGCCATGTATACATTACTAAAAAATAAATTCACTATATTATCTCAAGAAGTTATTTCAGGTATCGGGTGTGAAATCATAAAACTAACTAAAAAACAATTCAAACATCACAAAATGGGAAAATTAAAACTCGAATCTTACCTATTGAACAAACAAAGACCCATTAAGAGCCATGGTGTGAACACATGCGTCGTAGACTATGTATGGGATCAAGTTCGAGGTCAACGGGGTTTTAAAACATATACTTATGACAAGTTGAAGAGTGAGATATACGAGTACGTACCAGAAGGTGATATGATCAGTACCGAGGAACTAATTAATTGGGCAAAAGAATGTCATGATAATGTATCCGTCCATGCTTTTGATAGTAGGTACAAAAAATTTATTACACATACTAAACACTGTTCAAATATATCCCTTATATATATTGTAAAAGATCATCACTGTTACCCAATCACCAATGAGAAACTAAAGATTGTTGCTTGTAAAGCGAATCAGGGAGGTTGTGATGATTTACTGAAGCACATTTCCGATCTAAAATGGACTAGACGTCATGAGAACGTTACAAAAATCGAATCAGTTGAGGAAATATGTAGTCTGGATAAGGAAAATCATATAGTAGTTCTTCCTGAAAATACAAAGATGAAGGAAGCCATAGATTTATATAGCAGAAATAAGAACTTTTACGTTGAATATCTACATTGGAATAACAACGGTATTCTCGATGGTTTCATTGATCACAAAAGGAATATGTACCTCTTGAATGAGGAATACAATACAAGAAAAACAATATGTGACAAACTGTTCAATATATATAAGACGCACGAATTCAAATGGACTAATCAGAGTTATACCAGTATATCTACATCCTTATTTAAGCAACTGAATGGATATATTCCCGAATCAAGTTATAATGTACATACACGACAAATGTTGGACGAATACTACCCGAGGGCATTACAATGGTGTACAACAGACTATATACCAGATGACGTCGTCAGTATTGATATCGCTAAATGCTACCCGAGCATCTTATTAAACAATAAACACGAAATCCCAATTTACAGTATCCACGATGTAGTGGAACAGTTCAACTGCAAAAGTGATCTCAGGAAATGTGGTGAGTTCTATATAGACGAGACAATTCTATACAACTACGAGACACCACTAAAAATAGAAGCCGGTTTTTACAGCTCTAATCTGATATCATATCTGGTAGATGAATTGAACATGTCTACAAATCAAATCAAATACAAAATAGTGAGCAAAAAGGCTCTAAAACCGAATACATTTAGCGAGTTCTTCAAATACATATTTGATACCCTCCCAGAAGGTGAGGTAAAGAAAATAACCAATAGCTTCATCGGAGAACTGGGAAGGAGATATAATAAAACAAACCATGGTTTTACTTGCACAGATTACGATACAGCATTGTGTTGTTGGACTAGTGGTTTGTCTGAAGGTAAAAACGTTACAATTGATCATCATGATGGTATATTCATGATACGAGAGCAAAATATTGAACGTATATTCTCAGATCATACAAGTATCAACAGATTCGTAGTTTCAGAAGCAATTCTCAAGTGTTTACAACTGATAAAGACGTGTCACGGAGAGGACAGTGTTTTGTATGGTTATAATACAGACGGGATTTATATAACTAACCCAAAAGTACAATTCAAAAATAAGAAGGACGTTAAATTCAGTACCAAAAGAATAGGCAGGGCGTATGTTACAGACAGTGAATTAACATACTTCGAAAAACATTACAGAGAAAACATGGATATGTCAGATTATAAATTAGAAACTGGCAGAGGATGTATATACAATGGACAGGCTTGTAGTGGTAAAACAACCAAACTATGCAGAATGGTACAAGAAACAGATAAACCATTAGTTTTATCATTTACTAATAAGGCTATTGAGAATGTTAAGAGTAGATTGATTTCTAATGGTTACGAACAAGAGAAAGCAAATAAAATATGTCACACATTCGACTCATACTTTTGTGAATGGAGTGATGGGAATTATCACAGCCTTGATGGAAAAACGATATTCATTGAAGAATTTTCTATGGTACCTAACAAGTGGATGACTAAAATATATCACGAATATACAAAATACAATAACAAAGTGTACATGTTTGGTGATCCCAACCAATGTGAGCCTGTAGAAGGGGGTAGTCAAATACATTACGATTATCTGAATTCAAAAACGATCAGTGAAATGTGTCCACGGATTGAAACTCTTCAATATATAGAGAAATCATGTAGGTATGACAAGCAAACCCATGAGATGCTAAAAACATTCTTGAAACATGGTAAAATCTCGACATATTTCCAACCGATTGATAAGAAACTTTATAAAAATATCTGTTATTTAAACTCGACGAGAAGAAAAGTTAATAGTGATTGTTGTAATCAATTCACAAAGGGCAAGAGGTATGAAACGGTAGAATTCATATACGAAAATGAAAAAGAAACTTATAAAGTGTGTCAAGATTTGCCAGTTCTAGCAACAAAAAATTTAAAAGAACAGGGAATATTCAACACAATGGAATTCGTTATTGAGAAAATAAGAGAGAATAAATTCAAGGTTAATAACGAATGGTTCGATAAAAAGGAGTTTTCCGAAAGCTTCATCCCAGCTTTTTGTGTGACAGTATACAAATACCAAGGAGCAGATATTGACGAACCTTATAATATTCATGATGTCAACAGAATGGACAAAAAACAACTGTACAGAGCATTAAGCAGAACAACCAAGTTAGAATACATACATGTTAATAATAAAGAAATAAACAATAAATATTTCAACAAAAGGCAACCAATATTAGAATTAGTCAACAGTAAATTCAACAGCTTGTACAAGAATGGAAAGATATACAAAGTAACATTTGATAACGGAATGGTCTATGTAGGTTCAACATGTGAAGAACTAGAAACCAGACTCAAATGGCATCTATCGAATATGAAAAGCCAAGTGTTCAAAAACAAAGACAAGAAACCAAAAATAGAATTGATTATTAATGCACCAAGTAACGACAAAAAGAGTTTAGCAAAAGTTGAAAACGGATATATTCACGAATATGCAGAAAAATATGGTAAACATTTAATAAACATAAAATCAAATCCTAATAAGAAAACCAAAAAATAGAATACAAGGTGAACATCGAAAATAAAAAACAACTCGAGGAGAGAATTGCTAAACTCGAGAAGAAATTAACCATCAAAGACGACGCAAAAAATAAATGTTGGTTGATCGACAGTATTATCGATGGAAAGAGATTCAAAACAATGGCGAGATATGGCAAAACATCAAAAGAAGATGCATTAACAAAGATAAATGAGAAGAAGCAAGAGAAAATCAAAGAACTGACCATTTACTTCGAGTAAATATTTATTAAACACATCATTCTTTACCTTTCAATATATCGGTATTCATTAATTTGAAGAAAATATTATTTTCTTTTACATTATGTGCGTCACGACTTAAAATATCAACTTGGAAGTTATGAAATAAACAAAGTGTCACTCAGCTGTTTCGACGACAAACGATATATAACAAACAATGGAATCAAAAGTCACGCTTATGGACATTATGCAATACAAAAATGAAGTTCCACAATCACAGTCTACTTTTCTGTTCACTACAGGTATCAGTCACAATCCTCTCAATCTTGATCGATTGCTTCTGGAGAATTAAGTGGTGTTGGAATCTCATATGGTAATGCCCTCTTTTTGAATGAATTTTGCATAGTTAACCGTTTCACCGTCTCCTTCCTTTGACGTTCAGCGAACATGTTATGCAATTCACTTGCGTAATGACGCCTTTTCTTCTCGATCGTCACAATTTTCTCGCACTCCTTGAAAAGATCTTGAACCATTCTCATATGCTTCAATGAATCATCGAGGTTAAGTGTTGTGATGTCCTTAACAAAAGCACCGAGACTGAAAGAGAATGTGTAATTCCGATCTCCAACCAATTCAGCGCACTGACTCAAGGATTCTTTCACACTTCTTTCACATCCAGAAATCTGGTTTTGGATAGTCGACATAGACTTCGGCATGTTGAATGTTTTCACTGCAAACTTTCTGAGTAATGATTGTAAGTAAAATTTATAATAAAATATATTTCGACCTTTCTTCATTATGATTGGTTGATAGAGATCGTATGACAATCTCATGACCTTGGAAAATAGATGAGTCACTTCCTGTATTATATAACAAACATTCCATCACGCGCTGGGAAATGCAATTGTACACGTGAGTGATGGAAGCATGACATCGTAGACTTCCTGTTTTCCGAGAATTTCAGACTTCCTGTTGTATGAAGTCACGTGATGGAAAAATGCATTTGTACCCCATAAAAATGATAAACCAAACTGAAATGCACAACTACTGAAATCATGCCAAAACTGCCACACATGGGGGTCGAAGCGCAAATTGAATGAATGAAATCAAAAATCGATTTTCGCTTTGAAGAAAATGAGTGTGAGAAATTGCCATAACAGACCATGTAGTCCAGGCCAAGCTGGGAATAAACTGTGGGAATTCGTACTTAAATCAAAATGAATTGAAAATCCAGCGCACTCTCTACAAGAACGACAACCTTATTGCGGTATTAAAACAACAAAACAATCGACACTTTGGGCTCGTTCTCCTTAGGTTGATGGAAACAGTAAGCTGTTTACAATGAAAGAGAGAGAAAAAAAACGTTGTATTCATTACCGACTGGTCTACAGTTCATACATTCATAGACAAGTGCAGCAATTGATCTACAGATAACAGGATCAATGCCGGCTGTTAAAGAACAAAAGGATGTTTGAATAATCTCTATCTAGATCTTTGAAGAGAAAATATTTTTCACTTATCTCATGGAATAATTTTAAACGAAAACTGTCATAGAGTTTTTTTTTAAATGTCATTTAATAGTCCGTACAGAAATTGCATAATCTTCACTGAGGGATTCAGGCGTCTACCCTGCTGTTTCAATAGCCTTATTTCAGCTTTATTGCTTCCATCACTTTTAATACAATAATATATTATAAATAATCTCAGTGACAAGCTTTCAAAATCAAAAATGACGAGGAGTCTACAGAAATGCAGCCGAAATGCTTGAAATAGTAGACCCCCTCAAACGGCCATTAGTTGACGTTATGTTGAATGCTTGTTTTACAAATCAATTGAATGATGACAATAATAGAAGCAGCAAAGGGCGAAAAGAAAAATTGATCGTTGGAGAATTATTTACCACTATCGTTACTGCCCTGATGTGAAAGAAATTTTTGCTTTATACATTTTTTTAAAAGAGGAAATTTTACATCTTTTGTCTTTTTGTCCCTTTGTTTTGTAGAGCATTTTCTGGCTTTTTGGTTGTTGGAGAGTAACCTGAGATTTTTCTTTAAAAGAGCGCGGAATCCGTCTTACATTCCGCAATTTCGTCTTTTCATTTCTAAAATTTAGACCTTAAACTGAATTCAATACACAGATGACACGACTCTTATTTTAGACGGTTCTGAAAACTCATTCATAAAAGCCTCGAAGATGATAGAACTTTTCGGTAATATATCCGGCCTACAACTTAACAATAGCAAAACAGAAGCCCTGTGGACAGGTGCCAATGATGAAAGCGATCTTAAACTTCGTCCTGAAAAGAACCTTAAATGGTCTGGAAAAAAAATCAAAGCCCTAGGAGTGTGGCTCTCAGCAGACCCCGATTTGACCGGTGTCCTTAAACTACAACGACAAGTTGAAAAAGAGAAAGGCAATCTTAGGCTGTTGGAAGCTGCCTAGACTTGGTTTGTTAGGGAAAATCAGGGTCTTAAAAAGCCCCGTAGCATCACAATTGACACATATTTTTTCACCTTTACAAACAAATAACAAGGTAATCAAAGAGATAAATGGGATGTTTTACAGTTTTTTGTGGAACGACAAAGGAGGCAAAAATAAAACGAAATATAATGATAAACGATTACCCTGAAGGAGGACTTAAAAGGATTGATATGGATTCTTTTAATAGATCGTTAAAAGCTATTTGGATTAAAAAGTGCCTAGACACAGAAAACCAGGGAGGATGGAAAAGCTTTTTTGACCTTGAACCTAGGAAATATGGAGGCGTAGTCACTTAAACTGGAAATTTTAACAAAAAAAAGTCACCCGCAGGTCAGATCCTTTCGTCAAAGAAATTCTTGAAATCTGGTCAGAAGTGATTTTCGAACAAACGGTAGTGTCAGAGGACCCCTTTCTTTCATCGCCTCCATGGTATAACTCCCTGATAGGAATAAAAAACAAACCAGTTTTCTATAAAGACTGGCACGTTAAGGGAGTAACAAAAGTTAAACATTTAATTAATGGACGGCTCTGGCAATTTTCTTTCACTCCCTGCCTTTTAAAATAAATACAACCTGAAAGTCCGGCCTTTAGCTTTTCATGGACTTATATCTGCAATCAAACTCTTGAAAAGGCATATTCCCCAAAATGCAAGGCCTCCACTAAAGTATGAAGGTTTCTTATCAAACTTTTTAGAAAATTCAAAACCAAGCAGACCTGTAGATAATTACAATGTTCAGTAATTATTACAATGTTTAGCTTGTATCTATTACAATGTTTAGTTTTATTTTATTCTTTTGTTATAGAGGACCTCCCTGAAAACCACTCAACGTGATGGGAGTATCCTCTTTAAGGATTAATTATTATTATTATTTATTATTATTATAAGAAACTAGTATCAAAAAAAATTGGAACTACCCATTCCAAGCCAAGAAAATTGGCTCGAAGATATTAACATTACGATCAACTGGAAAACCGCGAACCAATTATCCTTTCAATGTACAAAGAGCACAAAACTTATAGGCTTCAATTTTAAATTTTTACATAGAGGACTATCGACTGACAACCTTCTGAAAAAAATTGGACTCATTAATAGCGAGAAATGTACCGTCTGTCAAAGAAACAGTCAGAAACACAAGTACATCTGCTTTGGGAATGCCCGAAAAATTCAGCCCTTCTGGATCAGTCTTTCCTTATGGCTGCAGTCATGCAAAATAGTTGAGAAAGAAACGCTCTTAGAACTTGGCACATCGTTGGGCTTAAACCCAGATAGATCAAACTACAAACTTCAAATTAATTTAAATTATATTTGGATATGTAAGCATAAAGAGTTTCCACCAAAACTTAACGACTTTTTGCGATATCAGTTTCGTCTCCGATTAAATAGTTTCCGGCTGAAGACTGGAGTCTCCCAAACTTGGCCATTTTGGTAATTTTAATGTGCTCTTTCTAGCAGCATGGTTAGATTTTCGCTACCTGGACAAAATCAGAAGTTGAGGAAAAAAAGGAACCAAGGATGCTATTTGGCTAAGCTATTCGAAGTGGCCGGGTGGAGACCATTCAAACCAAGAAACTATGGCTTCTGCTTTGCAATTCATTTGAACAATGGGAAGGGGGTCTGTTTTGTTATGGCGGCTGTTTACCTCGAGTAGCCTATTTACGATAAGATATTACGTTTCATTTTCCACTTATCCGTGACAATCTCTCCAAAGGCTTTGATTTATCTCGGTTGAACATGAGTGAGTACTGACTGCAGAGCAGACCATACTTGGTAACGAATGCGGGCACCGTTCAAGAGTTCTAAAAGGATTCGCAAGATAAGCTCTCCGCAATGGCGACAGCTTCGAGAAACACACCATATGTCTGGCAGCGTCTTTCAATAAGGCAGCCGTGGCCGTGGAAATTGACGGTTGGGTTGTTCACTATGAATTGCCTTGCGCCCTGTCTATGTTTTCAGAGGGGTCTCATTTTTTTGCTTGACTTCTACAGAACAGGCCGTATACTTGGGGTCATCGGGTTACAAGTTTCTGGAGGCCTCAAAGGTTTGAATGTAGTTCCTAGATAAGTCAATTTCGCCTTGAATCAGTCCGTGCAACGTCACACCCAAAGTTGAACCCGGGTCTTTTTTTTTCTTAGAACACAAAATGGATGGTGAAACGAAATTCCAACAAAATTCGATTTCGAGATCGGTAAGCCGTTCTTATTGAGGTGCTCTAGCTATTTTTTTCTTTTCAAACCACGACTTGCCGAGAGAAGCGGGGCTTTGGGGAAAAACAGCCCAACCTACCAAAATGATAGCTCACGAAAGACAGTTATCCGTCATTTGCTGGCCAATTGTGTAATGTTTGTTTCGTTCTCCCTTTTCAGTCACCACCATTGATCGAAAACCCCAGTGAAGCCATAACCGACCAAGTGAAGCCGAGTCAACAGACAACTGAGGGCGTTCCAGGGAAGGCTTTACAAGCCGATCCAGTTTCTGAAAGTTGAATCGAGTTTCCTTTCAATCGGTTTTTAGTTTGCGTCGACTTGCCTAAAACAGTTAATCGTCTGAGCGATTAACTGAACTCGTTGCGTATGTTCCCTTCTTGAAAGCTCTAGTTTGCAAAATGTCGCTGAAATGTGGCTCTAATATCATTGGCAGATCGACAAGGAAGGATGCACAGGGGAAAGCAATTCTTGTGGCGAGGTAAGCTTTTGTTTACTTTTGAACAAAGAGCTACAGTCGCTTAGTATAGCGCACTCAGGCCTCGACTGGGTTAATCTTTGGAGTCACGCATTCCTTGCAGACTGGTCAAACGATCTAAAAATGCACACAGTCAAGAGCTTTAGAGAGATCAAGAAAAGATCATACAATAATTAAATCCTTTCTTACCCGACGACTAGGCTAACGAGCTTCGTCAATGATATACTTTATCCCTTTAGTAAGAACAGAGAGAACAATACGTCTAGAACTTGCTGCGTTTTCTTAATTTGTCTGT
>CAXIQD010000039.1:0-18000 GCA_964030785.1 Siderastrea siderea
GAGGGTTTTCAATGAGCGAAGGGTCATGTTACCGGCGCCAAGCGCGGGCAAATGCATGTGAGCAAGTCGCAATTGGTTTGAGTTTTACTTCTGATTGGTCGAGAAAGTGGCGCGAGAATTTTTAACCAATCAAAGAGCGAAGTAAAGCACACGAATTACTTTGGACACTCAACTGAAAAATGCTCTATTTACTGTTATTTTATTTCATGACTGAGCCAATTAGCTTCCAGCATTCCATTGAGCCAATCAGATTCGCGTACACGGAAGATCATCTTTACCCTGGCGAAAGGTTTCCGCTCGAACACGAGCGAATATAGTGTCTCTTCAAGTCTATTAGAGGGCATTTGGATACTCTTTCCATCTCCATTCCCATAGCCTCAGATACACCTGCTTAGTATCTTAAAACAGCTCAAATGGTTGTTTTGATAGTATGTATTTTCAATTTTGTATAATGAATCACGAGAGGAGATCTAAAACAACCACAAATATTGTCAAAACAGGAGCCCCGTGCGAGTCCTTTCATTAGTACTGTTGGTTCTCGGAACGGTCGGGAATAATTTAAAATGAACTTCTTTAAAACAGGGATGTTACTTAATTCCTCTCGTCTTTCAAAAATAAGAAACAAAAACGTACCAACCAGAGCAAATGTGTCATTTTCTAGAGAAATAAGTTTTAGGGTCATAAAAATCTCTTATAAGAAATATCAGTGCGTTGAGTTGAAGAATGATTATACTCAGACTTTACCTCCAAGCACACATTTGGTTATGAGATCGTCGTAAAAAAAAGAAAAGAGAGAATCTCCTTCTCAAAATATCAACACTCATTGGCTCACATGTGGTTTGTTTTGAGTTCGCACACCATGGAAACGAGCTATAGATACGCATGGATTCAGATTCTCTTCTCTTTTTTACAGTAATTCAATGAATGGCAATCGTACACAAGCCTGGTGTTATGGTATAAACGCCGGCGACCTCCTGGTTGCCTTACAGAGTAAATCATAAGGGTTTGTATGGGAATTTAACGGACTTGTTTAGGCGTTCGAATGAAAATAAAATACAACAAAGATGCCTCACTTTGCCTCCATGATTTATTTCTGGTATTTGTGCGGTGTATTTGGCCTTTTCAGAGCCATTCCAGTGCAAAACACAATAACCGCAAATAAAACACAGTACAGTGACGGTACCGGTCGTGGAAAAGACGCATGTTTTTGTCGCTTTAGTGGGTGTTTAAACACGGGTGTTTAGCTTGAGCATTGAAATAAAGGCCGAAATAAATGTAAGAATGAGCGCCTCAGAACTCTTTTACCGCCTCAGAACTCTTTTACCTGAAATTAACGTTTCTTAAGTCCTTCCCATTCGGTGTATAATATTTGCAGACGGAAAAGTGCGGAACACCGACCAGCCCTAATGTGGGGACAAGATTAGGCCTTAAGACGGTCCGGTTTGGTCTTTCTCATCACGTGGGAGACTGGAACAGACAGTTCAGTAACTCAGACACCACGTAAACATTAAGACTGTTTCCCAGCAGGCGATACTGTTGTTTGACTGACACAGTTGGCGGGAAGCCTGGAACAAAAAGAGCAGAGTCAAAATTCAATTCAATTTAAACTTTAATAGTTACCTCTCATCGCTCTCGGTTCCTCATCGCTCCGCGTGCCCTAAATACCACACCTTGTATCGAACACTCATTGATCCGGAAGAGCTTAACCAATTATTTTGAATTTTGCTGTTTGTGTACGTTAATTTAGTTATCGATAGGAAACTGTCAAAACAAGACAAAAAAATAAAGTTGTTGACAACAAAGAAGAGTTACTCTTCCAAAAGGTTTGTTGTCGACAACGAACCCAGCAATTTTGTTATTGGCAATTCATTTTTACTCAACTGATGGTTGTTGCTTTAACGTTGCTTATAACAAGCAGTTCGCAAAAACTAAATGGTAAGCCGTTTTAGGGTTTTATTGATTCCTAAAACTGCAGTGTAAAAAGGTTCTATCGAACACTTAAGTTATCGGCAATTTTTAGTTGCTAATTTCCATCGTCTGCAAAAACATCTCTCTCCTCCGCAGAGGCCTCCTACAGTCACGCCTCGACTGCATGCTTGGGAAAAAACGCGCGGAGGCTGGGAGGAGGGAAAATTATCTTCCCATCGTTCCTCGCGCTCCCTTTTTCTCTCTCCAGCGCTCCCGCTTCCCTCTTTTTTCTTTCACTGGTGTTTACTAACAGGAGCCTCTGTTGAGGAGAGAGCAAAAACACTAAAACTTACAAAATTCCTTTGGAAAGCCATGTAGATTAGCCACCTCCCGTGGCGTGAAGTATCTCAATTTCAACACGGACAACATCTGAGATTTGTGTTCCTCATCAGTAACTTCTCTGTATCTGTTAAAGATTTCCGTGTCCTGAAAAGAGGGAAGAGAAAACAGTGAACTAATCTACATTGTAGCCTCTATAATACGACCCAAGTATTCTGACTTGCTCGCTGAGAAATACAGTAGGATATCAAACTTGGCTATCTGGAATCCGAAACCAGATGCCCTTTGATACTGTTAAAAAAATTATTTGAAAGGGCTATATAAGCTTAAAAGCTCGAATCTTCCTAATGACTGGATAGCACATACAGAGAACTGCAAGATAAAATTCGTTAATTTGTAAGATCACTGAGATACTACTAAGGGTTACTTTCGAACTCAAGGGTATGGGCTATATCCTGGCTGGCAAACGCAACGCCCGGAGGGCGGAGCCTGGCGGGGATTCCTTAGAAGGCCGGATGGGTAAGTATAACCCACGAAGCCTTAACCCGATTTCAGAACAAAATGATATTTCACTCCTTACTACAGTTCACGCCCCCTTTGCCACTTTGGTTCTTCAGTGTGAGTCGCTACATACTTTGGCCTTTCAGGCCAGAATAGCAGAAATCTACACCCTCTTCCAGTCCGACAGCTAACACATACGGTATTTCTGACCAAAATGGTAAAAAAAAAAAGATCTGTTATTTCGGTGCAAAACCACTCAATAACGAAACACTATGGTGTCAAAATACTTATTAGCGTATGTAATGTTGGCCGTAAATGCCAATTTAGGTTCAAAGAAGTTAGGTGACAATTTGACATGTAGCCTGGCTCCCTCTACACTGCCCCTTTTTTACGCGCGAACTATACCTAGAAGCAAATTGTGACCTCATTTATGGATGAACCTCTCAGTGGGAACCTTACATCAATATCAGCCATCTTGAGCACAGAACCAGTCCCTTCAGCATAATGCCCATATCTACGGAAGAAAGAAAACACATACCAGTTACAAAGTGACTGAAAGCGTGAGTAACACTTATCACTGGTGGAACTATAGGAGAGGGTTGGCGGGGGGGGGGGGGCTTTTCTGTTGATGAAAAGAAGGCCCGAACGAACGTTTTTACTCCGTCTCAACTCCCCCTCCTTGACTCCGACACCCCTCATTATCGGAAGGTCTGGATCTTCTTTGGTTTCACGTGGAATGAAAATAACAAATTACTTAATGCCAACGTGCTGTGTACAATCTGACTGAAGATATTTTTAACTTTCCCGCGCTTCAAAACGGTTGGGTTAGTAAGTTACTCAGTTGGGTGACCTCTTATTTATAAAATCAGGTTGAACGGAAACACTTACGCTTTTGTGAAGCAACACGAACGTTCAGACTGAAGAGTAACAATATCTGAAAAGTAAAAACAAGTCAACGTATTTAAAATTTGTCTCTCAAAAAATTTCGAGATTATGATTGCTGTACCTTTAACGCAAGATACATATATCATTCATAAATTAAAATGTTTTGCTAATTTTATTCTTCTTTACCAGTTGTATCGAGTGCACAGTGTTCATCTAAACTCAAATTCACAATTAGCGATGGTCTACTGAAAATAAAGTTACAGCATTAAGTAGACGAGCAACGTGGAACTTCACATAGTACACCTATAACACACTTACTAGCCTGCGAACGCAGACGTATTTCCGGCTGTCGTTTCTCTCCGCCGAAAAAACGACAGCCGGAAATACGTCTACGCTCGCAGGCTACATACTTACCTAAAACAAGGGCAAGTTTACTCAAAACTTTCTTCGGCAACATAAACTCTTCAAAGTAATTCTCATCTTTGCCCTTCTCCAGATAGTCTCTAATTCTTGTGCAGTTTGTAACTTTAAAACATTCACAAACAGAGTTGTTTGTTGAGTCCTCCACGCTTGAACTACTCCCAGTTCTAAGCTGAAGACATTTCAAGCATACTAAATTATGTTCTCCTCTGTGGCTACTGTTGACACTTATTTCCTCCACTGGAGACTGTCTATCGTTAGTAGCTTTTGTATCAGTTGTTTCGCATCGTGGTCTCATTGCACACGTGTGATCAGTTGTACTGTGAATAGTTTTATCCAACCTCCGAGGTGTTGTGCAGGAACAAGGAAGACTGTCCATGATCTGTCAAGGGAAAAGAAAACGTTCTTTAATCGTTACTTCTTGACTCTCCTATCCGGCTGAAAATTTATTGGTATGAATTCAATGTAAGAAGAAATGAGATTTTGGAAGTTTTAATTTCGCAAAGCCAACTGCTGTAATTAAGTTTCTCCAAAATGGCAACATTTTTTGGATCAACTGAAATCTAATAATAATAAGAGTTAACGAAAATCACTCTAACATCCGTGATAAAATAGGACAACGACATTTCGACGTCTTCACAGCACCATAGTGCCACATCAATGTACAAAAGAAGACTTGATTTACAGAAGAGTGGGACTTAGACGAAAAAGCGTGACAGCTTCAGATTATTTTTAAAATATGCAAACTTTGGTGAAAGCGACGATGATAGCCAATAAGAATTCAAGGCTAGCTGTCAGGAAACCAACTCAAGAGCATGCGTGAGCCTGAGGTGGCTTGGAACTGTGGTTGGTTAATCGTTGTCACGAAAATATGTGCATATTTTATTACAGCTGATTTCACTGCAGATTGCAGAGCAGGGTTTTTCAAACATGATTTGCTGGATATGATCTGTCGGTGGATCGCAACTCACCCACAACATTATCACAATGCAAAGAAGGGATTTTGCAGTTCCTCCCGTTCTTTAAAATTGTTTACGTCTCAAGACAACCGCGTTCCCAGAGTCCTCTTCATCCCTCGAGGGAAGAAGACAGAGGAGCATGGGAACGAGGTTGGTCTCAGGAAGTCAGTTTTTGCCTCCATTAACTCATTTCATGAACAAATTCATTAAATGTACCATGCTAAGACTGTAATAACATGTACATGTACCTCATCTCTTGTTGGAAAGTAAAACTGAAGAGGTTTCTTCTTGGCGACAAGGTAGTATCTCAGTCGAGAATTGGGAATTCCAAACTAAACAAAGGAAAAAAAGTTAAACATTATATGCAGTTCCACGACTCCATAAAAGGAAGAAAACACAACAAAATGCAAGTTCTGTAATATATGGCTGAAGGGCTTAGTTATGCCGGGCAGAAAATAATATAAATAAATAAATAAACAAACAAATAAATAAATAAATAAATAATAAAACAGTTTTCAAATTTGCCCTGTTTGAGGGTCCACAATAGGTTTGGCGGGATGCGGGATTTGGCTAATTTTTGTGGCGATATTCGGGATGAGAGCTGAAAACGGGAGTGGGAAGCGGGAATTTCAATTGAGAGCGGGACCGGGATCCTGTGTTATTAAGGGGTCGGGATGCCAGAATCGCAAGGGGAGAGTAGCGGGATGCGGTATTTTAATTTTTACGAGACTCCATGATTTGACCAGCTCCGGCTGATAGAAATGGATCTTTTGTGAATGAAGTGTGTCGGCTTTCAAGTAATGAATCGATCAAGGAAGAGTAGCCTGCATGTCAAGCTAATATGAGTCCTTTTGTGATATTTTGTGTTGTTTTTGGAAAGAGGTATCAAGTCACATGTCATGTTGCATTTCTTGGCCTCGTCTGCATTCTTAACTTTTCCGACCCTTTCCAATTGAGCGTTTGTTGGAGCAACTATGATCAGCTATAGTTAGTCTAGCCAGGCAACAGTTTTTGGCGGTTGCCAAAAACAAGGAATTCGGCATGATAAATTTTGTTGCTATATTTTATGAAAAGAGTGCGAGCAAGAATGCCTCTCTTTGAAAAAAAAAACATTTCCGAGAAGATGTTTACTGAAAGCGAGTAATATAAAGACGCTGAAAGCTTCAAAATAAACTGTGAGTTAGGTGAGTCCACTATTATAAATCTTTTGTTACATTTCATTTTTGCATACCCGTCATAACTGGACCGATCTTGCATGACCTTTGTGCCCCTAGCCTTGTCTAAGGACACAACCCATTTATATACAGCTGGATTTACATAGAGAAGCACTGTGGAAAAAACGTTTGTCTCTAAGGAAACGCCGACCTTCAGATCAAACCCAAGGCGCACTTACCACCCCACAACTTGAACAACCACCATTTCACTTACATACTCAGTAGGTTGTCTTCCAAAAAACGGAAGGACCGAGAATAGGCAGAATATCGTAGCAAACAATCTTTGTCAATTTTTACCTTTCACTCATACCTGGACAAGAAAACGGTAAAACAGGTCTAGAACAGAAGAACACAAACGAAAAACTTTTTACGGTCATTTATAGTGGCGATATTTAATTTTAGATCGACCATAAAAACGTGTTTACTTGTCATCTATCCATTGAATAAAGGTATGTGAGGTTTTCGTCATGAAAGTAGAAAATTATTTAAAAATTTAGGCGGGATCGGAATTTCGACGTAGAGAAGGGCGGGATGGCGGGATTAACAGGAAAAAATAGGTGGGATGGCGGGATCTGAGAACGCTATTGTGGACCCTCCTGTTTTTCCGTGGACTGTAAGTTATTGTGTTAAATGCTGACCCAGCATATTAATTTTTGCCTTAAAGTTGCACGTAATTTTGCCAAATACACCAAATACCCAGGACGAAAACACTAACCAATGCTATGGATAAGCTATTTCCAATTTTAATATTAATATATATGGATTTAGCCAAGCCTGAAAGTGGAGCTCCACATTTTGTTTTTTTTTTTGTTTTTTTTGCTGGTTCTAATTATTATTAAAATACCCTCATTGAAGTCTTTAAATCAAAAGGAAAAAAAAAAAGAAAAAATTTATGTCCCCACTGAGAATCAAACTCTGCTCGTTGACGTGGCAGGCCGGCATGATTCCACCAGGCCAAGAATGCTGACACTACTTGAAGAAGTTAATTTTACTACTCATTTCTTTTCCTGTGACAAGATGCCTATCGACATGAAAATACAGGTGTTTTTCCTGGGAAAATGTGTTTGGACCGCTGCAGAAACCATAGTTGTGGACAAAAAAAAAAGAAGGCACTAGCTCTGCTATATTTGGCGTCGGGACGACTGCAAAATGCTGCGAACTCAAGTGTTGTGCCGACTGAGTTCACAGCAGGACCAACAACAAGGATGAAATTGTCAAAGGTAAATTTGTAACTTGAACTTTTCGCCTTCCACCAAAACGACAACTGAGTATTCTTTTGAATTTTTTCTTTCCATTAATAGAATAATTGTTTTTTACTTTTGTTGTCTTTGCTAAAATGCAGGTCACAGTGTGAATTTGGGCCAAAAAGGCAGGACACAGCACAGGGTTATCTCAAGTGTGTGCCACCTGATATTGGTGACCCTGTGGTGTGGACGGACACATGCTATGCAAGTGGGCTTCACTATTAAGAGGACAGCCTAATACAGTCATGGGAAAAGTTCTGTTGAAGCCTAGCTGAATAAAACTTCATTTGGACCTGCTCTGGAGTTCACATAATTAGATATGATCATTTTACGATTATTTCTTACATGTTCATTCATTTTCACGAAGCAAACAGAAAGATTTCCAATGACATACCTGAGTTGGAGATAACAAAAACTCCTGTCAAAAGAAAAAAAACGGTTAACATCAAAAATGTGAGAAAGAAAGTGTAAATGCATTCTGCAATAGATTTTGTGTCAACAGAAATCTAAGCTCACATGCTGAAGCTGCCTTGTGTAATCAACTGCCAGGACAGATGTACATGTATGAGTACCGTAAACACCGGCGTATAAGCCGCACTCGCAGATAAGCCGCACGCCGAGTATAGAAGCTCAAGATTTTGGAAAAAAAAATTTTGCCAAAAATTCATAGCCGAGTCATTTCATTTAATGAACATATTGGCTGAAGTTAAGTCCTTCTTAACCAGGGATCGGTGATTCAATTTGTAGTCTGAATAAGGCAGACAGCACAGCTTAATCCCAGTGGTGAGTGGTGCTGGCTATCAATTTTAGGTCAAATTGGCTCAAGTCTCTTCTCTTACTGCTACTCTCCTCCATAGAGGCTTCTAATTGCATTCTCATATGGTTGGATAATCAAGCAGAGGTTAAGTAGCAGTCAAAAGGGGTGAGCAGTGGCTCAGGGAAGGAAAAAACAAAAATTTAAAAACATCAGGGGATGGTGGGAAGGACACGAAAAGAAGCAACATCTCCCACATGCCAACTTCCCCCCCCCCCCCCCCCAACCCACCTCCCATACATTTTGATTTGTACTTCCCTGCCTTTCTGGAGGAGAGAGTTTGTTTCATAAGTAATCCCATGTTCAAATCTCAGACCATTCTATGTAGAGCTGGAAAATTAATAGCCATTTGGTTAGCCTCTTACAACTTGGGATTTCAAAAATTGTACAGTTAACTTAATAGCATTTCTTTCCACAGTTTACAGTGGCCGCAGTTAGCACTCCAGTGTTATAAATTAATTGTACAACAGCATTTTATCACCTGAAAACTGTATCCACAAGACTTAAGTGTTCCCACAAAACCTTCTCTGAAAAAGAAAAGATCACAAACTAAAGTCATCAGTGGTATGAGAACATTTTGGTATGAAAAAGAAATCTTGCAAGAGATCTCTCTCTAGATCAAATTTTTGTCATCTTCTGGGACCTGAAATAATACAATCATGGGACAGCTTCAAACTTCAGTTGTCATACAGGCATAGCTGCTGCAGTGATTTCCATTTCAGGCTGACTTATCTTGCTTATTTAACTAGCAGTGAATGGTGTTAGACAACTGTTTTGCATTATTCTGAACATTTTTTCTTAAAGATGACTTAGAAAAACACCATATGTCTTCTATTCCTCTATTTCCCTCCCCTTATTACATTCCCCACTTTCTAATGCGTGGTTCTTATACCTAATCGTACCTTTTTGGTACGCTTCCGCGGCGTATCAGGCAAGTTTGGTCGAGCCGTGGTTCGTATTTTGGCGAGACGTAGTCGAGCCAAAATACCCATGGTGAGACCAAACGAGCTTGATGTGCTGCCGAAGCGTACTAAAAAAGGTGCGATTAGGTATTTACCGTACCCAAATTCGTCCTAAAACCCGGCTTTTTTTTTTTAGTTACCGTGATCAGTCAGGCGTTGTAGAGCGACACATATTTATTGTACACTTCTCTGGTTGTCAATACTCTTCTCCAACTCCTCATCTGCCATTTTATTTAATTCTTTTGTTTGGAGTTTCATTTTCTGAATCTTGGAAGTCCAAGTTAAGAAAGAAATTTGGAAAATCTGGCTCCATTTTGAAACCAAAAAAGTTTCAGCGCTGTCCGTAAAGTTCACTCGAGTGCCTGCCACTGTAGCCGCTTCCAATTTTGGCGCGAAATTGTATTTTTTTTTCTCTCTTACCGTTAAACAAATTACTTTCTCGTTTAACAAATGTAATAGTTTTACGTTTCGTTGTATTTCTGTTGTAATTTTCACCTCTAAAGTCTGCAAAAAAATGCAAGTTTCACAAACTGTCCATGATATCGTAGGATATCAGGTCAGCGACTTGATATCGTAGAAAATCATGACAGTAAACAAGGCTTCTGATTGGCTAATTCACAATTTGGGTACGGTAACAGAAAATATCCATACCCCAACCACAAAGGGCCATTGGAAATTCCGAAGGGGAGGGGGGGAGGTCATAACCAAAATTTTTAAAGGAAAGTATGAGCCTAAACTGAAATTTCCAGAGGGGTGGGGGGGGGGGGTTCAAACCAAAAAAACCCTAAGTGGGGGGAGTATGGATCCTTTCTGGAACAACATAACAAGCCTCTCATGCAACTGTGTTGCCCACTCCCTGCCCACTCTGTTGACTGAAAACTTTGAGGAAATCATTGTCTTTTATTTTCTGTAATCTATCCCAGAGCAGTCACTCAAGAATTTTGTGTGTGCGTGTTGTGGCTATTAAAAATCACTCAAGCTTCACATTAACATCGTCAGTCATCTTGCAGTTTGTTGAAAACAATGTTGGTCATATAATACATGAAACATTGTGTTGGCATTGAACTTCAGTCGGAGGTGTATGTTTTTTATGTTGGTTAACACAGAACTTTCACTTGCCCATTTGGACAAATGAAAAAAAGCCCATTAATTCCTTTTATTAAGTTCCCCTTCTAATATGCACCCCCCCCCCCCCCAACACACACACACACCAAAGAATATGTCGCCAAAGGAGATTTGCTGTATACCAGTACTTCAAAAGTATGCAAGTTGACTATACAGCTTTAAAATTTCCAAGAAAATGTCCAGCTAAGATTTGGCAGAGTCATCGCATACAGCAGGATATACCTTGTATCTGAGATTTCAAATCCTTTGACATTTTCCATTAAAATGTAATCAGGTGGCCTTGACAACCTATATCAAAATCAAACAAAATAAAAATCAATTTAAATATACCATTTGCCACTTTTTGCACTTTTGATCTTTGACATTTACTAATAAATAGATGGTCCTGATTCAAATGATGAGCAATCGACATCTAAACTAATTAATAATCATTTTTATTATATAGACAAGAGTGTTTTAGTGGAAAAAAGACCACGCGTAAAGTACCATACGAAACTACATCCGGGACTCGAGTGGTATATTTTCCATACCCTCACAAGTGAAGATATTTTGATGACATTATTTCCTGCTTCTACACTGTTGTTTGTCCCAATATACTCTTGTCTATACATTACAAAGAAAAGTACATGATTGGCAGCTTATTTTCCCATGGCATAAGACAATACTTTACTCACTCGCCCTTTTACCACTCTTAAATAAAATTTATATCTTCGCGCTGCGTGTAAAAAAAAATAATCCTCTACGTATTATATAGACAAGAGTGTTTTAGTGGAAAATAGACCACTCGTAAAGTTCATAAGAAACTGAATCCGGGACTCAAAATGGCGCATTTTCCATATCCTCACTAGTGGGGATATCGATGACATCATTTCGCGCTTTCACACTGTTAATGTTGTTTGTGCAAAAACACATTACAGAATAAAAAGAAAATAACACAGCTGCGCTCATTCTTAAAATATTGTTTTTACCACTCGAAAATAAAATTCATATCTTGTCACTGCTTGTTATATCCTCTATAAAATATCTTGGACAAAGTAAAGAGAGGTACATGAGGGCAACCCAGTGACAGGTATAAAAAGTTAAAAACCTTGTACATGTGTGTTTAATGGAATTATAATCAAAACTCCAAGCTCGAGTTGTTTTTTCACAGCCTTTTCTTGTTCAAAGGTTGCCAGAGTCTCAGCTTGAAGCACTGATATTGAAATTTGGATTTTCATGTCTATGCATTGTACATGATTAAATAAACAAATGAACATAATTGACTTACTCAGGAAGGAGCTCAAGAATATGAAGAAAGCTTCTTGTTCTTGGGTCTTTGGATGCTCCCTGAAGACCAACCCTGTGAGAAATTAATCAGATGAAGTGCATCCTTCGATGAGGTCATAGAGTCTCCACTGAAAATGAGTGCGTACTTTTAATAAAGAGTACAATGTATAAGCAGCTCTTAGCTGTCTACCTTAAAGGTAATCAAATGTACTGGTATATAAATCAGGAAACAAACCCAATCATGCAAAAAGCTGTCAACCTTGGAAAGCTGGTGGTCATACAGTGTATGTAGGAAGGAAAGTAGGTACACGTAGATATAGGTAGGAAGGTATACATTTATGTAGGCATAGGTAGGTTGTACAGGTAGCTAGATTAGCAATGGCAGGTATACATTTGTAATTTATAGCATAAATGAAACAGAGAGCTGGAAAGGAGGACATGATAGAGAGAGGCTGGTTTAATAGACTGATCTCAGTTTATAGTACAGTGCAACCCCAATACAGCAATTACCCCTCTTAAGACCCAGTATAATGAGCAATATTCTCATGGCCCAGGAATAATAAAGTGTATGGAATTTAAGAACCCCAGTATAATGAGCCCCCTTTATAACAAACACATTTTCTTAGTCCCAGTTGGCACATCGTTAAATCGGGTTTCCACCGTATGTAAGTTAGAATATTGCAGGTATTTTACTGGAAACACTTACCTGGTGAAAGGCTGGCAAGGTGGAGACATAACAAATACATCAGCTGATAAATTATCAATCTCTTGGACTGTTAGACCCTAAAAAAAATATATCAAATTTTAAAATCCCTTTAAGTGCCTTCCAGTCAGCCTCATTAATTCCCTGGTCTAGTATATAGAGGATCACTTATACACAGCTGCAAGAAGATATGAATTTTAATTTTCGAGTGGTAAAAACAATATTTTACGAATGAGTGCAGCGAGTGAGTAAAACATTAATATATTTTTTACCATGAGAAATTAGAATAACATTCATGTCTTCAAGCCATCGTGTAATGTTCTTTTTGTTATATAGACAAGAGTAATTTACACAATCAAAAGTGTAAAAGCAGGAAATGACATCCTCGATATCCTCACTAGTGAGGATATAAAACATACGTCACTTGAGTCGTGGATGTAGTTTCATACATGAATTTTACAAGTGGTCTATTTTCCACTAAAAGACTATTGTCTATATACATTAATAAATAAATTAAATGTGATTCAAAGCCTCAAAGATTTCTAAAGTCTTCCTTTCTGTTCCCCACCAGCTGGCTTTAATTTGTAACAGTGTCTTAAACCCTTAATTAGCCAGCTTAATTATGACCAACTGGCCTGCTCTTGACCAGACAAGATTCAATTCTTGACAAAGTTATGGTTGCTAAATTTCTTTCTGTGGCTTACAGTGTAGTAGCCCTACAATTATTTCTTTTACCCCAATTCCTTTACTGCTGTCAGCTATACTATGACCATTTCCATGGTAAAGTTTCACATGTGACCAACAAAGGTTGCAAGCAGACCACATGGCTAGCACATGGCCAGTTTCTGTAACATGAAGTAATAAATGTACCCTCCCCTCCCCCCCCCCCCCCCCACTGGTGGGATACAAGTCTATTGCAGGACTACCCCCAGCATATTTGAGTCCATGGTTGCATCCATGGTTCCCCCGGGGAAGGGGGGGGGGGGAAATATGTTGTGGTTCAATTTTATCCTTGGTTCAATTTGTATTTCCTTTGTTTTTTCGTATGGTAATGTATGATAATGAGAATAAAACAAAGAAAAATAAAAAATGAACCAAGGATAAAACTGAACCACAACAAATACACCTGGAAGAAGGAAGAAATGTGGGGTAAAGTTTCTTGTCTTCGGATTGAAACAACACAACATGATGCAGTACCAGGCAAAAAACCACCAAACATCTGATATTCTTCACAATTGAAAGTGTGATCAAAATGCTAACACTGTAGACACAAATACACTTAGTCTAGTCTTCCACCTAACACAATTTGTACATATTCTCAAGTCTTCTTAATGCAAATTTTTTATTGTAATTATTTCTCTTTGTGGATATATAATTATTTAATAGTTATTCTTATAATTGTAATTTAACTTCATTCTGTGTATTTACAAGTAGTTATTTTAATTGGAGACTATCTAAGATTATAATCAGGTGGCTGACCTCAGATTCATTGGATTGTCTTGTGCAATTTCAATGTAATTTGTAATTTGAATATATAAATGAAATAAAAAAAACAATAAGTTGCAACCCATTTCTCCCTTGGTCATCTGTAGCCAAAGACATGTTAAAAGTTTTACTGTAGGAGTATTACCAATAATTTTTCAAAAACCAGATCACTATAAGTTTCTTATGATAAAAATGCACATTACTTTTAGCTTTTCAATGTCAATATGAAAATAGGTGACAGCAGCAATAGCACAATTTGCCATCAGCATGACATTTTCAAATATTGAGTGATCAATGCATTCATTAACAGATTTGCCATAATGAGTTAAGCTAAAATGTGAAGTTTCGTAGAGATAATTTTGATTTTATTTTTCTGATTTTTACAAAGAAACGTATGGCCTGCAACCTAATTCACAGCCCATTTGCCACAAATGTATTTCTCTGAGAAAATTGCAAATTCGGAATTTTAATATTTCCTTCAGTTTTAATCACAACAGATGTTCTCTACAAGGCTTTGTGATTTTGTTAAATTCATTATGGCAAATGTACAGAATGTAATAATAATAATAATAATAATAAATAAACATATTTATGCAGGATGACCATTTCAGTTATAAAAACTGCTATCAACATGGGTCCTGCGTTAAAAATAAATAAATGAATAGTTAATAAAATAAAATATTAAAACAGTTAAAAAGCTATATAAGAAATCTAAGAAAAGACATATAAAAAGCGATAAAAAGACTAAAACTAGGTTCATATACAATTATTAAAAATATCGGCCCCTTTAACAACTTTTTGATTAAATCTAATACAGTCATCAAGCCCTTGTAAGTGACCCACTCCTCAAGTGACCCCATCTGAAATTCAGAAAAGTGGTGGCAATTGGAGCTGGTTGCTTTAAAATGAGAATGGGCTCTCATAAGCAACCACATGATGAAACAATAGAGGAAGGTTACTTATGAGATCTTTCAGCACATAGGTACACGTAATAGCATTATAGAAATAATATGAAAATATTGCCTATCACAGAATACTGGTTTGCAAATGGACAAGTCAACAAACCATTAGCGCTTATAGTATTAATAATGACTCTCTGAATTTGATCAAGAAGTGAATGGGTTTATAAAGATAGTGTTGACTGAGTGGTTGCTTATGAGAACTTAAAAACAAAGGAAAAGACCAGCCTGTAATTCACTGAAGTGGTCGCGCTTGCTTTTGGGATTGGTCACTTATGAGAGCTTTTAATTACAGAGTTAAGGTGACAGTTCAAGCGGGGTTTTGCAATTCTGGTCATAACTAGAACTGGTCGCTTATGAGAGCAGTCGCAAGGAGAGCTTCGACTGTACTTAAAAATGTCACACTAACCACAAACTGTGCAGCTGTTGGTTTTGATTTTGTGATTTTTGTTATGTGCAGAATTAAATATTTCAAGGTATTGAATAGACACAGTCCCGATGTACAAATTATGATACTCCCAGAACAAGGGTGCTGTTACTGAACGAAGCATACACGAAACAATCAATGCAGAGAGTTAAAATTTTGAAGTTGTATCATTTTACTCACTTGTATATTCTTCTGAAGCAATTTGGTATCACCAAAGTTTTGCTTGTATACTTGGTTTGCTGTAGTATTGATTTCCATAGCTGCAACAACTTTGCTAGGAAAGCTGCATCCTACATGTAAATCAGATAGTACATTTAAAAAATATCTATAATTAACCCATGAGTGATTTCAGGTAAACCATACTACTTAAAAGTTTACAACATGTACCAAAATTGTCTCCTTCCTTGTGCCTAGCTCAGTGGTTAGAGCATCTGACCAGTACTTGGAGGGTTGTGGGTTTGATTCCCATCAGAGACTCAGTTTATTTCTTTGTCCCACATTCTAGACTGTTCACAGTTCCCTATTTTCCTGTGAGATCACTGAGGTGAATCACTTTGTTTGTCCGGCTGCGGCATCTTGAAACATGCCGTGCATGAAATCTTGGGAGAGTACAAAACTGTTCTGGGAGGGTATGGCAGAGGGAGGATTTGTTCCACCCTCACCCCATGCTAACCCTACCCACACCTGCCCCCAGGGAAGTTTTGTACTCCCCCCAGATTTTGCACGTACATGTTTCAAGATGGCAGTCAGAGGATTGAAGTGATACAACTTGGTGATCTCACAGAAAAATAGGGGAATCTATACAGTCTACTCACGCTCTTGACAAGTTCTTGTCACATCTTTTTTATTTACTTGCTGGTGTGTCAGTACCAGTCACTAACATTGGTAACATTACCTTACATATAGGGGCATCTGACATATAGGGGCATCTGACATATAGGGGCATCTGACATATAGGGGCATCTGACATATAGGGGCATCTGACATATAGGGGCATCTGACATATAGGGGCATCTGACATATAGGGGCATCTGACTTATAGGGGCATCTGACATATAGGGGCATCTGACATATAGGGGCATCTGACTTATAGGGGCATCTAACATATAGGGGCATCTGACATATAGGGGCATCTGACATATAGGGGCATCTGACTTATAGGGGCATCTGACATATAGGGGCATCTGACATATAGGGGCATCTGACATATAGGGGCATCTGACATATAGGGGCATCTGACTTATAGGGGCATCTAACATATAGGGGCATCTGACATATAGGGGCATCTAACATATAGGGGCATCTGACTTATAGGGGCATCTGACATATAGGGGCATCTGACATATAGGGGCATCTGACATATAGGGGCATCTGACATATAGGGGCATCTGACATATAGGGGCATCTGAGATATAGGGGCATCTGACTTATAGGGGCATCTGACATATAGGGGCATCTGACTTATAACATCTAACATATAGGGGCATCTGACATATAGGGGCATCTGACTTAAAGGGGCATCTGACATATAGGGGCATCTGACATATAGGGGCATCTGACATATAGGGGCATCTGACATATAGGGGCATCTGACATATAGGGGCATCTAACATATAGGGGTGCCTGACATATAGGGGCATCTGACATATAGGGGCATCTGACATATAGGGGCATCTGACATATAGGGGTGCCTGACATATAGGGGCATCTGACATATAGGGGCATCTGACATATAGGGGCATCTGACATATAGGGGTGCCTGACATATAGGGGCATCTGACATATAGGGGCATCTGACATATAGGGGCAAGTTCAGGCACACATTCATTTCTGCAATAGTGTGCGATGCAGTGAGTGATAACATTCCAAATGTAAAATGGAAATAAAAACCTTTGCTTTAACACTTTTTCGTGCACCGCACATGCTGTTAATGATCTTTCTACCGTAAACATTCAGTCGCTGTACAACCCGTACATACTAAAAGCACTAGAAAGAAATAATAATTCATTTGTTTACTCAAAGCGATAAGTTGGAAGTGACTAGAAATCTTTATTTTCTTCATCATACAAACGTTATCTCACAGTAATTAAGCGTCTTTATATCAGGTATATGGAGGGATGACTTACATTGAATGGCGTGTTATAAAATTAACAAGGTTACCTTACATATAGGGGCGAGCTCAGGCATGCCTCTTGTTATGCGACAGCGCAATATGTCACGAAAGGCTACCTTCCATATAGGGGCGAGTTCATGCATTGTACACTTGTGCAATAGCGCGTGATGTCGCGCAAGGTTACCTTACATAGAGGGGCGTCTTACATAGAGGCATTTTACATATAGGGGCGAGTTCACACGCACAATGTCGCGCGAGGTTACTTACATATAGGGGCGTCTTACATATAGGGGCGAGTTCACGCGTGCGAGGTTACTTACATATAGGCGCGTTTACATATAGGGGCATCTTGCATATAGTGGCGAGTTCACGCGCACGATGTCCCGCAAGGTTACTTACAATGTACATCCAGGGGTGTCTTACATATGAGGGCGTTTTACGGGGGGGGGGGGGGAGCATTACATATAGGAGCATCTGAAGTATAGAGGTATCTTACACGTAGGAGCATTTTACAGATAGGGGCGTCTTACATACGGGGGCATCTTAAGGTTGATTTCCATTATTGCATAAATTTTTCGTGCATACGGGCATAAATTTAACTTGCTTTACATGCGTACTAAATAAAATTAGAGACTGTGTGAACAACTCACGTAAACGTAAAAAGTTGAAAGTTTTC